>JARPRG010000006.1:363667-402503 GCA_031001745.1 Hartigia nigra
CTCGACGCTCGACGCTCGATGCACGACGACGCTAAGCAATTTTAAATATTGCAATTACAAAGACATTCTTATACGTCGATAATTATTTCTTTCGATTCTTAATCTTTATATATTTCTTTATTTTTCTTTTAATCTCTCATTTCTCTTACCTACATCCCTTGGATGTGAACGTTATTCGCCGCTACCAGTGACCGAGATACAGTGGTGATTTTTCAATTGACTATCGGGATTGTGGGTGAAGCTTTATTGAGAGAGACATCGAATTACCTCTTGTATCTGCGTTCAAGACACGTTTGAAGATACATTCGACATGTTCGTCGAACGCGCAGCACAGTGGATCTGGCAGGCTATGGGTGGTACGAGGACGGATGTCTTCTATACCTTCCTTGTCTTCCTCGTGGCTTTTGCTCTTGTAAGGGGTGCACAGTGGCTGCGATACGTTCGCTCATTGCCACCTGGTCCCTGGGGACTTCCGGTTCTTGGCTATCTTCCCTTTCTCAAGGGCGACGTACATCTGCAGTTTGGAGAACTCGCTAAGAAGTATGGATCCATGTTCAGCGCGAGACTTGGTACTCAGCTTGTTGTCGTTCTCAGCGACTACAGAACGATTCGTGATACGTTTCGTCGAGAGGAATTCACCGGGAGACCGCATACAGAGTTCAGCAACATTCTTGGAGGATACGGTGAGTCTCATTTGGGTTTTATTTTAGGTTACATGCTTTTAAAGGAAATTGATCCTCGTACATAATGGCTTTTTTTTTTAACTTTTTTCCTGAAAGCAATAAATTTTTAAAAATCTTTTTTCAATTTTGTTTTACTATAAAGATTCTTTTGGTAACCTTACAGGTATTATTAATACCGAGGGTGCATTGTGGAAGGATCAGCGCCGGTTCATTCAAGAGAAGCTTCGTAGTTTCGGCATGACGTATATGGGTGCCGGCAAGAAAATTATGGAGTCTAAGATAATGGTGAGTGTTTAAGATTTTATTTATTTAAAAGAATTTTTTTTTTCTATTTATACCGAAGTACCTCGAAGAGTCTATCGAGCCGAAAATGTAAATCGTGCCATTTTTCTGTTTGTCTTTTAGCGGGAAGTGGACACGTTCTTGCGAGGACTCTCTCTGCGTCGCGGTGCACCCACGGATATGTCGGGCTCCTTGGGAATGTCCATCAGCAACGTTATTTGCTCAATAATAATGGGTGTGCGCTTTCACCATGGCGACACGAGATTCAAGAAATTCATGGACCTCATCGAAGAGGGCTTCAAGCTCTTCGGCAGCATCGTCGCCGTCAACTTCATTCCTGTGATGCGATATCTACCCTTCCTCAAGAAGATTCGTAACAAAATTTCCGCAAATCGGGAAGAGATGGCGAACTTCTTTCAAGAGACGGTGGACGAGCATCGGGCTACCTTCGACGCTGATAACATCAGGGACCTAGTGGACACGTATCTTGTAGAGATCGAGAAAGCGAAGGTTGAAGGTTGCGAGGCTACGCTCTTCCAAGGAAAGAATCATGGTAAGCATAAATGTTTATTTTTGAATTTGTCACTCGAAAGAAAAACATTGTCTAAATAGACATTTGTTATTTTCTTTATTCAGATCGTCAGATGCAACAGATTCTCGGCGACCTCTTCTCCGCCGGAATGGAAACCGTAAAGACGACTCTTGAGTGGGCAGTCATCCTCATGCTTCATCATCCCGAGGCAGCGCGTGCCGTTCAGGAGGAGCTTGATCAGGTCGTAGGTCGATCAAGGATTCCGGGATTGGAGGATCAGCCCTTTTTACCTGTTACCGAAGCCACCATTTTGGAAGTACTACGTCGTTCAAGCATCGTACCTATGGGGACGACGCACGCCACCACTCGGTAAGTCTCCTCTTCGTTCCTCCTCTTTTCTCTTGGTCTGTTCAGCAATCAGCGATACGTGCTTCAGGTGCGCGATCGAGCGAGCGTTAGATTCGGCAGGCAAAAGTGAAAGCAAAGTGGGCTCATTTGTTCCATGGGTCCTAGAGCGATCGGCACGGTCCTACTGGCACCTGGAGCAACGGTCACTGATCTCTATCCCGATTCCGATCTTGCATTGACAAAGCGAGCTTAACTATTCGTTGTCCTGATGCTGAACAAAAAATGTACGTGATTGTTCCAAAAGTTAGATTGGTCGTTAGACACAGCTACTTTCGTAAATTGTCCGGGATCCGTCTTGTACTCCGAGCGTTTTCTCTTCCATAGCGACAAAGTTACACGTGGACAAGCGCGCGTTGCGTTAGAAAGAGCGTGACGAGCTCTCGAGGACCGATCGATTCTCCTAATCGATTTTTTACCTTGTTATTGTTTGTCTAATTGTTTTTTTTTGTTTTGCCACTTTCAGCGATGTGACGTTGAACGGTTTCACGATCCCAGCCGGAGCACAGGTGGTACCACTCTTGCACGCTGTTCACATGGACCCCGAGCTCTGGACGGAGCCCGAGGCGTTCCGACCAGCCAGGTTCCTGAGTTCAGAGGGCAAAGTCACGAAGCCTGAATACTTCATGCCCTTTGGTGTCGGGAGGCGTATGTGCTTAGGGGATGTCCTGGCACGCATGGAGCTCTTCCTCTTCTTCAGCTCTCTTCTTCACACCTTTGATTTTCAACTACCAGAGGGTGCCTCCTTGCCAAGTCTACGTGGTAACGCCGGTGTCACTGTCACCCCGGATCCATTCAAGGTCTGTCTCATTCAAAGAACTCTAGAGGGTGGCCTGGCGGACGTGGAGTGTGCCGACGGTAATGGACCTCTTCGCAACGTTGGTAGCCATTGAGCTTTGATCAGCGGCTCCGCGAATTACGGAGCACGGTAGTTGTTCCTATCGACACGAGATATCAGGTCAAGAAAGAAGGATGAGACGAAGAAATGAAAAAACCATGAAAGAGCCACGGAGAAGAGAGGACCGCATTCCCACCGTACAGAAGTTTAAAGTGCCATTTTCTCTGGAACAGCGGCCTCCTTCTCTCTTTGGCCATTGCGACTCTATTAGTGAGAAGAGAGCGAGTTTGAAGATCTCACTCTTTATTGCTCTCTCTCTCTCTCTCTCTCCCTCCATCTTGAGTGTGTGTATGAGAGAGAGAGAGAGAGGGAAGTGGAGGGAAGGAGAGAACTCGTCCAGAGGTTCAGAAAAATACCTCTGGCCTGCGAGTGCATCCACGATCAACCCGGTGAACAGTTGGCGTCCTGGAACACAAAGTCCAGCTGAAAGTAAAAAAAAAAGGAAAAAACGAAGGAAAAAAGAAAGAAAGTACAAAAAAGGAGCCCCGGATCGACGAGCCCGCTCATCCATCCCGCCGCCATATTTATTTATACATTTGTATTATTGTCCTATTTATTCGCGCGCGCTTAGTCAATTCCTTAGTTCCTTTCGCGGAGAGACACTAAACGCCATCCTTATGGTTGGCTAGTATAGTTCTAAGGATAAACCTGGCAGTCACGTTGCCAATCATGTCCCTGTTATTTTCTTCCTATGAACGTAATAAGTCATGTTTCTTCAGCGAGCATTAATTATTACCATTATCCATTTATAAAATCATCTAGTATATATGTATTACCATATACTTCATCCCACGTGTGGGATTCTCTATTATCGTTCTTCCCTCTCTTTTAACCCCTATCACATACGATCTTCTTCCTCACCTTCATACCTCTGTTATTTTCTGTGTATATATATATACACATTTCTTTTAATAAGTATGTTATGTATTTATGCCAGTTGATCTTCATGAGAGCTTTGAGTGCATGTACGAATGTTCTTTTTACGATTAATTCTTGTACGTTTTTTATGAGAGCGAAAGAAAACGAACGAATAACGACCCATGCAGGTTTTTTTTATGGCTATGCTACATTATGACAGTGGAACGTGGGAGTTTATATATATATATATATTTTTTTAAATAATCTCCCATACACCAACCATACGATAAGCTATTGTGTTTACGCATGTGAAATGCAACGCAGCTTCTTTCTTCCGCATTGTGCGTGCGTCGTCGTTCGTTTGACTTCTTAGAAATTCAGCACTGTGTTCACCGTCGAATGCGACACGTTATAGCGATATTTGATATTTTTCTACGAATTAAACATATTTTCAAGTTATCCACGCTCTTTCTTCTGTGTCACACCCTCGATTTCCCACAATGGAAGTTTGTCCTTCACGCGCTGCGTTCACGCCCAGACTCGTGTGTGGCAACGGCTGGTTCTTTGCTTGAATTCGCAAGCGCTTTTAATGTCTCTTAGATAGCATAAGTATCTTTTTTTTTTTAATCAGATATAAATAATTTTTTTATACAAATTTTGTAAGATCCTGCCGTCGCCAGGATACAAGATAGAATTGCAACGTGTAGAGAACGAACGTTAATAAGGCTGGATTAAGAATGGTAATTAATTCTTCCTTGGATCTGGTCTTAATTCACTGTCGATTATTTAATCTTTTATCTTTATTCTTAAAGCTATTAGATTTGACGTCGGGAACAAAAGGCGAATTCACATCGGTTGCCGCGCAGCTTCTCTTGGCTCCATTCGGCTTGGCCTTCGATTTCGATCTCGATCCTCTGTCCCCACCCGTAACGAGCCTACGAAAGACTCGCGTGGACCTAGCTTTCTCTTCGAACAAGTAATATATTCGGTAGGACACTTTTCATATTTACTCACATATGACGTCGATAAGGAATTTGATTACTCGATTGAAAATCTCTGATAAGATTCCCTAAAGAAAGCAGTAGAATTAAATGCTAGAGGTTAGGTTGACAGAATCGAACCGATTTCAAGCTCGCGTTTACAAATATCATGAAACGTCGTGAAAATTCTCTCGATTATCGTTGTCCTTGGTTCTTTAGATTTTTCTTCTTGGCAAGGGTGGGGAAACCTTCTTTTTTTTTCCTCAGACCCAGGAATAAGAAAATTGTGTGTCCATCGGCAAAGGAAGAGAAACGTCGTTGAGCAGCTCGAGAAATGAGTCTAATCTATTCCTGTGTAAACTTTACTATCGAAATATCGGTTGGGATCACGTCTACCGTGTCCACAGAAAACGTCGATGACATTCGCTTAAAATCGTTACTTACATAAGAGAAACTACCCATTGCTTGCTCTGGGTTTCTAACGAAATATCAGCAGAATAACGTTAGGGTTAATGACACGAAAGTCAAGTGGCCCCAAACCACATGAGAGTTATGTAACGTACACCATTCGATTTGATAAAACACATTTAAACATGTTTCCTGCAATATTAAATGAAATATATATATGCATATGTATATGTATATATTTCATTTGATATTACATTGTTACCTTAAATGTCACGAATTTCTGAAGCACCATCTTGCTTCGAATCACAGCTGCGAACATAATTGACCCGGTCAACATCATGGATCGCTTTCGATTCCCTTCTTCTGTATTCAACTGTCACTGCAGATAATTAATTATTTCATGACAATCGTCTCCACATGCAATATCCTTATGGTATCCGCATTTGTATTCTATTGACTAGAAAATGGCGGACGGTTCTCGTAGTTTGTTTCTTTTGGTCTGTCGCTGCTTGAAAGAATGTTGTCAATTTCGGCAGTAGGTGAACGGTGTGTAGTGGTCGAACCAAGGCCGCTGCTTTGCAAGCCTGAGTTGTGTAATGCAGATTGGCGGCAGAGCGGACAGGGTTTCTCAAATAGGTATCCCGAGGTACATCATGCCATGACGAGACAGTGTCGCACCAAACGAGGAGGAAACTCTGCATGGCTGAATGAAGCGAACAATTTATTGAACATTATTTTCGCTCGGATTTCGCTCAATGACAAAAGCAATCAAGCGTGACGTGCTGCGTCACAAGTACTACCAATTTATAGAGGAATAAAGCTGGCGTTACCTGTGCTGGAAATCGTCCTAAGCTTTTTCGAGTAATAATGATACGTGATAGTTCATGATGGATACGGTGTGTTTATCCGATAGAGATCAGTGTAGAATTATTTTATTTGTCAAAAAAGACGTCCGATGGCGACATACCATTAGTGTGTATGTGCTTATACATATAGCTAGAGAGAAGAAGATCGCTAGCTTAGGAACGAGGTGTAAATATTAATCGGTATGGTTTCGGTGTCAGTGTTATGCCACACTCTCCAGTGAGGTCCAGTGGTTCATCTTCGGGTGAGGTTAGATTAAACTTTTGAAGAATTCGACCGGCAAATAGGAAGAGCATCATCTTGGCTAGTTCGTCGCCGATGCACATCCGCTTTCCTTTTAGTATAGAGGATGGAGAATTAAACAATAAAACTGTATTGTTGTGTACTTGGTGAACTTACCGGTTTGAAAGGGAAGAAAAGCTTCTGGTTTCACGAGACTTCCGTCCTGCGCGATGAACCTTTCCGGTTCAAATTTTGTTGGATCCTGCCAGTACTTGGGATTCATATGTATAGCCCACTGCAAGGGAACCACCATAGTTCCTTTCGGAACTTCGTAACCGGCGATCAGGGTATCCTAGTTTCAGGGACAAAAGTATGGAGATTTTTTTTTTATTGATTTTTTGTTTTTATTCTCAATTTTTGCTTTACTGACCTCGGTGGTTCCATGAGGTATGCCGACGGGTACGACGCTTCTGATACGTTGAGTTTCCGCTATGGCAGCTTCGAGATAGGGCAAAGCACATCTGTCTTCAAGAGACACATTTTTCCCTTGAAGAAGAGCAGCCAACTCTTGCTGAATCTTAGTCTGCTCAACAGGGTATGCAACCATGAAGAGGAGGAACCAGCGAAGCGTGGTCAGGGTAGTATCGGTACCAGCACCGAAGAGATCCGCAAGAAGGTGAAGTTGCTGAGGTTCAGTAAAGTGTCCAGGATCATCAGTATCCCACCGACGTCTCATCTCATCATCGTATGCAGCCAGGACGCTGTCTATTGGTTGTTCTCCATTGTCAACCCGGTTCCTATGCTCTGTTATAATTTCCTTATAAACCTCGTGAGTCTTCAGCTTCCCATCGATCAGATAATCAATCGTTTTACGAAATCGTGGAAACAGCCTGAGAATCGGTAGAAAGTTTAGTGGTCCCGCCACGCCGATATGCTTGACTCCTTCTTCCTGAAGATGACGTAACCACTTCCACACGACGTCATCCTCGCGGTAGTCCTTACCAAAGACAATGCGATTCATCAGATTACCCAAGCAGTGATGTAAAGTTTCGAAAGGATCCACACCGCGCTTACCAGAACGCATCGATAATTTCTGTTAGGAATCAAGAGTCAAATAGTTGGAGATGATATCGTAAGTCCATCAATCGATCTTATTAAATTCATTACCGATACACTCTCATCGACGGCCGCGATTATTCTCTCCTCAAGTCGATCGCGTTTAGCTCCAAATTTAAGCATTCCAAAATTCTTCAGACACGACACAACAAATCTACGTTGTTCCTTCCAGAGTTCACCTTCGGCGCATATCAGTCCTAAAAAGAATTAATAATCGTACTCTGAGTTCGATTACAAGTCAGTGCAATATACATATACATATATATGTATGTCTTATCGCGTGCAAGACGGCCTTAACTTGTACAGAAAGTGTGGTACACGATACGTGGTACGTGCGATCATCAGGATGAAGGAGAACGGTAGCCGAGGACCATCGCACCGTAAGTAGGCGCAGCCACTGAACTCGTCGAAGGATAATTCTCGATTTGAATAAAGAGTACCTAGTAACTGGTTACCGATGGTAGTATGATCTCAGTGCTATTACAAATGTCGCGTGATCTCCATCGTTATTGAGTAAGAACAATATAAAGGTCATTCATTTTGGCATCGTTATCATACACTGCCACATAGACCTTAAGGTCGAGGCCTTGAGCCAGATGCACCGAAGATGAGATACTAGCTTAAACTTCTAATGCAACGATTAATAGCCTTGCGTTTCTATTTTATAATACTTCAATAGTATTTACTATGAGTATACTTGGGATAATGCTCGAAAGGATCGAGATAGCTCATAATGATTTTTGTCCTGCGGTACTCATGCGAAATCAAGATTGAAATAAAATCGTTAAGAATCGAGAGGAGGCCGATTTGAGAAATCGATGCGAGTTTTGGTCACTGATTCGATTGCCGAATGCGAGTCGGCAGGTTTGCAGTCCGGTTTTTCGTTAAATATCAATGCACTCTGATGGGCAAAGTGCATGGTCGCCCGGCTACGATTCTTCTCCGTTTAAGACTGCGTAGTTAGACGGCCATTTTGAATTGATTCTATAGAGAAGAAGAAGAAAAGACATTTACTAGCTCATAGATGGTAACGATCAATCGGGCAGGGGGCTTAGGATAATTATTTTGTAGCCACGTCACATCCTAGTGAAGCCACACAGTGAGAATGATCTCGGAATCCTGATTATCGACACACAAGATTATTGAGGTTTACGATCGAGGTACTAGAGGAATGACAATAATGGCGCCCAAGAGAATCTGTGTCGGAATCGGATATTCTAATGATCTCATAACTTCGTAACAAATGTCTATTATGATTTTATAAATTTTGTTTTTCATTTTTCAACCTGACCAACTCATGTATAATATAAATGTCTTTCGTATCAGTGACGATATGCGCCCTGTCAATTTCCCTGCCATTTTTGCCGCCTGGACTGTCTGTTAGCCAGGTAGACAAGGACGTTCTCAAATTGGCTAAGCGCCCGAAATAACCGGGAATCGGCTCCGAAAGAACAAGTGAGAGAGTACGAAAATTCAAGGACGTTTAAGAACTGATGCACCTCGCGTACTAGTCTACCGGAGCGTACGTGCAATCCTGTCTACTGTAGAATGTACAACGCAATAAAAAATCGACTGCTATTGTCAGCAAGTCAAATGTAATAACAACGATGATGATGTGAAGATACAAAATAATGACAGCGCCGCCCATTGTCCTTGACATTCGAATTCTTCCTTGTGGCGCCCTGGTACGTTTCCACGTGCGTCGGAACATGACTTTAGCCTTGTCTTGGTCTATGTAATAAATCTGTCATTACAGTCGCAGCTAAACGACATAATACAATTTCAAAGAAAAAATCAAATGAACCAAATATCATTGAAAGGATCATCCAGGGGACTGGATGACAAAGATGTTATTTGAGGAGATAGGTTAAGAAAAAGGATCAGACTACTGCCGTCAGTCCTGTCAAGAAGGTAAGAGAATCCACAAGGGAGTAAGAAACAGAGAAAAAGAGAGAGAGAGAAGCGTCGGTATGTCGTGGAACGTATGGGAAAGGCCATCGGCTCGTCCTTGCGGCTCTAACTGTAATTCCCCACGGATGCAGAGCAGAACGCAAGCCGGGGAGGAGAGACTTCCTTCAAGGAGACCGATAAAAGTGAGAGCCCTCCGAGGTAACAGGACGTATCAGCAGACAGCTACGTAATTCTCATCGAGGAACATCTCCGTCTTGACCATAATAAAAACATTGTTTACCTTCCAGAGAGCGACGCCATTACAAAAGGACACTCACCCCGTTCAAGGTTCACTTTCGTAATGTCAATTCGATTATTTATTATGCGGACCCTTTTTCGCTAGGAAATTCATTGGTTTAACGACCTTCGCTATTAATACTTCACAAGATTAAGATTGTTGGACTCTGACTACCAAATCACTTCCGCAAATCAGTCTCGCCGTCGCCATTACCCAATCACACCCAAACAATTCCCGACACCGTCGCACATTCCATTCTCTGGATAAGATCGTGAATTCGCGATTAATCGTCTGATCGAGGAAGTCTTCCCGTTCCTGATATTGACAGCCGTGACTACAGAAATATGTCTAGAAGGGTGCTATTACGAGTCACGAGGACGAACGCGACCTTGTTTCGTGCCGAAGCGGTCAACGGCTCTTGAGAAACGTCGCAGCAGTCAACGCCGTGAATTCAGTCGGCCGACGCCATTAGTCGCCATCTGGGCCAATCCTAAGCAATCCTACGACGCAAACAGTTCGCAGTAAGTGCTATAATTCTTAAGGCTCTATCTACCATATACACTATAATGTATAATGTACACATGGTGATACTCTAACCCAGCCCATTGTAGTGGAGCTGCTGCGTACGACCGGCCTCGAACCCGTCAAACCTTGCGCAACCGTCACAAACGACGTAATCGCACAATCTCAGCCTTTACGATCATTCCTTCCCCACTTCATAAAGTTTACATATTATATACGTTTACACCTTAGAGAACACCCACGAATACCGCCTCTATTTTTATCTGAATTTTTATACCATCTTTTTTTGGCTATTCAGCCACCGTGAAAACACACTCAAAGTATAGTAATATGTACGGGACTAAAAAGGATCTGTGACAAATCGCGATTTCGCTTTGATATTCAGGAGACTTCTTTTTATACTGTCAAATATAATAAGATGTCCGATTACGAAGTTATATGCATATAATTATATGATTTCGTAATAAATATCTACTGCCTGTCGCGTTGCCGATTTCTCAAAGACTTCTGTTACGGAATGTCAAGTTTAGTCGTAGTCCATTACGTACTCGCTGTGGCAATGTCGAGGTGAAAAATGTAATTGCTTGAAAATAGCCAATAGGCTAAAACGTACAGTGTATAATATCTTTAGCATATACGGCTACCCTCTATATGTATACTACAACGATGTTCTCTACTGGTATATACCTGGTTATCCGGTACCAGGTATCCACTGACTCAGGTTCAATGTTACTCTCGCTTTCGGTCTGCTTCCAAGAAGCGTATTAATAGTGGCGGTTTGCAATGTCGTGTCGGTCTCACGTCGGGATTCGCTTTCTATGGCTCACGCCGCCGGTTGGCGCGCCTGGCATTTCCGATCCGGACGACTCCAAGTCGTCCTCCTCCTCGTCCCCCTGAATCGTTGACCTTCTACTCTTCCTACCAGCGGAATGCGCAGCATCGTTCCCGTTAATCGTTTCCAGGATAACACCGTTGCACCAGGTACGAGTCCTGGCAGCCGTAAATACCGACTTGTATGTACGACCAAACAAGACCAAAAATTTCAAGGATAATTTCCTCGTCGTTCTGTCAAGTTTCCAGAGTGACGGCTGTAATATTCGCGGCTGTGCTTTCTTGCATATAAATCCTTCGCGAATGTGGACGGCTGTGCCGCAATGTGCGTTAGGTAACGGATGTCAATGGCCGCGCTCCTTTCATTCATTCCAGTCAATAGAGGATTTTTCGCGATCGACCAATATGGTCGATTCTATTCGCTGATTGCGTACTTAAGATTGGCGAGGCTGCGTCCTCGCCTCTTCAATGTATACCGGCTACTATATATTATATGCGGAGAAATTCGCGGGAGTAGACATCTTGGAGCTGCGGAGGCATTAAGTGCAAATTGCATAACGTGTTTACACGGAGCGTAGCGCATTATCGTCGCGCTCTATAATAAATTAATATCATTACGCACGACATTATCCGTGCAGTAACCAGTTTACCGACTGCATAATAAATAAGCCCCAGGTATAAAGGCTTATAATATAGCAGTAATCACGGGTTGCTCCGAGGCACGCGCCTCCGGCCTCCTGATCTCGACTCTCTGATCTCTGCTCTTTTATCTTTCTTTCACTCGCTGCTCTTTCTTAGCACCAGATGTACATTAAATGTCTCTCGTAAATTATTAAGCTCGTAAAAGCGTTATTATCAATGAAAACATTAGATAGGACAGCTGTCATAAAAGCCTACAGCATGGTATAAGTTTGTCTCTTGTCTGTTTATTCTGTCAGACGCCTCGAATCTTCGTGGGGATGAGAGAGCTTGCCGTAACAGCGTCGTGGCCGCTCATCGAAATCACCGATGCAAGCGTCCCGATGCCCTGCACAAAGACACAGTAGTACAAGTCGGTGGTTACAGCCGACACACGGCTGGTCTGATTATTTTAAGCGTCGTACCACTTAAGCACTGAGCAAATGGCATTAGGCCGAGGCTGGCCCATTCTCTCTCGGATCGCATGAGATCAGAGCGCAATCAGAGACCGGGGGGAGTCAGGGTATCAGAGTGCCACAGAGAGCCCGGGCCGAGCACTTTGGTGAAGGCGTGGCTTTGTCCCCTCTTCGAGTACAGAAGCAGGGAAAGGAACCTCGCCCTGGTAGACGAAGGAGGACTTTTCGATGCAATCCGACGGAAGGGCGTTGGTTCTCACCCGCGTGGAGGGAAGCATCCACCTGGTGGAACCTTGGTTAGGGATGTCACCGCAGCCGATATCGCCCTCGGAAAGGTATACGGACGTAAGGTCTCTCACTTTTTGGTACAGTGCTGCCAACCGCAAAAAAAAAAGACGAAAGATATGTTCCTGATGCCAGGCGCGAAATTAAATGAATGGAGAAATTGAGACTCGGCGAGGACGTTGACTCGATGTAGTGGCGCCTCATACATAGTGTCGGAAGAGAAGAGGAGCTTTCGAAATTGGCATGGCCGCCGGTGAAAGACTGTCGTGAAATTTATTCGGGACGCTCTCGCTTTGTGTCGATTCGCCATTTTCGTACGTCAGGAGGACATCGCGATGCGTTCGGTTCGTTCACCGTAGATGTTCCTTATGTAATAAGTTTTGCCATCCAGGCTAGGAACGAATTGTCTTGTGCCACGAGAGGTGCCTTTTGCATCTTTAATCGGTTAATCCTGACACGTTGACAGAACCGTTAGAGTGTAAAGTCGTATGTACTTTCCGCCGCTTAGTCTTCCGACTTTGTTATGCTGTTTCGCATCTATCAGCTGCTTCTGTATACATTATAATATCGTGTATCGGATATTCAAAATTCATACATTTTTTTCTTCCTACTATAATATATCAAGGGTATGACACATTACGAAATTATTGTTAATAATATTTCAAATAAATATTTTGCAATGAAACATGCACGCCTGACCTGGTCGATAAATGGAAAAGAGATAGACCTTAGATTTAATGAGCTTCATATGCTTTTCGCGAGTGAGAGAGAGAGAGAGAGAGAGAGAGAGACATATGTGCACGAACGTAAATGAGAAAGAGATAGTAGCATATCAATAGAATATTTTGGACTCTTATCAAGACAATGAATAATTTCAAAGAAATTACAAATTGACGAAGTAAATGCTTCGTCGAAAATGCTAGATTGTCAGGCTACTTACCATAACCGCCCATGATGCCGTGAGTCAAATAGAGTGGGGCTCTACCGGAAAAGGAGTCCTTAGCAAGGACCTGTCTGACCAGACGAGGATCGGATAGAAGAACAGTATAGACAGATCCCATTTTAAGAGCACAGACAGGACCGTATCGACGTGCTAGATTGGTCAGTGTCTCATGGGGCGCCTTAGAATCGATCCAGGGTAGATATCCGATAACAGGAAGTCCCCAGGGTCCGGGAGGACGTGTTCGTCTGTGCCTGATGCTCCCGAGTATTGTCACGAGTAGAAGAAGCAGGAAGACGAGGAAAACAAGAAGCAGCGACATGATTGACTTTCCTGAGAAAATGCATGAAAATATTAGGTTAGATAAAAGTCATCGTAAGCTGTGCTGCACTGTGTTGTCCCTTTGTTCGCTTGAGTTAACCGGCCGACTGTCTCGTCCAGCCACCAGCGTGCAGCACAGTCTACTATCTGGGCCAGCACGTGATCAGGCACGTGCTGGGTCGGCAGCACAGATTATATCAAATTCACTGAAGGAAGCGTAGCTGCGGAATGTAACGAACTGGCGCCATAGTCCTACCCAGTGTTACCACCATAGCGCGCCAACGAGTTTTGCCATGTTTGAACGCCATCGATGATAACTTTACTGTTGTCTACTATTTTTATACAAGGAAAATCTTGATGCTCTATCTCCTTTATAATCTATTATCTTTGATTCTTCAGGGCTTTATTGAGAAGAGATCGTTACGAGGATAATATTCGCTGGTGCTTACCTCGCGATGTGTGTTCGGTAGGACGTCAGCAGAATGCAGTATCGTTCTCAGCGCTATCCTCGGACGACGAAGAAAGCCCTTACCTCGCGGGTATTTCAAATGTTGCTTAACGTACTACGAGTATCGAAGTATGATATATATATATGTATGTAGATATTTGTGTGCGTAATAAGTTCTATAAGAGAATCCGATCTACTCTGTAGCCTAGCAAGACAGCGAGTGCCGCCTAACTTCTTTCTTATTCCTGTTGTAACTAAGGTCTGCGCATTGACTACCAAATTCCTCGATTTCGTATTCTCGCACGATCTTTATCGTTTGTCCCTCGAGTCTCAAATGCAAGATCCACAAGAGGATAGGAACAATTTTTTACTGCTAGTGCAACTTCAGGATAGACTTGGAGGTCGATCGGCTCAGGTAGAACTCTGACGGTTATTAACATAATTATTTACGAGTTAAGGACTCGCCACACAGTTCCTGGTGAGAAACGTCTGAACAACCAAGAAGATGGAGCAAAGCTAACAGGTGGAGAATTTAAAATCAATTTTACGTCTCACCGTGGATGAGTAAGAGGAAGAGTAGAAGGCGTAGTACAACTGGAAGGAGTAACAGAGGTGATGGAGGATCCAAGGAGAAGGGAAAAAGTAGTCTGAGTATAATGAAAGTAAGAGTGAATTCCCAACTCGTACCTGTCTTCGAGAGCTCGATCTGGTCCAGGAGGGTTTGACAGTAGTTAAGTACTTGAGAGTAGTTGAAGAGAGCTTGAAAATGAATAAACTAATTACATATTTATGCTTCTTTTTATATCCATTCAGTCTAACGACTAGTTCTTCTATTCTTGGAGCAAATTTATATCCGCACTGAAGTACCTAAGTTACTGTTTTCCTGTATGGCGAAACTTTTATAAGTGCATAAGTCTCAAAGAGAATATCATTCGATCCTGGACTTTCCTCTTCAGCGTCTATCGCGTAAATTATACATTTATCCTTGGATCGTGTAAGTGGACGAAGCCAAGCACGCGGGACGCCCCCTAAATCGGCTCTAAGAAACTGCAGTCTCTTTGTCCTCGTCCTCGTCCTCGTTACCTCAGATTCTGAGGTCGTTAGCCCAAAACGTGATCAGAAGTACACGTTGTGCCAATCCCAGGTTAGAACGCACTCATGCTCCTCTTGATTGATCGTTCCTAGCACGTCGCACGCACATGAGAACGTGATAGAGTTCTGATTCGTTGTTCCACTAGGTCTTTACGTACGTGTACATATACGCGGTTATTCAGAACTATCGAACCACCTAAAGATAGTTCTGTCGATTTGATTTCTATTAATTCCCATGGTAGAACCATCTTCAGGTCATTCAATGGTCTTGATTAACCTTATAGATATATTTACTCAGACTTACTTCAATTTTTTTTAAGTATCCAGACGAGTCTCTTACTTGAAATTCTGTGACGACAAACATCGAGAAAAACAGTCTGACAAATTTGGCTGTGATCAAAGTCCATCGGTACAGCAAGATGATGCAATTTTATGCAAATCATAAGTCATCTGTCGACTCGCGCGCTCCTTTATATATGTGTAAACTGCATTGTGTATATATATATATATATATATATATACACACACTCATACTTATACATACGGATTGTGTTCCGTTTACCTTCGGAGTCGGTCGGGTGTAACGACTGCAAATAACATTGCGTCGCTAGCTTGAGATTTTCCGATCGGAACTCGAATGGCACGACTCAACGAATCAGGATCGGGACTTGAAAGCATAAAGGAGCGTTTCTCATGGAGAGAGAAAGAGAGAGAAAAAAAGAGAGGGAATGAGAAGGAGAAAGAGGGATCGTGCAAGAGAGAGCCAACGACTGGCAGGCATACCCGTCCATTAGAGTAGTCAGAAAGTTCTGGTATGCGTCGCTCTGGCGGAACTCAGTGCAATGGTACCCGAGAGCCCGATTCGACGGGACGTGCAACGACCGGCAAAGGTCACTCGCGGCGTTAAATCTGCATTTGCCACGAGATCTCATCTCCCATTCTCTCCTTTCTTGAATACTAGCTTAAAGCCATCCACTCGGATTAGTCCAGGTAGCTCAGGCAGTATCCAACACCCACTTCCGTGGGTGGAAATGAAAAATGCAAAAAGGAACAGGAATTCAGTTAATTGGATCTTTTTTAAAGTGACGGCGATCACCTAATTTTAAATTCATCATTACTTCGTATGGAACTGGCGTGAGAATTTGGCTGTTGACGCACGAGGAAACGTCATCTGACCATATTGAATGTGAGAGAACTGCAGATTCTTCTGCAGATCGTGACATTTGCTTACGTAGATGTCGTTATGGTATCTGAAAATTCTGATGCTGCTTATCGGCAGTCTCAATGAACCATAGAGTGTAATTAAAGTGGTACAAAGAAAGACCGTAAAACGTTCACTAATACTTATGACTGCTAGAAGCGTCTGCCGTTTCGCGAAGACTTGCTTTCTATATTCTGCCGAGGAAGTTGGTGCACCGAGAGCAAGGGTTTTCCTGATGCAGCTCATTCGAGGACACTACGAAGCCGTTATTTACGGCCTCCCCGTTTCCATATAGGTATAAGCCGGATTCTCACTCGCGGTATCGGTAGACGCAGGCGCCCATCTAGATATCTAGATATCACCATCTAGAACGTCCCGTGCATTGAACGCAAGGGGAATGCACTGACAATGAATGCAACTTGCCCGGGGTACCAACCCTGCTCTTCCTAACCTCAGGGAGGCGCCATTAACCTTCTGCTCGGTTCGTCGTCTCGAGAAGGAGTAAACGACTCGATAGAACGATCGCGATCAGGTTAGGATATCCCTGGAGCGAGGGCGACTCGGGTGGTGAAAGTACGAAACACGTCATCCACAGGGATAACAACGAGGAAGAGAAAGAAAAGAAGAGAATTTTCGAGACGAATAGATCCGACCCTGAGGCTCCGGGTAATGAAATTATTTTTATTAAAATCTAAGGACGACTACTCCGGGTTCGATGGAACCAATTTTTCCGTTGTCGGATAGCGATGGTGGTGGTCGGGTTGCGTGTTGCTGGTGCTGCTGGTGGTGCCTGTTAGCACAGGATCCTCATAGTCTGCTGGTAGCGACCGTTGGATGGTGACTTGGGTTCTCTAGAGTGGCTGGGGTCGAGATCATCTCATCTTAATGGACCGGGGAGGATGCTTTTTGTTGAGCCCGTTCAGAGAATAATGAACCCAGGAGGCCGGTGATCTCTGCGCGCTTCAAGATGCCATTTACCGACTCGTCCTTCGTTCGTTCGTACCCGCAACCCGAACTCGAAACCCGGCTTAAGAGAGGCGAATTTTTTTCGATATACTCGAGTCAGAATACGATCTTAGGTGCAATGTACTACCTCCATAGCACTACCTCCGCAGCACCCTTGTCGATACATTGCAAGGAACGACCGGGGTCATTGGCTGGATCCAGTTACCAAGGTTGGGGTCCTTCGACAGCCAGGTCGCAACGTTGTTTTGTTCGGATCGACGAACTTTCCATCACGTAGCGCAGCGCCGACCGCCGATATCTCGACTCTCTTCTTATTTTCAATTTCATCTCATCTCACCTCCTTTCATCTTATCTATGCTCTCTACCCTTTCTTCTGATTCACGTAAATAGATCAACACTTAGAACCCAGACGCTTCGTTATGTTGGTCATGCTCTACGTGAAGTCTACCAATTATACGTGTTAACTGACTCAGGTACCTGGTGCAGTTGAATCTAGGTAACAGCTAACTAGATACTTGGAGACAGTCGGGGATGGCACCGCGAAAGAATGCAGCCTGTCGAATCCACTTGAGGAGGTTCATGAAACCTTGCCAGGATCTCACTGAACCTTCTTCTTCTTCTTTTCCAGAATGACGACGGGTGTGTCCTTGCAAGGTGGAGGAGGAGCCGAAAGACGTCTGGGCGGTTTTAGTCAGTGACCCCATAACGATTTCTCGATGGTATATCACACCGATGCCAAATACCAAACGCACCGGTAGTTCTATAAATAGCATCTTTCCATCTATAACCAGAATCATCGACGTCAACGAGAATATCCCATCATCCATTCTTACCACTGATCAGGTCTCGAGAATTGTCAGCAAATGTCAGACCTGCTGAGTGGAGTGATGATGCGTGGGTGGGAAGATCGCGAGGTGGACAGGAGCAGACGAGGAGACTGGAAGTGAACGTTGGACGAAGAGGAAGAAGAAGACAAAGAAGAAGACATCCCACATAACCGGTTCAAGGATAGCTGCGTTCTGATAACCCAGATTCGCATACTATCGGTCAGATCGGAACCTCCCCCACCTTATTAAGCCACGAAGAGTTCAGCAGCGACTAGAATAGTCGCTTCTATGCAGCAGGAAATTCTGGATTAGAATTCTCAAGTATCTCCAGGGAGTCCCAGGAGGAAGCTGACTAGTTCATTGGCTACCTAGCGATGGAGCTATCTAGCAGTAAGACCAGAGTACAAGCTGGCAGCCACACCAAATGCAAAACGAAGAGTCTTGTACTTGGTACTGGTTCGTACTAGCTGTATGTCGGCGACACTGGCCTAGAGATATCCTCGCCTTCTTCTAACTGTACGAGCGACTGCTCCAGTTTTCGAAGAAGAGAAGGAGCGACGTCTTCTCTCTCTAACCCACATCAGTACATACTCTACCTATACAAATAGAGTTAGAAGCTTAGCTATACCTCAAGTACACTATTCGTTCTTTATGATTCTAAGATTGAGTGTTCCATCTACTTGAGATGACAGTAAACTTCATCGCATCCCGACGCCTGGCGTCGCCTTCTTTTTAAAGTACTGAGCTGCCGAAGAGAGTGTAAAAGTGTATCGTAGGAGTAGGACAGGCCCCTCGGTCTATGAGCTGGGTCATTACCCACTTGTTCGCTAGAGCAGAGAGGTGACTGTTAGCGGGTCTTAGAGTTTCGGGCCTTGTAACTGAGGGGCCCTATAGCCCAATTCTAACGAACAGTTGAATGACCTCTTCCGAGACGCAGCCTTGCGAGGAATGCCTCCTTCACATTGTTAGTGCTTTATCATGCCATGATCCTCCCTCCTGACTTCATTCTTCATTTTTATAGATATTGATATCTCTTTTTTTTTTAGTTATATTTCATGGACAACGAGAGTTTATATAATTGGCGCATCAAGACTTCAAGCTCAGTCTTTGAGTGGAAGAGAGAAAGAGAGAGATTCTTGCGTATCGACATGTTTCCGCTTACTCGATCACCGATCTTCATCTCGACTCTCTGCTCTCCGGTCGCAGCGACAGGAAGTCTATGGACAAAGAGAGCCTTAACACGGATCCGACCGAGATCGTTAGCCTTTGTGACAATGGAGAGGCGCTCGACGAGAGACCGCGACCTACATTTCCCAAAATATGGGTCATCCTCACTCTCCATACGTAAGACGATCCGAGAGCATCTTTTGATACTGCACCAGCACCCACGTAAGGCTCATTTGCAACTGTAATTAAGAGAGTGAGGGATTGATAGGTAGCTCAAATAATTTACTTAGAAAATCCTGACAAAAAAATCCGTCAAACGTCACGACGCCCTCTATTCTCAAAATTCATATGGCTCTTACTTGCTAAGCCATAGTAACAACTATTTCTTAGCTGCAATTTGAAAGTGCGATACCTTGAGGAAATCGGGTCGTTCATCCGAACGATCATCTTTCACAGTAAATTCCTAAGTGCAAATAGATGGCGATGCTTTTCGTGGTTCAATGACATCTCTATTCGTTTCGTATACGCGTATCTGCGGAAATGCAGACAAAAGATCATGGTAGGTGAGGATGCATATCCAGAGTGACGAATCGTAACGGAGAGATCGAGAGAACGAATTAACAAATGAGGTAAGAACAGGGCCGGAGGATGGGAATATATTTGGCTGTCTTTATCACGTGAGTTATCAAGTCTTTTTTTATATGGGATACTGAAACCAAATGGGACTGTATACTTTTGCCCTACCCTTCGACTGCCTCACTGACTGACTAACTAACTGGTTAGTTTGCTTGCAAATTCGGCACTCGAGTGGCATTGCTTGTATGTCTCCCTCTTAATTTTTTTTACACGACTGCGTAGCTGAAATGCATGACTGAGTGCGTGAGCGTCCGACTCGAGCGGCCGACGACCGCGACTTTCTCCTCTTATGCTAATTTTGTTAATACGCTATTTTCACGTTTGCGTACCCACATTAAACCTACACTTCATTCCCAGCGTTCTACACTCGGACAGGCCTTATACTATACGTGCCGCCACGGAACGACCAGCCTGCTTGTTTGTTCAAGTGTCCCAGGAAATTTAATATTGCCATCGGTTACCAGGGAAACTTTTGATCCCCATCATTGATAACCTTCCACTCGCACACTCTTGTATAGTACAATTTTATTCTTCAAGGAGCATCTGGCCTGGACAAAAACAAAACAAAGAATGCCAAGGGCGGACGCGGTCGTGTCTTATCTACCTTTAAAGAAGACGTCCATCAGGATCCACGTATTATCAGAATCTTCAATGTGCATCGTCCAGGCGATGATATCGTTCCGCAAGGAGTGCACTTTTCTTATGACATACCTTTGCACTCTCTTCGTCTCAATGGTAATATCCACTACGTGGTAGGTACAGAGCTCTAGATACCTGGACAAGAATAATACGTAAAACGCAAAGCGTAAAGGTGGACACACCTCAGCTTGTTTCTCCAATTGCCAAGCTGAGCGTGTTTGTGTGCGAACGTCAGCCGCCGTAAGTGACATTTGTGCCGTGCGAGAGCTGAGTTCGTTGCCCCGTGAAAGAAGACAGGACCCAGCCAAAGCGTTTCTGGGTTTACAGCTTTACTGGGCCCAGTCGACATTTTGCACTCGATACATTCAGGACTGATGAAATTTCGTAAATCCGATTTACAATGCATAAGAAATTTTGTATATTAACAAATTGCCTTGAAATCCAAATAGACCTGGTAGCAAATCATTAGCATATTTTATATGTTCATCAAGTGATCTCAGGTCTTCCTGAAGGAATTGGAAGAAGTGTCTTGGCTGGATACCAAGAGTTTTGCAAGAACAAGATCATAAGAAAAAGACAGAGAGAGAGAGATGGACGATTGTGCTTTTCGCGCTCAAAGAATTTCTGTGACTCCTTGTCTACGTAATACAATGGATCAGGAAAGTACCGATATTCGCGATGTGCCAGGAAGAGATCTGACAAGATCGTTGGCCCGTACTCAGATCGGTTATTATTAGGAGAGCGCGTTCGTTGACGTCAGAAAAAAAGACGGTTGTCTGGTCCTCGCCCCTCACCATAAAGAGCTCTTACGATTAGTTTACTTTAGAGAGCGGACCCGGGCCTACCCCACCAAACTTCGGATTTGTCTTTTTACTCCGGCAGAATTCATTACTGGCCTCACACACGTTGACACGCCTCTTATGCGTTGCGTAGCTCGTACCTGTATAGATATATACATTCACTCGCATTTGTACTCCAGGAGAAAGGTCACTGACCTCCTCCTCTCAAATTATAAAATAGCGTTACGCCACCCGTGGTTTGGACTTTATCGGACGACACTGTTTACCATCGTTCTTTTCTACGGAATAATTCCCAACGACACTTTGGAAGAGAAAATCCGGACCTTTATTAATTTAAATGCGATAGCCCGTTAGGTTGCCAAGAAATCGGTCAAAGTCGGACTCAGTCCCCTAAAGAGAACTCAGGTTAGGATGGTAGAAAGGACGGACAACGTTTGGCTGATTGCTTTGGGTCACGGGTCGACGTACTCGAAAGTCCAAGCTTTCCCGGCTCATCGGCATGCGCAACTCGCTATATTGTCTATTAACGAAATTTCTAATTCGAATTTATGATAATGAATAATGAAGTAAAGGTTATCCACTAGCCTGCGGCTGAACTGCTAATCTTTCAGAGGCTCTCATCCGACTAAAATTATTCGCGACATCTCTCTTGCAAATGTCTCTCCTGCACTGTGTAAATTATTATTTTTAATATATTTTAATAACCACTAAACAAGAGTGAAAATGTCCCAACAAAAAATATTGCAAACTTGTACCCTGATAATCATGACATTATCTTATCTCAATTACCTATAGTAGGGATCATTGAAATAACTCGGAACCAAAAAAATAGTTTAATAATAATCATGAGGTGGTATCATTACGGGAATTACTAATTGATGATAATAGCGACAGTGATAGTAGACATAGTGGTGTAACATTGATAGCAGTAGCAGTCGCAGTAGTAGGACGGTGCTAGAGTAGGAGGAGACGATGAAGAAAAAGGATGAAGAGGAGGAGTTGTCGGAGGCCGAGAAGGAAGAGGAGACGATGAGGTGGGACGGAGGATACTTTCACTCTCACAGGTGCATGACCGAACGCCGAGCGTCGAGCGGCCGCCGGTTGATAAGCATTGGGCCCCGAGATCGGCGGACTCTGCTGGCGTAGAGAGTTATTGGCTTGGTAAGGTATCTTCAGTTGGTCCGCTAGATAACGGCTCAACCACCACGTGCTTACGGCAACTCGTGCCAACTTATGCCACGTTTCTATGTACCCACGATACAGCTTCTATTACCAATCGAATTACGTACCTAGATACCACCACAGTAGCTGAATCCTAACTTCCTGCTTCCGTTTCGCATCGAGTGTCGAATTAGCTGATGAACAATGCGAATAGCTAGTTGTGTCTCGTTTGATGTTCCTGGGCTATTTTTCCTTTTCTTTTTTTTTAAGAATTCTCACCACCGTTGCAGTAGTGTTGCAGCTGCATCGACGCCGTACGATGCCACGAGCTGCTCCGAGCCGAATCAACTACTCTGAAAGCAGTAATACAAGCATGGAGAAGGAGAGATCGAGAGAGAGAGAGAGAGAGAAAGAAGAGGAGAAAACGATTGGGGGGCGAGAGGAGGGGCAGAATGATTCTGAGTGCTAGAGAGAGAAAGATGCCGAGAGGGAGAGAGTGTGTGTGAGTATATCTGACGAAGGCAGAAGAAGACGAGAGAAATTGAGCGAGTAAAAGCGCGATAGAGAGGAAGAGAAAGGTCAATGAACGAGAAACGTCCAGCGCCGTTCGCCAGCAAGTTTACTCACTACCAAAATACACTGGTAGCGCGTTAGCCCGGTGGTCCCAGAGGACCCAAGTTCTCCCAGTGGGTCACTGGTTCATGAGGCGCCTTGTGCGCCTCCACTATCCACACCTCGACAGCATTGATGCGGATGGTACCAAAGGTACCAAAGGTACCAAAGGTACCAGAGGTATTATCAAGGTACTTTTTCTTCTAGTAAAACTGAATGGTAGAAATCAGCTAATATATGTATATATTAAAATAGATATATCTGGTGCCAAAACGTAAAGGTGAATCCTAAACAGCTTTATCTGGAAAAAACAGAAGTATGAATAAAAATAGCAGCTTACCGATCTTTTAAGGAGTTTCGAGACCTCTTATATGGCTGGAAGATTTGAGGAGAAATCTATTGTTTTTTTTTTGCAAGGTGACAATTCCTTCGGACTAAACTTCGGAGTTAAAAAAAAATGGGAATTTCGTAAGAAATATCAATGTTTCGATTTTCAGATATACATTTTTTATCATTATAAAAGTAATTATAATTTTGGAATATTATTTAATATAAGTCGTAAACGTGGCAATCGCGCGTCTTACCTGAGTAGTAGTTTTGTCTCTACATCATTGGCAGCAATGATATTTACTAGAGCATGGGTTAACTATCTTTGTTCAACAGTGTACAATTTTGCCGCACTTCATCCTTATTTAACAATAGTCCCACCCCGTCGCCTCTAGTTGCACCAAAATCATCAGGTTTTCACGTGCATTTTTCGAAATAACTTATTAACGGTGTAGAAGAATGATATCGATTTTCTATTCTTCCTTATATCTTTATCTTAAAAGTGTATTGAATATTTTGTTTTAATTTCGTGCGACTGGTAACATCTTCCAATTAATTACAGTCTTTCTAACATATTCATCCATATGATTGCATGTATAACAGCGTAATTTCAGAAAGTGATTTTTCAAAAATGTCCCAAACGATTGTTTTAAAGTTTCGATTTTTGATATTGTGTTATATCAAGAATTAATTTAATAGTAACATTTTTAATGTAGTCCCAAAACTCCTTAAGCAGAATAAAGAGGTTAACTGTTTGAGTCGCTAAAAATATCCGTCGCATCTCGAGTTGCCTGGTTGCATCTCGATTCCACTGCGTTCGTACGTGTGGTAATCGCCGCTTGTAATACGTATACCTTTACAAGTTTGTATCCACTTACGTACCATATTGGCAGTAGCAGCGACAGCGACGGTATAATGCAGCCTGTTTTCGCATTCTCTCTTAGGATAGCCGGTTTTAACGAGTAAAATCGTTCCTTAGGAATTCGGGATGAATATAAGGTGTATCAGAAGGAGCATCATCCGGATCCTCTTTAGCAAGAGGGTGAAGAACAATGACCGAGTGATTCGGCTAGTCAAAAGAGATTTAAAAGATCCAACAGTACTCCAGCGAGGAGTGTTTGAAAATTGATTAAACATTTTAGAAAGTTACTTCCATTTTTTAAGACGTTGAAATTTCAAGTCATTAAAATTTATAACGAATGCGAGCCCTTACCTACGTTATCTTACCTTTGACTTGTGTTATTTAAAATTGTAAACAATGCTGCATTTATTTCTAGCGGGAAATAATCAAGCGGCCATTATTAGACGCGAGTCATTGACATAGAAGTAGGTCCTTTAATAACGAGAAAAGAGCGTCGGCTTGCGCCTACCGGTTAGCATTTTGCAAAAGGTGTATCTCGAGATCGATCGCAGTAACGTGGACGTAAACGTGTGTCGCAACTCCTGGTGCAAACGAGGAAAATCCATAGTCCAAGCTTCGCCTTTTCCTGCATAGATTACGATTGACATATAGATTATGGTTGGACGACGTTTCTTACAAACAGCCCGAATTGTACGGTCGTCGATTAAATAAAACCAAAATCAATGACAATTGGTTCGGAATTCATCAAGCATCTGGTGAAATCAGGAAAACGAGGAAAGAGTATGAATGAGAATTGAAATTAGCCGCGCGCGTTGTGTGGCAACACCTCCTTCGCGTTAGATTTCGTACGTCTAGACATAACAGCATGCATGGCGCAACCTAAGGCTTCTTCATATGGCTTATATATATAAATCTACAACTTCTATTATTTTGGAAAGGTTGTGCGTAAATGTATGTAAACGAGTACCGACGCACTGATACCGAGGTATATATCGATGACTTCATCCCAAGACATTGCGAAGAGTCAAAAGTGCCGGCGGCTACGGGTATGTACAAGAAAGTCCTTTGAATTTCGAAAGATGGAAAAAGCGATTAGGACCGTTAAGACTTCTTTCTTTTTCTATTAGAAAGAAGGACCATGGTTGCGTACGTACATGACTAGGGAGGATATAGTGGAGGACTTGGATATATACGAACTATATACGCTATGCACAAAGTCATAAAGCGTACTACAGCTTCGATTCGGCCACTGTTCCGTTACGTGGACACACACGATATATCTCTCCTGGTATCCGCGTAATCCCGATGTTCTCGTGAGCGTTAGGTGAGAGCCGTTCTTATCAAAGTTTGTTGACCCGCTGCCACGTGGAATAGCACATGCAACCACAGTGAGATTTCACGAGGAACGTCCAGGCTTCGTTCTCCCGCTCTCTGAATCAGCGTAATGGTCTATTTGGTCGTCTGGAGTACGACAAGGTTATTTTAAGATGAAAAATTAGTTAATGATAAGAAGATAACAAGAAATTTGATATGTTACAGGTTCCTGTATAGAAAAAAGGGAAACTAGGTAAAGGAGCTAGCGATCCTTGATGCTATTGATCCTCGCAAGAAAGACGCGTACCTTGGAGGTGTCTAATATAAGAGAGGATAAAGAGAAAGAGGGAAGCGTTCTTCTTGCTCTTCCAAGAAGTCCGGCTAGAATTTAGGCTATGAGGGGCTCCTGCCGAATCTGGAACAGCTCGGTCGTTGGCCCCACGTTCAATTCCTTCTTTCAGATTTTCTCCCCCACCTCTTTATCATCATCATCATCATCATCAGCATCATCATCAGGCACAGGCTTATCTAACGCATACATCTAACGTATTCACGGCGAATGAGCCCCCCAGCAGTCTGCCGGACTCCTCGTTATTCCTAATTTATCGTCTCTTGCGTATCATCCGCTTCGATCCGTAAGTACACCTGGTAGCCCCTTCACTCGGCAGTTCATGCGAATCGTGTGATTCTGCGATCGTGCGACCTACACGATCCTCTCCTTGCCACCAAGGGGGTATAAAAATAGCCTCTCTTGAAGTGCATACACGTGATACCAGAGTATACAGATAAGTATGTGCATATATGAAGACTACATAGGTACAGATACGTTGCTACTTCCTTAAGGTGTGGAGGTCGAAAGTGGTTGTCCAGGTTGACTGGTATCCATGGAGAAGTCTGCTTTTTCGGTGGATGGGAAAGGGCGGGGCACTGTGTCCTTTCCCCTGTGATTCTACCTATAATGATTGTAATTTTAAAGATATTTTTATATAATTTTAAATGGAAATTTATATCGTCAGGTGTAATTGATGGTGAAGGCTGTATACCTGATGCTAATAATCGTCGGATCTGATGTCATCCATGAAGACTAGGAATTTCGCAAGGGAGAATCACTGCCAGACGAAGCGAGAGCTATAGACTCTTCTTCTTGGCTCCATTACTCCGCAGAAATTCAAGAAGAGAATCTATCAAGTCTGGTGAACACAGCTCACGATCGGCACGGCGTCAATGACCGCGATGCTCTGATTTTTTTTATAGAGCTGCGCATTGTTCGATTTCACGGAGTTTTTCAAAAGATTCCATGCCGATGAGGTGAGCTTGATTAAATACGAGGATGATCCTACGGCGTTATCTGGAGCAGAGATGTTTCCTTTTTTTCCCCTGTTCTTGCTATGCCTCAACGGGAGCTCCATTCTTTACGATCCACACCTTCTTTTTCTGCACTCTCTTTTTTTTTTTATTTCATTTCTCTTTACCTTGTAGACTTCTTTCCTTTGTCATTTTCTGCTCTCGATACACCAAAGACACCTTCCTTCCGTGATAGAGCTTCCTGTTCGACTCTAATTCGTTACGTCGTCTTCTACTTCTTTCGATTTCAGGCTTCTCCATGTTTACACTTGTACGAAAAAAACTGCAGAGAATGAACCACTGTATTCTAATGATACCAAGATAATGTTGATGGACCACATACACTTGGCTGACGGCTTTCGGCTACCGAATCATGTTGACCCACATGCGATGGCCCCAGGCGTCTAGATACCAGAGAGTGCGGGCGCCTGCCTCGAGGCGTTCAAGTATACTTTGCTTTAAGCTGAGCTAACTGATGCTCCCTCCACCATGTACACTAAGAATCCGGTAACCAGTATTACGATCTTTTGAATAAAGGAACTCTATTATGATCTATGGATCATTGATGATATGGTAGCACAGTTTTCGAAGCTTGTACAATATATTATTATTCTAACCATGTGAACATAGTTATCATGCAGATACGTTTCTTGTTACTTGCCCAGGGACACCTTCTTCCGGAATGAATTTAGACACTCATTAGGATGATAACAGACCGATTTGCCTATCATTTAATACCTATCTTAGAAACCCTACTGGGATATGTCTTTTTTGAAGGATATAAGTACAGGTGGCACTTGTGATTTGCAGTATAATTATTTGTAATGTTTTTCATTGAAAAAACAGTGAAAATGATACTTTGTTATTTGATTATGTCATTCACTGGAATCAGTGCAAGTTATCTTGGTTCCCGAGCTGTAAGTCATCGCGGTACTCATGGCAGAGCAATTCCACCGGCTCCACGTTTCGACGGCGTCTTTGCTGAAAATCATGATCACAATAAAATCGGTATCTGATATTTTTACTAGATTGATAATATTTAGAATAAGGATAAATATTTTATTGGATCTCTTAACAGCGGAGAGTATTAGATCCTGGTCTCCAAATGATCAGCAGAACGTATGGGAATTCAGCGGCCTTCACGAAGGTGACATTATGTTGTACCCTGACGAACCCGGCGTGAAAAATGGCCTCCTGGATGAAACTGCAAAATGGTCTGGTGGCGTTGTACCTTATTATATACAAGAAGATGATTTTGGCAAGTCCAGCTTATTATACAATCACCTCATACGCTAGGATATTAAAGCATAACGGGCGGCCATTTTGTTATTCGGCCGGAAGGTAGACCAGGACGAAATAACGCTGATCAAGAAATCTATCGAGGAATATCACGAAAAGACGTGCTTGAAATTCCGACATTACAAAGAGGCTGACGAGGACTACGTGACTATCCAAGGATCACAGTCTGGATGCTGGTCTTTGGTTGGACGTCACGGAAAGGGGCAAGTTCTTAATCTTCAGACTCCTGGATGCGTCCATCATGGCGTCGTTGTTCATGAGATAATGCACGCCTTGGGATTTTATCATCAACAAAGTGCTGCTGATAGGGATGAATGGGTTAAAATACATTGGGACAATATACAACCAGGTGCAAATTTTAAATACATTGTTTTATATATTTATGTATAAATGAACTGCTACCATTTTCGTATGTAGGCAAAGAACATAATTTCAACAAGTATGACACTAATACTGTGACTGATTATGGCGTTGGATATGATTACAAAAGTATTATGCACTATAGTGCTCACGCATTCTCAAAAAATGGAGAATCCACCATTAGTCCAATTGTAAGTTCTTCTCTAAAGATAGCAAACGAGTTTTGGATTGTTTAAGGATGCTCGTGATTTTGAATTTTTAGAAAGAAAAAGTGAAAATCGGACAGCGAAAGGGTCTTAGTGAAAAGGACGTGGCAAAAGTACAATTTATGTACAAAGAGGAATGCGATAGTCGCGAGCCTGGAGGAAGCGTTGTCACTAGTACCACTACTATGGATCCTGGAATTTTAGGCTGGATTTTCGACTGACTAACCGGTCGTCGAGGTTAAATGACATGGACATTGAGAGGCTTGAGAAAGAGCACTTTTATTAAAATAAACAAATAATCTTCTTTTTGAATGAACCAATAGTATTTGAATAACAGATAATTAATGATCTTTCATCAACCGGCTGGACTCTGCTGATTGTAATAAAGCAGTTGCTTTAACTCGTTTACGGCAGCTTCTGCAGCCTACACAAAATACAAATAGAAATTACACCAATGAAAATAATTAGTTTTTTTTTTTTGTTTAATTTAAACACTCACGTCTCTCACTGTATGGCCATCATCCATAGTTAAAGCTTCCAATAAAGTCCTGAGAGGTCTACCCCATACCTGCTGCAACGCCCTACAGCTGAATCTACCCAGGAGTCGCAGAAGAGTACAAGTTCTCGCTCTGAGAATACTTTGTCGATGTGTCAACAATTTTCCAAATAATTCAACAGTCAATCCTATATATTTACGTAAGATTATCAAATTATTAGATAGAGCATGGAACACAACCAATGTGGATACTGACCAGGAGTCTTGGTGCGTAGTACGACTCTCTCGACGAGCTCAGCGTTCTCTGGTTGTGATCTAAGGATGTTAATCAAAATGGCAACTAAGTCTGCCACGACTCTGGCCTTCCTCTTCTCAAGCGTAAGCAATTGCTGAAGCAAAGGTATTCCATTGACTATGTACACGGCATCACAAAACTGCGTCAAAAACTGTTCCTGAATGTGGACCAGACGACATAGAACAAGCATAGTGCTTTCTAGCGCTTGAAGCTCATCGGCAGACAGACTGGATGCCGACCTGGTGCCAGTATTCGATTCAGCCTCAGACCTTTCAGACATAAGAAGCTTCGTCGCGTAAACAAGGTTAGGCACAACTCGCACGTCCAGGTAGACGCGTTCGATCTTAGCAAGATCGTCGGCTGCCACTGACACGACGAAGGGTAGTGAAAGTAGACAAGCTACATATTCTACTACTCGACAACCAGCTGCAGAATTTCTTAAAGGCGAAACAAACACGGAGACGCAATTTTCCTGAATAAGAGAACCAATTTCGCCCTCCATTATTTCTTCCATGGACCGGTGCAAAAAGACGACCCATTCCTCGTTCTCTATTGGACGCTCCACTGCCTTAGGATCCCAATCAGGTAACCTCACATGCTTCTCTGCCAAACATCCACCGAATTCTTGTTCGTAATCCAGACTTAGTCGGGTTTGTACACAATCACCTTGGCCTTTACAAGCATCCTCTTCCGGTGGGACTTTCATTCTTTGCTCATTTCCATTTGTGCCATCACCTCTTGCATTCACATTTATATTCATGTTTACACTTGTCGCTGTCGCCTCCTTCACCTCCAATCTCTCCCTAATTGGAGGTAATACCAGTTCCTCAGCATCCTCCACATTCTCATTTTTCTGTTCTGGTCGTGGAAACTCCAGAGGCTTCAGAGGTATCGGTCGAATAATAGTTCTGTTAGGACAGTCGCTACGACACAGAGCGTGATCCGCAACTAGGAGATCGCTTCTTAAAGAAGCATGAAGACTCAAATTCCCCAGGAGTACGTCCACGCTGGCACTGGACTCTGTACCACTGGGCTCGCTGCGACGTAACGCTTGACAATGGTGCATCGTGTGAGCATGCTGACAGTAACCCTGGTCGGTTGGACAATGTACTTGGGAAATGCACATTCTCTGGCGTTGTTCCCTGAGTTTTCGTTCCTGCTCCTGCACCTTCTGCACCGCCTTTTCCAAGACCCTGCGTCGTCGCAAAACTCTTTTATTGCGGACTCACATTTATTGAGACTTTTTATTTAAGCGGCGCGTACCAGGACGTACTTTGAACGTGTAGTCGAGCGCATTGCTAGATTCTGCAACTGCTGTTGTTTGGCGCGTGCTTGACTCGCGGATAATGGAGTCGTGAATGGTGTTGGAACAGCACCGCCAACTATCAGAATTCTATCCTTCACAAATGGATGATCAAGCAGTTCGGGCCAAGTGAGTCTCTGCGATGGATCCTTTTGTAATAATCCCTGTAAGGATTATTCGTAAATCATTTACTACTGTCATCGGACACTGTACTGTTTGACAAATTGCTTACCTGTAAAAAGCTCTTGCAATTCGATGAAATAAAATCTGGCCACTTGACTGCTTCGAAACGGATTAGTCTGACCAAATGCAAAATTGATGTAGTTTGAAATGGTGGTGTACCCACTACTAACTCATATACTATACAACCAAGAGACCTGTATAAAGTATACAGAAATTTAGATACATTATACTTTTTGAGAAAATTGGAGTCTAGATATTATTTATTATAAATATACCATAAGTCAGCGTTATGATCGTACGGACATTCTTCAATGAGCTCCGGAGCCATATACAGTGGTGTTCCCTTAATCGATGTAAGAACATGCGTTCCTGTGCTCATACTGCGTGCAAAGCCAAAATCACATAGCTTAGCTACTCCGTTAGCTTCTAGAAGTACATTCTGTGGTTTCAGATCTCTGCAATACGAAACTGAACCATTTTATTGTTTTCTTTTGTTGGTTTCATTTATACCAACCTATGTAGAACCCTGTTTGAATGTAAATAATACAAAGCTGAAACAAGATCGCAAGCTATCACTTGCGCTCTTTCTTCGGATAATCTCCCAGCCTTTCCTAATATCTCGTAAAGTTCCTTGTCAGCATATTCGGTCACCACAACTATCTATCGATAATACATACATTACGATACATATAAAGATTGCTATTAGTTAATTCATACTCATTAATCCAATTCTTACTTCATTCTCAGTTTCAAACGAATCCAGCATCTGCACAATATTAGGATGATGAAGGTGTCGCTGGATCTCACATTCTTGTCTTAAACTTTTGAGTTCCTTGAAGGAGCGTCCACGCTATAAATTGAAATATCGTTGTATCCATTAACGACAAAGTTATTTATAAACCAGTTGCTGCTGTAGTGATGGAGATGCTGTATCGTAATTGCATTTAGATGTACTTACCTTTCGAATTACTTTAAAAGCCACAATATCGCCATCGGAGCGTTTCTTTGCTTTGTACACCTGACCAAAGGATCCTTCACCCACTTGCCCAAGTACCTCGTATTTCTCCATATTCTATGTAATTCTGCGTACCACTAATTTACTAATTCTGCACTTTAAACGTTATTTGAAAACTTACAAAGGAAAATACACTTGTTGCTTACGTATTATAGCGCATGCGAGTCCTATCATGCAATCGACGCAGTCGCATTTTACAGCTATGTTACTGTATGTTACTGCATTTAGTGGGAATGCAGAAGAACACAGCTATTTGAGCAATATTGATACGAATAAAGTTGATATATTCTCGTAGTAAAGAACGTGCTTTAGTTAGGTCGATAAATACAAAATTGGCCACAGGGTAATACTACTATTATCACCAGGTCTTACCGGATTACCGACGGCTATTAATACTAATTGCACAATTTTAGGAGGTTAACTCTCTTTACTAGCAACTCTCCAATGCTCTTGTGTTTTCCTGAGAGATTGTGCCGCATGTTTATGCGAAGGGAAGGTATTTCAAAATGAATAACGAAATAAATTCATTTGCTGATCTGAAGTTAAACTCATGGATCGTAACGCAGTGTGAATCTATTGGTAAATTGAATTCCTTTTAAATTCTAACAGTTCTGTCGACTGTTTTATTCTTGCCTATATCGTATTACAGGTTTGAAGAAACCCACTCCGATTCAAGAGAATTGCATTCCACAAATTTTAGCTGGAAAAGATTGTATCGGTTGTGCTAAAACAGGAAGTGGAAAAACACTTGCATTTGCACTTCCCATCTTACAGAAACTGTGCGAAGATCCATATGGAATATTCGCACTTATATTGACCCCTACAAGGGAGTTAGCGTTTCAGATTGCTGATCAGTTTGCAGTTATTGGAAAATCAATTAATTTAAAGAAATGTGTTATTGTAGGAGGAATGGATATGGTCATTCAAGCTCAAGAACTAGCCAAGCATCCACACATTGTCGTCGCAACTCCTGGACGTCTTGCTGATCATCTTGAAAGTTGTGATACATTTTCCCTTCACAGAATAAAATTCCTTGTGCTTGACGAAGCTGATAGATTACTCGGTGGACACTTTGACGAACAAATCAAGACAATATTTGAGGCTTTGCCAAAGAAAAAACAATCCTTACTGTTTAGTGCTACAATAACTGATACTTTGGACAAAGTCAAAAGTGTTACGTGCAACCAAGTTTTTGAATGGGAGTCTAAGGATGATTCTGGTATAGCAACGGTTAAGGAGTTAGATCAAAGATATGTTTTAACACCTAGAGATGTTCGTGATGCGTTTCTGGTAGAAGTAATTAAAATGTTTCGAGAAACAAATGAAAGTGGTTCGATTATGGTATTCACGGATACTTGCAAGTATGTATAAATAAGATATTTCTTTATTTTTATAAATTTCATACGGTATATATAATACCGATAATATCTTTTTAGACATTGTCAACTGTTATCTATGATGCTCAATGAAATAAGTTTTACAAACGTAGCATTGCATGCTATGATAAAACAAAGAGAACGTTTGACGGCATTGAGTAAGTTCAAATCGAATCATATCAAGATTTTAATTGCAACTGATGTCGCTGCCAGAGGTCTGGATATACCATTAGTAGAGTTAGTAGTTAATCATACGATTCCAAATGTGCCAAAAGAATACATTCATAGAGTCGGTAGAACAGCAAGAGCTGGTAGAGGTGGAATGGCCATAAGTCTTGTTACTCCGCATGATATAAAATTACTTCATGCTATCGAAGAAACAATAGGGACTAAACTGACAGAATATAAAGTAGACGGTAAGCTTAAGAAATTTCAGGTTCTAATTTTATAAAATATTCTCTTTCACCTTATTATCTTTCTAATTTTAGATAAGGAAATTGTCACGATATTTACACAAATATCCGTGACAAAGCGCGAAGCCGAAATCAAACTGGACGAAACTGACTTTTATGAGAGAAAAATGATAAACAAGAGAAAGAAATTAATCATGGAAGGAAAGGATCCTGATGAAGTAGAGGAACAGGAAATTCTAAGAAAGAGGAAAAAGTGTAAAAAACCTAAGAGAACGAAAAGTGCTGCAACAGTCAGTTAATTCTCGATTCACTATTATTAAATCGGAGATACGCAATAATGCACGTACGACACGGTAATAATCCATTTAAATTACCACGTCGTACAAAGAAGAAATTTGTACGATTTTGTATCATAAATATTTAAAAATCTTGTATGCATAAGAAATAAAAGTAATATTTCTCCACACTTCCTTTATTTCATAAAATACGAATCGCATTATCGTACAATACAAATTATTGTACGGCAAAATTCTCAGACACCATATAATAGACATTTTATCGACAATTATAATATTTATAGTATCTATTAGACAGGTTAATAATAAAGTTCCATTACATCCGTATTTAACGCTGTGATCACATAAAATGTTTTTTAAACATTGAATATCAAAATATATTATTTTCTGATTACCTTTAACTTTTTATATTAAAAGTAGCACGAGGTATAAATGCTAAAAGTCAGTCACAAATAGAATTTTACTAATAAAATAGTTTCTCGTAAAAAGGCCTTTGACAGTAGATATCAGAAATATTAATGAATAGCCACTTGTTTTATTATTAATGAGAACTAACAATTCAATTTGTAGCATAAAATATATTTATATCAAAAGTTTTTATTTTGCTTGTGGAATTTTAATGGCGATTTACATAACTATGTATAAGGTAAAAAAAAAAAATTTTTTTAATTATGCTTTTGGCTGTATCATTAACCAGTCTATGTACTGTATTATGTCTTGTAATTGTAGTAGAAAATAATTAAACAGTGCATACGTCAAACTAAAGATTGCATGATAAAACTGAAATTCATGTTAGGAAAATTATGTATGTTTAATTATGTTTATTGAATATGCTATTTTTAATTTTATTATTGCTTAATAGTTGATGATAACGATGTTTATTGGCAATATGACAATCACTTTAATCGTAAAGAACGAGTCTTACCTTCTTTTCGCTTTTGAAGTACTTCCATTAAAATCATGAATATTTAAAAAAAATCGAAAATAATTGTTTCAGAGACGAGCTCTGATTTTTTCCTCGTTCTGTATTAAGTTTAATCTGTCCAAAAATGTGTAGAGTTCGGCAACATATTCCTTGGGATGCCTTTGAAAGTGGCCTACGTGTGATGACTTGTCGAATATCTTTACATAGGTCTGTGACAATATAATTTGTTAGATGACAATATTATTTTTTATTATTATAATTAACTCACATTCACGCCCAATGAATCCCAAGAGTCTCTTACTCTCATATTGCTCTCCACCGTTCCAACTGGATCTGTTTTACTGACCAAAAACAGAGCTGGACTACGAAGAAGATTCGTGTGAAAAAGCTGGCTAGATCGGATGTAATACTGAGTTGCTTGCTTATAAAAGGTTTTCATATGATAACTGTAATTGTAATAAATGCTTATAAAGCAAAACATCTTAGAGATATTTAAAGGAATCATTAATAAATGAATTCTTCTTTTACACGTACTCTATATATTTTTGTAAAGCTTTCTGCAACATAACGTTGTTAGGGAAAACAGCCCGACCCACTCCAATCTGAAGTTCAGATACATCAACTGCGCTATCCCATATGTGTCCAACGATACGATCTATCACGTTATCATACTTTTTTCGATCCTTGTGGACAAAGTCCATGACTTCTCCCCACATATAACCACCCACAGAGAATCCATGGACTAATATTTGCTCGTACCCTTTATTTTGTTCCAAAAACTTAAGCAAGTCTAGTGCAACCAACTGGAAAGGAAAAATATTTTGAAAATGACACTCGAGAGTACTATGGGAAATAGTTGATACCTACACGAGAGCCTTTAACTGGCCATAACAGTTGCCATGGGCTAATAGAAACAGTAACAACGTCAAACCCTTGCTCCATGTAAAAATTAGAATATTTCATGATATGTTTACGCTTTGACATCATCCAGCACAATAGAACTAGAAGTGGGCGATCTTGTGGGCTATTTAGATTCTGAACAATATTATCATTAATTTTCACTTGATTGTCTTGCGAGATAAGCTCTATGTTCTTTGTAATATGATGAGTGGATATAAATCGACAAGCTGCTATACGGACAAGCTAGAAGGAGAAAAATCAGTTTTATAATTAAAGTACTTACAAGAATCTCTTACTCCATATAATCCATCAAATTCTATTTCTATATGCAAATTTGTAGCAAATATATTTCAATACCAAATTCTGCTTTTTGGCAAATAACTGAGGGCGAATATACTGCCTAATTTGACTCCTCTCTGTGAAAGCCATTGCAATCCTTGTTAGCAACATCGTGGCTATTTGATTCACGCAGGAAAGTTGTTCAAAATCTAAACTGAAAGAACATAAAGTAGACACAATCCGTCTTACTGAATATCATAATGTAACTGTTTAGCAATCCAGTAAAAATATCTAAAAAATATTTGCACAGCTGAATAATTTCATTAAGAGAATCAATATTCTACACTAGGTTCAAAGTTCAATTACATTCTATGCACGCATTTTACGTAACTGTACATACAACTCAACATTGGTAATCACCGACAGCGCAATACCGATTTAACTTATAATTATATCGAATATTCAAATTCTAAAATATAACGTAATAAATGCTCCAAGCCACGAACAAACAAAAAATAATTCAACTCACAGTCTTCACACTCAAAGTGTACAACTAATTAAAGCAATATTTTAATACTTTATACATTATCTCACCTGACGATTAACAATGTATTCTTAAAATTGAATATTAATTGTCAAACTACCAGAAAATTAAACAACCAAACAATTAGCCAGTTAGGCTTTAACTGCCTGACGATCTTCTTTACCCCACTACTTTTATTCACTTAAAGCAGCGTTTAGATAGGACTGAACAGAAAATCACGCATTTTATGACTCTCCATGCGGACAGAATATACGCATATATATATATATATATATATGTACATACAAATTTCTGATATCCCGTTAGACATATTTAATCTAATCAGTGACTGCCTTATACCAAATTGCATTCATTCCATCCACTGAAATATTTGTTCCTTTCATCTGCTCACGTGCACCGCATGTCCTGGAATAATATATCAATCTACCTCATACATTGTTTTAATTTTTCTATAGCAGTAATTGTATCTGATAAGTATAGCTATCTAATCAGTAGACAAACTATTTTATTCAGCCCTGTTCGCACAAATGTCGAAAAGACAACTTATAGACGTTATTTGAACCGAAGACGTCTTAAAATTGTCCTTGAGGTTTTCTTTCGATATTTGAGCTAACAAGGAATGCAGTCCTCTGTTAGCACGAAGACATGTTAAAGACAGTATTTAAATATTGGCTTTTCGACTGACTTCCGACATTCTCAAAGTATGTCGTAACTTCAACTGTAAGACGTCAAGAGGATGTCGTATGTTTCATTTTCTGATGTTTCGATCAAGTCGAAATACAGACGTCTATATTGGCATGTTGCTCTGACGTTTTTCTGACTGCATTAAAATAATTATGCTGTGAGGTTATGTTAGGTTGGACAGTATACATGATATAACAATTATTGACATTTATTTGCTAATTTACATAAAATTTCAATGTTTCTTCGTAATTAAATACAAAATAATAAAATTCATCATTAAATTCTGACATCTATTAAAAGACGGTTTTAAGTTGTCGTCGTGTTTAACAATAAGACATATTTAAAAAGTCGTCTGAAAGACGACTTTTTGACATGTGTGCTAACACGATAGCCATTTCCAATGCTTTATAATTTTTTATCGGTATGAAAATAATCTAATCACAAGTATGCGCATATCAGAACTATACATAATTACAAAGTACAAAAGGTCAATGTGTTTGAGATAGCCGATCGAGACTTTGTAAATCGCTTACTTTGCGTTAAGTTTTGTTTAACTTGTAAAACAATTATCAGGTCATTTCTAATCGTAAACAATTGATATTGTATTTATCTGCTTTATATGAACTATGCTAATGATCCTACCGCAATATTAATTTTTATTAATTTTTATTTATCTAGAATTTCAGGAAAAATTGCATTTCAATTTTTATGTTTCGTCATTCGAACGCAGAAATTAAAGGTGCCTTTTCATGTGACACTCTGACGCTGAATTTCACGAACAAAAGAATTCATAATAACGCTAGCGATAATATATGTTCATGAAAAGGGTATAGCGTTAAATTTCGAGTAACGTTGTAGTACAGTGGGTCCACGAGTAAAATAGCTTAAATTGACGTATGAAAAAATGCGATGTCAGTAACAAGATTTTCCATTGCCAATGCTTCTTGGCTAAAGGTAATGGGTGGCAAATTAATGGAAAACCATTCATTACCTTTGGAAAAAGAGCGTTGATAATTGAGAAATTTTACTACTGTAGTCGCTAGCACGAAACACGTGTTTTCATCTGTCACTTTAACCTATTTTACTCGTCGATCGACTGCAGTACTTTGCAGTACTTTGACGCGAGAACCAGAAAATAAAAACAAACTTCTTTCCACGTGTTACTCCCCCCCCAGCCTGGTAACAGATAACGGCATCTCGATCTAGCGGCAAATTTAAATACAAAATTAAGATAGTCACAATTTCCCTTGTGAATCAGACTCGAATACGTTCAGTTATATAAATCATCACCATCAGCTAGATAAAATAGATATACCCTAAATAATTTGGAGAAAGTCTCTTGCCAAAACACGTGCATAAGCAATAGACAGCGAACAAGGCGAGCATAGGCCATTTTTTATTACTTTGGCGGACACTCAGGGTAACATATTAGCCGAG
>JARPRG010000006.1:409215-463953 GCA_031001745.1 Hartigia nigra
TAGTAGTAGTAGTAGTAGTAGTAGCAATAATATTTATAATAACAATAATAATAATAATCAATTGTTCATGACGATGATGATAATGATGATAATATTATTAATATAATAATGGCTAACTAATATTTAGCTAATTTAATTATTTCGTAATAACTATTTTACATAGTCTGTGTATGGATTTTTTGTCGACTCGCTCTAATGGAGAAGAGAGAAGGAGATAGATAGAGAGAAAGAGAGAGAGAGAGAGAGGACGAGATTAATTACCGAACTGTGAAAAAATGACAATTAACTTCATGAGTTTATGATGATTAGACAAACGCTAATGCGATTCAATGCTTGCGAGCCAAAAATTGCATTCTCTGTCTGTCTGTCAAAGATCATTCGTGACAGGAATCTAATGAATGATAATGAAATTGAAATGTCAACATTCAGAATTGAAACTCCACTGTTTGTACGTACAGATTCCATCAACGATTAAACTGACGATTACGAACATTAAAACTTCTGCAGAGAAGCAATCGCTAAGTCGAGGGGGGTGGCGGCGTAACCGAGGATTGAGATTGGCGAGATTCGAATTCAAGAAACAGTGAAGATCCTTTGCTTTGGAGAATCATTGATTATTTATGATGATGATTGAACTGAAAGCTCCTCTGTTTGGAGACCGACCTCCCCCCCCCCCCCCGTCCTCTAACGTATTAGCTCACGCACGCATGAACCATTGAACACTCATTTCAACTTCTTTACCTGTAAATAGTTTATGACCTATACCAAGGAGGGCACAAGTTCTAACTCCAACCTGGGATTATCATTTAATGATGATGTCGAGGACATTTGAATGACTGTCTCCAGGACAACAAAATAAACGAATAAAAACTAGAGATTAAATTCCGATGATACCCTGATAAGGGGGGTAGACGATTAAGGAAAGTTAGAGAAAGTAAGAGCTTAGGGTTGCGGGGATCCTTAGGATAAGAAAAAAGTTTACTTGGAGAAGAAGGTGAATGTGGTGAAAGGGGAGTTAAAACTTTATCCTCGAATTCTTGGACACAGACTCCTTACGATTTAAAAACTTCGAATTATACTTCATAGTCGCGATAGTCAACATTAATATGCTATAATTACGATCCGAATTCTATCCGTTAAGAATGCGGTAGATCTATGGTGTGTGTCTCGTTGCCAAATATCAGTCGCAACCTCTTCATTGGCGGTGGAGGAAGGTCCAGGTTCAATTGACGTTTCTTGTGTCGCCTCTCTCTGTCTCTGGTTTTATGCTTTTTCCGTCGTCTAGCGTCATCTACACCCTCGACTCTCAGAACCTCATATTCAGGTTCATAACTGTCCTCGCTTAAGCTGGTACCCGACTCGATTACGTCATCCAGGACTGGCGAGCGTTTCATTCGCAACGTAAGCTTTAATCTGCCACCAGTTCTCTCTGGTGTAGCTGGACAAACGCGACAGTCTGTTGGATTCGCTCGCCATTGACAATCTGGCAACGGTGGAGCCTTTTTTGCATTTCCGCTATCTTCAAGTCTGAAAGAAATAAATATATTCTGCAAATATGTAACTCTGTGTGGGGAATTCTCATTGTATGTATACAAAATGATTCTTACCTGGTGCGACTTCCGTTGACTTCAGTGAAGTTGTCTCTGGACTGACAACTTCCGTCGGAATCGAGTGACTGAACTTGACGCTTTTCATTTGGAGGCCATGGCTCTTGAGGTAACAGAACAGGAGGTTGTGTCTTTCTTAAATCTTCGCTATATCGATTATCTTCGAAGCGTGACGTCACCTGAGAACATTGTCTATCCTCGTGTTTGTTACGCCTTATCGTAGTAGTACTCAGATCCTCCAGGTTACTTTCCTTTTCACTGAACTCATAAATGTCTCCTTGAATTCCAGAATCGTCATCTGCTACTCCCACCACGGGTGCCGCTACTGTCGTCTCTCTATCCCTTCTCTGACTTCTCGTTAGTCGGCCATTTGCTTTTACCTTGCCACGACTTCTCGACGAGGAAGATGATACCGATGTACTATCTTTTATATTTTCTTGACCTTCCACATCATCTTTTTCCAACCTGGACTTCAAAGAACGTTGCGTCAATCGCTTGTGGTTTCTACGTGAACGCAAACTTTTGTCCAACGACTCGTTTCGTCTTTGCGAGGATCTTTTTAAAATAAAATGACAACTCTTGTCTGGTTTTACGTTCCCAGTTCCATCAGAGTTTTCACTCTGATCTAATAGATCTGCACCCTGACTTTCCTCCTTGTCAAGAATTTCCTCGTAATCGATGTTAGGCTTATGTGTATCAGGGTTATCGTATTTACACGACCTGAACTCGTCATGATTTTTCAAATTCATTACCTGAACTTCTTTTCTAGAAAGAATTGTATTCGCATTATGAATCTCACTGCTAGATTCTTTCTTTATGTCGCTAGATCTCTGATCAAATTCACGATTCTTCCCATGCAAACTCTCTACAGTTGTCGCATTAATTCCATTGAATTGAATATTACCTGAAGCGTCTGTTACGTCAATGGATTTTTCGCATTTTCTATGAAATTCCTTCGACAAAGACTGTTTAGATTCCTGAGGTATATTTTTTGAAATGTTTAACCCACGAAATTCACCATTCTTTTCGTTTACTGCGTGAACAGTAGAATCCGTTTGATCAAGATCAAGTCCATTGAAACTATAATCTTCGACATTTTTATCTCTAATTGAAGAACTCCGATTATCATTTTCCATTCGTCTCTGTATATTTCTATAAGCCATAGAGGTATTTTCGTTGGAGACTGAAAGCACTTTGTGAGATTCCGTATAACCTCCAACGGAATCATCCGACATTGCCAATTCCATAGGCGTATTAGCATTATCTCTATCCTCTTGATCATTTTTACTTGTACAATTTGTTCTAAGAGATGTTTTCGAAGAATTCATTGACTCACGCAAACCAGATTCCAATTTTATCAAAGCGATGTGGGAGTCAAATTTCGGACGATGCTCGGTTACATGAGAAACAGAATTCGAGCGATTCGTACCACAGGAATTTGTATTTGATAAGTGAGCTTGTCCGAAGGTGGAGTTTTTCGAGGGATCCTTTTTGTTAGGTTGTAAATAGGTTGCGTGTTGTTGAAGGAACCGATCGTCCACGGAATTCTGTTCGGTTTCCATAGTCGTGAGATTCTCTGTTGTTTGAGATCTCAATATTTTCTCTGTACATCCCTTTTCAAAGCTGGTACAAAGTCGATGTTTCAAATCGGCAAAATTGTTAGTTCCTTTCCCATGAGAAACGTCGAGCCTGCAATTATCACTAAGGGCATCCTTGTCCAACTCATCCTGAAACTGTTCGTTTGGCGAACCAGAGAAAGCTTCTGACTCGCCTGTGGCCACTCTATCAGAATCCTCTTTTCTATGACCTATTTCAACATCTTCTCTATTGTTAGTGGTTGAGCTGTTAGAGCGCGAAGATCTGTCGTCCACAGTCGCGCGAGTTCTTTTGGTTTCTGTTCTTTTTTGTAGCCTGCTCAAAAACATAAAAATCATGAAAAAAATCTTTATCTTTATAATCGAAAAGCATAAAACGAAGTAAAGTCAAGTTTACCTTGAAGCTCTGAGGCTTTGATTGTTTTTAAGACTATTGTTGTTATTATTCTCATTCTTTGCAGGATGCTGCTGTTGTTTGTTCCTGAGGTTTCTTGTCGTCGAAACGGATGACGCATGAGGTCGTATTTGTGAATTTTCACTGTTGTTTATTGTTGCAGGTTGTTGCTGAGCAATATCGGAAAATCTACAACCCTGAGCTATCAATAACTCGGCATCGTATTTGGTTAGTCCCTTTCGTCGTAATTCTTTCATGTTAAGAGATTGTGGCGCCACCGCAGCATTGCCAACGAGAAATGCATTCTTCTCAGTAAGAGTCCCGTCTGTCTGCTGCTTAGCGCCATTTGGAGGTTGCTGTCTGTGCTTTGTTCGATTAATACGATTGTCTGTTTCTCTTAGACGATATCCTAAAAAATAAATACTCAATTAAAAGCTGATCAGACCATCTTAATAAGTTGAAACCCCAACAAAGGATGTTTATGTTATAAACAAATGATTAGATTCTCAGACACGATTACGGACTTTCTTCATACGTACCCGAGGAAAGTTCTTCCCCTGGTTTTTGATTAGCAAATGCTCCCATTCCACGTCTTTCGCAGGTCTCGCATTCACAGTAGCCATTGCCATCGCCAAAGAAATCTTCACCGTAGAAACAAGTGATCTCTTCACCTACTTCAATGTCACGTAAAACCTTAACGCAAGCTGTGTCTCGGCCAGTCGCAACAAACTGAAAAAAATATGATCAGATTTTTTTTTTTTATTTGAAAATATACGAGGTTGGATACTAGAGTCGATTGATTGTAATAAAATCGAACCTTGCAATTGGCTCGACAATCGTGATTTATATATGCAGCAGGTCCCAACCAAAGCTGTGCACAATTCTTCCGACAACTGAACATCACAGAAAAATCGTTTTTCCCAGGATGTAATAGGGCAGCCTCTTCCTGCAATTTGACACGGTGAATAAATATTCCTTTTTTTTTTAAATATCTTTTCGAATCGAACCTTCTCAGTGAGCTCTGCTATACAGCCAACAAGACAGGATATCTTGTCATGCTTCAACCATTTACGGGTCGCACAGATTTTTGCACCTTTCTGACCCTCCAAAGAATATCTATAACAAGGCTCGATCGCGAATCCAGAATCTTTGTCGAATACTCTCAAATACCGATAAATCTGAAAATTATTAAATATTTAATCATTCGATGACTATCGAATTCTTTCCATTGTCATTCATTAATGTTTCACTTTGTATTTACATGTTTTTCAAGATTTATTTGCTGCTGCTTGGATTTTGTATGGGGTAAGCGTGCACCCCAGTCACCACCCATTAGTTTTTTATAAGCTTTTTCATAATTTTGCGTTTGAATGAATTCTGTGATGATTTTACGAAGCTCATCCTTATTAGCTTTGAGTGGTCTGTATCTATTGAAAAAGAAATATATTCATTGTTGCACTGTCCTCACTATTTGATCCATTATCCACATTTCTTGAAAGTTTACATTTATGGCTAACCTACCTGATATTCATCTTGTGTGTTGTAAAACCCAAGTAAGGATCTAGTACAAGAGAAGTAGCTAGATCGTCATTGTCAGAAAGTTCTTTGGGAGTCATGCCACCTCCACCACCACCCACATTTGGCTGCATTTTTGTACCTACAGAGCCACCCAATCTCCGCTCCTGCTTTCTACCTGCAGCTGCCGAGCCCTGAACTGATAGACAATCCACCACCATTATGCGACCCTTACTCTCACTGCAAACATGACAATTGGGTAAATCAATAAGAGGTATTCATCATAGAATATGTCACATATTTGTATTAATTTCATAAGTTCCCTTTACTCCATTAACGTAGGAAGCGTGTGAATGTACTACTATGTAACGATGCAGTGACCAATAACAATATCACATGCTATCGCGATTTAATACAGTTAATGTTAATCAAATAGAAAGTTAAAAATGAGAGCATCAATCTTATGAACTATAAAAATGGAGAAAAGAAATTAATGTTTCTTAGACGCGCCAGTGGATCATTTGTTATAATAAATCAATAACACATTCATTTGCAAGCTATTACAACTGAATTGATTATAAGAGAAAAATACAAAATAATATAACATAAAAGATACTATACTAACATAAATAATAAAATCTATACTTGTCTTTTGCTAGAAATTCACATAATCACAATAAAAGTAAAATATTTCATACATGATATGTAAAGTAGAATACCTAAATAAAATGACATGAGACCTATCCACTTAAAGGATTGATTCTCTTGTTAATGACAAAATATAAATATGTAACATGTATTTCTCAAATCGTAACACCAAAAATAATATTATCATGAATCGTTCCAAAGGCCAACCCATCCAATCCATTTCTTCTCCATCATTTAGATAAAGTACCAAAATGTTTTATTGAAATGTTTCACTACTCAAAATTCAGTTCACTTTATAATATTGATTCATAAACACTATCATAGTGACAAGGAAGTAGAAATAAATCATGAGTCGAAGGAGAAAAGCAGTTATCGAAGAAAAAATAAAGGAAACAGGTGTATCGTTAGGAAACAGTGGTGTTTTGGTCAAGAAAAATTGATCCTATCACAGGATCAAGTTTCCAGGTCTTGACTGAAATAAGCAAAAAAATGTTGAAATTAGTAAAGAAAATAATGACGACGCCTGCAACGTTATCGGGAAAACTTAAGGAGGAAACTCTATCCAAATTCACACGAATTTTCCATCGGAGAAGAAAAAGGGCTCGTTGTATTTTGACAATTTGACAAGGGGCCTGGCGACCATGCCCTGTTCACTAATGGCCGCAGAGGGAGCCGAGCGCTCTCCGAAACACATTCGCTCCTAAATTAACGATCCAGGTTGGCCAGTTCTTGCCTGACGAACATCTAACGATAAAGCACAGTGTCCGAAGGAGGATATAATTACCATATAGAACCGCTCCTTATAGCAGAATTTTCGCATTTCGGCAATAATCTCAGATTTTTTCGACGTGAGGAGAAGACGCGTTCCGACCTATCATGGCAGGTTGACCGCGGCACGCATACTCCAAAAATTCACAGTTCCATTTTACGACTATCTTTTCACAACTTTCTGGAAAGCTCGATGCACTCGTAAGATTATACGGAATTTTTCGATTCTCTAAACGCCAAATCCGAGGCTAAAGATTTCTATCGAACACGCAGATTATTCTTGTTTTGGAACTATACAATGTCGCGTACGTCATGTGTGCCTTGAACACGCTTATCTAGTGATATTTCCAGATCTGACATCACATTGAATTTTAATAGATACTTTTCGATAACGTTAACGAGGACGAAGAGAAAATTTCATTTTTACGGTCTGGAAATCGGGAATATGCCATTGGGAGTATCCATTTAGCTGACTGTATTATCTACGTTTAATATTTTGAATAGTTACGTGTCGCAGTCAAGTGATTTTTTATTATTAGATGTCAGAACTGCGTTTCTATGGCGACCCTTTGGCGTTCTTTCTTCCATTCAGTTACTTAGCAACAAGAAGAAGCGTCAAAATGGAGGTCAATAGCTGGTTCTATGAGCTCCTTGTCATATTTATTTCTACCAAAATATATTTACTAGATTCCTTGTAAATTTATGAACGCTAGACGCAATTCGTGAAATCTTTCTAAAGAACTCCCCATCGTTGACGATTCGCATAAGACTTTCGAATAAATACAAATTTATAATCAATACATTCTGTATAGTAGCATGTCGGCTTATTCTCCATGAAACTTAATATCGATATTAAGAATTGAAATTATCAATGACAAATATAGAATTTCATTACTTGACGAATCATCAACCTATGCACGCTAAGTATCTATGTATATAACATTAATAGCACCAAAAATTGATTATCGTTTGTCTACCGCTTATTCCATAAATTTTATTGTATCTTATCATTAATAAATTCAAAGCGATAAATATAAGTAGTTTGAATTTTCCCTGTAAGACACAGCACTTAAGAAAAGACTCATAATCGTGTCAGCAGCGATAATTGTTTAGCAAGATCATAATTATATATAACAAAATATGTGCATTTAATCGATGAATTTCAAAATTAACATAATTAAAACGGCATTAAAGATTAAACAAACATATCTTTGTCTATTGTAAAACTAACAATGACCCCGCTCTTGAGTAAGCTTCGAACCATTTCTTATCGTAATAATGCGACTCTTAAAAGGCAAAGTTTTCCACTATCTGATAACGAAATCATCCCAAGAGCTTAGTCGATTACGAGGAGCTTTAAATAACGGACAAACCTTCTTCGCTAAAAATTTATGAAATTTATCTTTGTCGGAATCAGTACGTGGATTAGGTTATATTTCAAAGGTATGAATAGTGCATATGCGCAGACGCATTACACCGGAGTGCAGTTTACTTAAGTGTCAGAAACACGTGCTAAGGCGGTGGCGTATTGACTTTATTATTGCAAAAGAGACATCATATTTGCAACAATGACACTGGAGACTTTGGACGGAGACGTACAGCAATTGAATAGCTTAAAAACAGGAATCATTGACTTGGTAGCTGGATCTCTTGGTAATTGATGATTTTTTTTTAAGTTATTGATACTATTTATAGGTAGACTATTTGTATCTGCAACGCGTAATAATAAGATATTATTGTCTACAAGACTACTGTACTTTTTTCATTCACGTAAATAACACTTGCTGGTACTCCGTACTAGATGGAGATCATATAAAATTATTCTTCGTTGTATGTATCAATTATTGTTTAAACTTCCTTATAAGTAATCTAGATCCGATGTGAAACATGTATGGATATTACGAAGGATAAGAATTTTTTCTATGCAGCAGTGATCGTTAAACATAAACTGCTAATTACGTTAAGTTGACATATTGCAATTGTACAACGTGAACTGTTTGTGTTAACCTATGTCATTCTTGCAGGAGATATTAGATTTTTTCTTCAAATTACTAAACTTGAACTTAGCTCTTTGTATAAGATACAAAGGTCATTGTACAAATATTTTATGACGCATGAATTTTCTGGTTAAAGAGATTTTTGAATTTTTAAATGTAGTAGTAATATAAGTAATTTAAATAGTGATAGTATAAGTATTTGATCTGAACAAATCTTTTTTATTTACAGGAGGGATAGCATTGGTATACGTGGGTCAACCATTAGATACCGTTAAAGTGAAAATGCAAACCTTCCCTTCCATGTACAAGGGAATGGTAAATTGTTTCACAACAACATTAAAATCTGATGGTATAGCTAAAGGATTATATGCAGGAACTCTTCCTGCACTTGTAGCCAATGTTGCAGAGAACTCTGTCCTTTTTGCTGCTTATGGAGCATGTCAAAAGGCTGTAGCTCATTTAACAGGTATCAAGAATTATTTCCAGGATATTACACGAGCATACAATTTATCCTTGCATGAAATTCTCCGAGGAAATTGTTTGAGTAAACAATTTCTTTTCTGATTAGGGGTAAAAAGGGTGGAGGATTTGAGCTCACTGGGAAACGCTTCAGCTGGTTTCTTTGCTGCTTTTTTTTCATCCCTAACGCTATGTCCAACCGAATTAATAAAGTGCCAATTACAAGCAATGAGAGAAGTTCAAGTTCAAAGGACAATATCAGGTGCATCTATAGTAGGTGTAATACTTGATTTAATAATTCTGTAAAACAAAAACAAAACAGAAACGAAAAGCAAACCTTCTTCGATACATATGTAAAATTTTTTAGAATTTTATTGGTCCATGGGAACTGACACGACAGATCATACGTAGAGATGGATTCACTGGTTTATTTAGAGGTCTGACGTCAACGATTGCCAGAGAAATGCCTGGGTATTTTTTCTTTTTCGGTGGCTACGAAGGTACAAGGCAATTGCTTACGAAGCCAGGTCAGAGTAAAGAGGACATCGGTTGGCAAAAAACAATGATAGCTGGAGCTGTTGGTGGTACAGTGTTATGGCTGGTGATATTCCCAGCCGATGTGGTCAAAAGTAGAATTCAGGTTATTTCTATTTACATTCTTATAACACATTCAAATACAATAAAACGTTAAACAATTTAACAACAGAACTCTATTTTTTAGGTACAAAACTTAAGAGCACCTGCTCTTGTTATAATGAAAGACATAGTGAGAACTGAAGGTGTGGGAGCTCTCTACAATGGTCTAAAACCGACCCTTATAAGAACAGTACCTGCAACTGCAACGTTATTCGTAACATACGAGTACACGAAAAAATTTTTAAATAATTTATTTGACAATTAATAGGTCAACTATCTTTAATCAGTTCTTTTATCATTATTCAATGTTTAAAAATTTTTATTTTATTCTTGATAAATCATGAGATTTATCGTATGTTGAATAAAAGATTGAAAATTCCCAAAAATCGTTTATTGCTTCTAAAACTATATGACAATTTTATATAGTTATGTGATGAAGATTTGTGTACACTTCAAAAGCCTTCGATGCATGTAAATTAGTGAATTTACGTAGATATCTGTATACATATATGATCGTACAACACATATTTGGGTAGAATAAAATAAAAAAAAAAGTATATTGAAAAATCATCCTACATATCAGCAGTCAGTATATCAACCAAGAACGAAACGCTTAATGAAATCTTTCTTCGCATCATCATTAGGCAAATCAAACCACTTGAAGTATGAAATCTGTAAAATATACATAGATTACAGTTCATATTTGTAGGAGTAAATAACATTTATAATATACTTTCTAAAATTATTCAACATACCATAATGGGCGTATAACCAATTCGCCGTAACTGCCGAAACTTGCTAAATATTAGTCCACCCACTTGCGTAGTATTCCTAAGGTAAGAATTCGGACCACCCGGTATGATGGCTATCCATTGTGTATTTTTTAAATTAAGTTCCGGCGCCTTTTTAATGCTGCCAAATGGTAATTCGGATAATAATGGTTCCACCGGAATAGGTTTTCTATTTTCATCTAGACAAATATATATATCAGGTTTTGTAAAATGCGGTAACGTCTGATCTACAAATACCGCAGAGTCAAAACCAAAAATTTCCTGTGAAATAAATAACCGTATTATTTTATTCTACTTAGTCTCTCTCATACGCCTATTTGCACTGAAAGATACAGAATATTATACCTTGCATGTTTTCAACACATCGAGCAATAAGGTGTCCGCATTATTAGGTTTTTCGTTCTTTTTCATTTTCAAACTCCAGCGATTTTTCTATCGTGACAGAACGTTATTAGTTTTGTCGTAAAAATATAATTACGTATCGTTTACCTGCGCTACGGGCTTCCACATTGCTGCTTCGAGTCTTGGTCCTGTGTAATCTGGAACCTCTACTTCGATACTACGATCCAGAAATAAAGCTTCTCTATTTATTTTGTATACATCTTTACCATATGTTTGCAAAACGAAATCTTTTGCTAGGGCTTTCTCTATCAAATTTATTGGATAGAGGTTTACTATGCTCAAATAATGTAAAGCACATATAAACGCCTTTCCGAATCTACAAAAGACAAATTATAAGTTAGCTTATTGATAATCGATAGTACAGATATATAACTAATAAAGGATCTACATACGTGTTGATTTCGTCTTCTCGATCAGGGCGATTGAGTTCTTTGATAAATTTTTCGTAAAGAGGTTGCGAGGTATCGTAATTAAATATAGTCATAACATACAGTATTCGTTCTATGTCTTTCATTCGGATGACATCTATATTTTCCTCAAATCTATATATAAAACAATTTTTTAATTATGTACCATACGAGGATTCACTTTGTTAAATAATAATACCTTGCTAGAATTTTATTCATTAATTCTGCTTGATATATTTGCAGACTCGCTGCAGCATGTGAAACGTGTAACAAGCTTAACAAGGAAAGACGTGGTACTTCGTATGTTAATTGTTGCAAGCAAGTTCGAAACAATGGTATATGGATATAATTCATATTATATCTGTAACAGTGTAAGTCGGTCTTAAATTTTTAAAAAGAAATAATTATATTAATAGATGTCTTAAGATTGAATGCTTCGTTAAGCAAAAGCAATTGAAACTAACTTTTGAACTTACCGTAAAAATTTCATTATTGATGCTAAAGTTATTTCATGAATATCTTTAATGTTATTAATTACTCTTTCTAAATAGATTTTTATTATGTCCGAGCTTCTGACTCGCGTTTGAGTCTTAAAGAAGCCCATTGCTACGACACCAAGTTCATCTATGTTTAAATTATTTATGCAGGACTCCAGACGGTATTCAATTTCATACATATTAATGGGAGGTTTTCGAGCAATGTTTAAGAAAAACATTAAGTGAACCAAGTGAGCCGAAGAGAGTCTATTTGGTTTATTCCCTAACCGTTTTAGGGCAAGCGACAAGAAATGGGTATTCCTTGTCTTGCCTAATTGGCACCAGAGATCAGCCATCAATAAGAAGTCGTCAGGAGACCAATGCATATATCGCTGTATACACTCCTTGTCCAAAGTTGTGAACAAATTGTCGTATGTCTTTTCATGTTTTTGTTTAATATTATGTGCCAATTGTAAGTACTGTAAGACTTCTCGTAGTTCCATGTCAGTAAGTCGGTGTAAATTTTTGGTCAAACCATCAACAATATTGCCATACTTAGGGTCAAATATATTTTCAGAGTTATTACGAATATAACATGCAAGATTTTTAAAATTCTCCACCAGCTTTTTGGACGACATAAAGTCCCAGTTTCCTTTGATTAATCGAGCAACCTCATCTTCAGAAATAATTTGCAAAACCTTCGGTGGCTTTGCAATATTATATTTATTAGCACTCTTCAAAACTTTATGTGCAAAACTATTCTCAGTGAAGTATAAATCTTCCTCGGTATCTTCGTCAACCTGAGATTGTTTAACGATCGTTCTTACTTGCCAAGAATTCGTTATACATTTCTGATGGCATAAAGGTGCAACAGTCGTATTTCTATACAACAAACGAACCGGCAAGGAAATTTTAGTTGTAGCAATGCCACGAACGTTGTAGAACTTTGTTGTTCTAAGTAATTTAAAAAGTCTGTCGGTAAATACACCCATTTCCTTGGCGAATACCTATCCAATTCTATTTAATAATGCATTATTTAATATTCAGTCTATTAAATACACTCCTCAGCAAAGTAGCTCACTATACCGCACTGGGAAAGGAATTTTTAAAGGTTATTATATACTATCTTAACCTCAAAGTTTTCCTAGGTGCAATTACACTAACGACATCTTTAGGCCTCTTTGACGTAGACCAGAAGCACATGTTCAATGGATCCGTTCTTCAGAAGAGAATTTCCGGATCACAAGAATGACCTTGATGTTTTAATCCATTGCACAATGCCAACAAGGTAATAATGAAATAAGCTAGTTTGATACAACATAAAGAAAATTATAGGAATTATTTAAATAAGGAAAATACCCTGTTAGCACGAAGACATCTTCAAGACGGCATTTGGACGTCTTCAACTGGTTTTTGACATTCTGAAAGTACGTCGTAACTTCAAGTTTAAAACGTCGAGAAAATGTCGTATGTTTTATTTTCTGCTGTCTCGAACAGGTCGAAATACAGACGTCTATAGTAGCACGCTGCTCTGACTTTTTTCTGACTATATTGAAATAATTCTCCTGTCAGGTCAGAGTGAGCAGTATACATAATATGACAATTATTGACATTTATTTGCTAGTTTACATAAAATTCCAAAATTTCTTTGTAATAATATACAAAATAATACAGAATAAATGCAGAGGATCTATCAGCATTATTTATACAACTACAAGAACATTAATCAAATTTCTGTCAGGCTTTCTCTTAAGTATTACTGCACATAATATTGTTAATTTCATAGTACAGTTTATTGAGTTACGTACATGCAATTAGGGAAGTTTAAAATAGCTTATGTGTTGCGTAGAAGAAAGATCCTAACTTCTTTATTGATACCGAAAACTATATTTCTGCTACGTAGAACTATTGTTTGAGCCTTATTTGCAGCAATATTCCTGTATTTTGTATATTTCATTGTCACATAGGTCTTGCTCAAGAAAAATTATGGATCGTTAAATTCTAATATCTTTTAAGAATTGTCTTCAAGTTGTCGTGTTTCCGACGACTTTTCGACGTGTGCTAACAGGATTATCAATATTTCTTACAATATATAATTTGTATTAATATTCGTCTGAGTTTAAAACGAGGAATAATATTTACTACATGATCAAATGGAACAGGATACGTTTGACATATTTAATGTTTAGAAATGAGCACATATACAAATTATACAGAGGCAATTCGCAACAAGTCCAAAGGAATTGGTGCGGATCTATTTATTATAGGGCAATTAAATACGTTGTGTAAAGATTCTCAAGAGGAAGACAATATCAACCGTTTTCCGTGTTTTCTATATTCTTTCTTTCTTCTATTGACAATTTGTTTACCATTAATTTATATTTTATATCGTTAATATGCTTTTCCACACGGAATCGATAGATTCTCCAGCCACGGACATTCCACAATGAGAGTAAACTTTACACAACTTGTTGATATCTCGCTAAAGAGTATTCAATAGGAGAGAAAGAAAGCAAGAAATAGAAAATATAAGCAAGAGAAATAAAATTAAAGAATATAAATAGAAATTGACAGAGAGAGAACATAAAGAGATTTTATTGCGTTTTGTGCGATATAAAAGATAAAAAGGAAAAACAAAAGAAAAAGAATGCCCTTTCCTTGATCAAACGGGCAAGTATGTATATTTTAATATAATACGCAGAGAATTTTGAACAAGTTGTACATATATACAAGAATTAGGAAGATCAAGATACTTTTAAGAATAAATGCCCACCTGGCCGGCTTACACGCTTCAATATATGGTGCGGCTCGCAAAGCAATTCGTCATTTTTTTAATTTATTTTTTTACTTTTCTTGGGAAAGAATAAAAAATTCCTTTCAAAATCATGTCACCGGTTCGGTGTACAAGATTGATTCGCCATACGCATTGGTAATCTGGACCAGGGAATAAGATTAACATACGTAATACTTAAAACGATAAACTAAATTTTGTAGGAATATATATGAAATACACTAAAGCCAAAAACGCGTCGTCATAACGGAAGAATTTATTTCTGATTGACTTCCGCAAAAATTCGTTTATCCAGGAGAATTCGTTTGTCGAGCCGCTGGTGGAAGTTCAATTGTCAAATTAATAATCGCCATCGAGAATATCAAGTTCAGATGAGAATTCTTGTAAAGGTATTCTTCGTTCGTTGAATCCATTGTTGTTGTTCCTCTTCTTGTGCCTTTCAGAAGAGGAAACGTACGCCTCGTAGAGAGCATCAGCATTCAATCCCTAAGAAAAATGGTTCGAAAAAATAATTAAATTATAACAGCCTCAACTGGATTACATTATTAATAATCAATATAATATTTTGCTATTATCAGAACTTCAAATTTACACTGTCAAGAAGGGCAGCCCATAATTTCGATTTTGATAATCCATTGAAATCAATATGCTCTGGAATTGATCCTTGTTCCTTATTCAAAAACTTCAGTTTTGAGGAGCAGCCAGACTCTCCCAGTACATCCTCGCCCATGTTCATATAACGTTTCTTCGTTTGGGAACCTCTGCACTGGCTATGATAAGGATATTTTCTGAAAACAGAAAAGAGACATCAGGCAATTTAAAGTATATATTTTATACTAATAATATATTCAATTATTAAAATGTGTCTTTATATCTAAAACTTACTCGCAGTCGACCATCTTTCCACGAGCATAAGTATAACAGGCGAAGATACTGAGAATGATGATACACCGTTGAAGAAACATGTTATCTGAAAGAATTGAAACAAAATCTAATATAAATGTTGATTATTTAATAACGATTGTTTGCTTGTTGCATTTTTTTCGAAATTACACAATTTTCTAGTTTAATTTCATTGGTTTCGAGTCTTAGTCGTTTTGTCGGTTTACCTTTCGCAGCCTTTTTCACGGCCGATCGGGTTTGCCTTTAATTTAGAGGACATTGATTGGCCCCTCTTGATGAACGTGATTCTTTTACAAAAACAAAAAAAAAGACTAAACCCACCATCATTTCGTAAAGGGCATCTTCACTTCTCGACGATCTAATTAAAATTCATTGAGCTCCGTAAGTCTAACGATTCCGCCATTGCACAAAAAATCGTATTCATTATCTTTTTTCAGAGAAAAAAAGAAAATAGATACTGTCACAAATTCCACATGATCGCCAAATGAAAACACGCCCTGTTACAAGAGACGGATAAAACCAATTCACATCCTTGCTTTCGTTTGCTCCATATCATTCTGGTTCACGAAATTGGACTGTTTCATTAAAAATAGAAAAAATAACAGGACAACGAATAAAAATAGAAGTAAAAGAATTCATGATGAATGAAACTTTGAATCGCAAAAATTTTCTATACAGGCAATTTTACACCTTGGCAAGTAAATAAATGAATTTAATGGAAAAGCTTGTTGCGTAACACAGATATTTACTCAGCTTCTTTTATTTACAGTCCGAGACCGCCTGGCGTCTTCTTTATATCAATTCTTCGGGTTAAATCATTTCTTATATTTGTTCCACGAGTAAAATAGCTTAATGTGACGGATGTGAACGCGTGTTTCGTGCTAGAAATTTCTACAGCAAAACTTCTCAATTACAAATGCTTTTTTTGCGAAAGATAACGAACGGTTTTTTGCTACGGTCCGTTGCATTTCTCCATCTATCACTTTAAGCTATTTTCTTTATAGACTGACTATAGCTCAGATTGGATTTCTGTGTTTATAAACTTTGGCACAACACGTGTAATACTTATTTTGTATGTTTAATGAGAATGAAAAATGTTTAGTTAAGTACAAATAAGAAAGACATTACCCTTTTACAAAATACACCACAATTGGGATCAGGATCAGTACAGTTTAATGTTGTTTACAAATCCCAACAAGGCGTAATCGAGAGGAACTTCAATTTTATCGCGTTATTGTCTGCCGCAATTATAAACGTTAATCCAGGAAACTTTAACGCAATGCAACTTCTTCACATTGGAGGACATTTTAATTCACCTTCGATCTCAGATTACCTTAGAAGATCCCATAGACTAATTCCATGGGAAGCGTCACTTGACTCTACGAGGAATAAACTCATAAGTAAAATAGAAAGTAGACAAAACGTGCACTAATTATAATAAATAATTAAACGTATCCGTTATATAATAATAAATTGAATTAAAATTAATTACAATAATAATGTTAATAATACATTATCGATCGACATATTGTAACTTAGGCATCTGAACCCATTATCTCAAATTAATGATGTTAAGTTTATTGTATATATATAACAGATGGAATTTTATATAAAGTAAAAAAAGAACGAAATATCAGTAGATTTATCATTGACTGTCCATTATCAATTTACAATTGACAAAAGTGTAAAGATGACATTTGAGAAGGAGGTCGGTACTCACAAAAGATATAATATCTCATTCTGACGTCAGCGTAAATTTAGAGTCCAATATTTTATGTGATTTAAATCGATGTATTAATTTGAAAAGTAAGTGCATGAACTCAAATGGTAAATGACCAAGAAAATCTTTGATAGGGATTCGAGACAAGTAGACAAGGAAGATAAAAAAAATTTAATTGAACGTATCACGTCGCGTTGAATATTTTCAGAATATAATACATGGCATCTACCGGAAGTGAATCAAACAGATTAGCTGTTAACTTTTTAACAAGATTTCTAAAGATTCTTTCAGAACTCGTATCTTTTTCCATTAACCACTTAAGCTATAAATTAAGACATCTTCGAATTGACTAATTGCGAAATTAAGTTCGTTAAGCGTCTTTAATCACGAGTATCTTTTGCCTCGATTGAAGTGACTTTAGCAGATTACTCTCGCTCTCTCTCACCCTCTCTTTTTCCCTTTATATGTATATATAAATATAATCGTCCGCTTAATTGACTTCTGCATTTATTACAATTAACCAGTTTTTTCAATAAATCACGTAATACGTTATATTATCCTCTGTTCAGCTCAAATCTTCTTTATATTCTTAAATCCTAGAATAGCTGAAATATAATCTAGCCTTTAATCTCGCAGGTTATCTTATCCTATATCCTCGGTACTTCGTGGCTTAAAAGGAAGGTCGCTGTAAATATGAAAGTTTTACAAGAAGAAGTGGACGAGCTCTAAGCAAGTGTCTTTCATTATATTGTTTAGAAGCGAAGCAGAAAAACGCATAAGTTTTCCGCAATGCCCGTGCGGAACAAAGCATCGTGAAGAATGACAAGTTGCTCTTGTAAGCGAGCGGATATTTTTGAAATAAGAAATACAAAGGGTGAAAAATATTTCATATTTTTATGTTTATTTTTACAAAATTTTGTCCAGTACTTTATTTAGTGTCGAGGAATCACACAAAGTTAGTAATAAGAATAATCGCGTGAAATTCGAAGCTATCTAGTATTCTTGATATTTATAGTTAATTATAAAGATCTATAATCCTTCGATGTAACTCTGGATATGCAGCACGTAAGACACACCTCATAAAATTTAATCATCTTTTTATGCTTGATAACTTGCAGTTTGCACGGCTAACGACGATACAGCGATTTTATAAGTCAGGCTAGGTTGATTGCAAGTTTCGATTGAAAAATCATTTACGGATAAATACTATTAGACCGTTAGAAACTATCTGAAATGCTGTTAATTTTTCAAATAGTTTTTTACAATAATTTTCAATAGTAATTTCGCTTGTCCATCGCTATTTTTTGATAAGAAAGATAACAGTGACTTGGAGATTGACAATGCGATTAAATAGACATATCGAAACGGTACATGCAATCATTTGCATATAGTTTATGCAAGTAGTCGCTGTTAGCTAACAATGATTACGATATCCAATCGTAGAAAAACGATCCTATAAATTTCATCCCCGACAAGAATCGTAAAAGCTTTATAAACGCAGTGTATACGTGCTTTAATGTATGAAGTGTTGAAATTTTAAGTATCAAGGTACTAGACAATTTTTTCGGTTATAAAACAGAAATTTGAATCTCGGAATATAAATCACAAGTTCGTCTGCCGGATTGAGCAGTTAAAACTTTTCTTGAGGATGATAAAGAGATTGATGAAGATGACCTAAGACCTTGGACATTAAGGTTATTGAATAATGTTTTAAGCTTTGGAATTTGCATGCTAAGCAACACGTTTTAATTCCTTTAGGCACTGATTCATTTTCCTACAGCTGAGCCTCTGGAATCTCTTGCTTCTATTTTTGGTATGACAACACCATTAAGACTTAAACTTCATTCGAAATTTTATATTCCTAGATCTTACCGATTAATCGTATTCGTCTTTTATGCATGGTTTATTTCTCTGTAGGTATATGGACGATCATGATCCGAGACTTTGATATTACGTCGATATACGTGAAAGCATAAAGGAAAACTTAGTACGTGAAAATTAGTTTCTATGAAAGGTAAATCGCATCTGCAGTAGATTACGCGTTTGTGGAAATTATAGTGTGTCCCAAAAAGTTTACTCGAGCATTCAACGCGCGAAATGCCATGGAAAGTCCTTATCGTTTGACAACAGGTTATGTTCGGGTCTGTCCCAGAAAACTTGTCGAGGCATTTACATACGTATATATAGAAATTAACTGCAATGTATACTGAATTTCTTGAATATAAATAATAGATAAAAGAAAATATCCGCATACTAAAACAATTGATGAAAAAAAGTCAGTAATTTTATATAGGGAACTTTTATTGAATTGACTGTATTTGACTTTTATGATACAGAAATTATATAGTTGTCTTTTCATATTATGTATGGAGGCAGAGGTATATTGACTACAGTTTCTTTTTCTTTGGGTGATTCTTTAACGAGGAGAAAAATATGAAAAACGGGGGATAAAAGGAGGATAGAAAAAAGTTTTCGACAATTTGGTAAGCATCTCCCGTGCAAACATGATGTCGCGAAAGGGACTCTTTCTGATGAGTTGAGGAACTCTTAAAATGTTCCTCGACTCTTTTGACGAAGCACACACTAATTACTTGATCGTTTTCTAACTGCCATCCAAATTATAGACTTCATTGAATTATAATCTCGTTATCGGCCATTAGAAGTATTTGAGAAATTTTAATAATATTTGTCAGCTACTTTTATTATAATCATCATTTGTATATTCGGAGCGATTGAAGAATTAAGTTCAACGGAAAACTTTTATGGCAGCTGTGATTCAAAATGATGGGCTGAGTGATTTGCGTATTATTCAAAATTTTATAGAAATTATAATGATAATTAGTGGACGGTAAAAGAGTTTTATAAATTTTCAAACAGCACCACGTGACGATCTTCGTAATTCTATTGATTTTGAATTCGAATGAAGTTCGCTACTGTCATCGGAACGAATAACGCGGTTAATTTAAACTTAAATACGTTACAATTAACCAACAGCGTTAATACAACTGTATAGATTACGTAAATCACAACTAAAATAATTAATTAATTTACGAATTATTTTCTAATCGTTCAATTACGTCAATCATTAAAAATTCTCCTATTTTGAACCTACGTTGAATCGGTCCAATTTATTTCAGTATCTATTTAAAGTATCAATCATCATGTTCTAGAACGTTCAACAAAATTCCATAATTTATTATAGTCATCAAAGTATCAAATTTCTGTGTAAATTTAAGAAAACTGTATTACACGAAATTTCCAATTTCTCCATCGATGTAATTTTGTTATAACTCAAAAGAGGCTATCTCTTATCGACTTCATCCATCAATTTCCAATTTTACCTGAAATCCCTCAAATTGACCGTTTTCAATTTTACATAGGCACCCTTTAAAATTACATTCTTTTTTTTATTGCTATACGTCATCCGAATGATCAAATCCACTTTTACCTCTTGTTTCCTTCTTTACTCTTTCCAACAGATATTTTTTGTACGATTCAAGCTAAACAGGAAGCTGCTCGCATACGACAGATCCGGTGCAACGTAACTCGCCAGTAAACTGTAGGGATGAGAATCATGGGATCTTCTGAGAGACACGCAAAGCCATAGGATAAGGGATGTTGATTGTGAATGAGAGTAGAGCCAAGTGCATGGGGTGCAATCGGGCCAAGAGGTCAAAGGGGCCAATGCGATTTCTGGGATGTGGGACGTGGCGGCGTCTCCCTGTCTGCATCGAAAACATAGCGTATTCTCGAATTCTCAGTACTTCTTAAAAATATTGTACCACCCAAAATAACACTCTAATCACAAACACTCAAACAGAAAATTCTATAACAACGACATTAAGTAGCTTTGATTTATAAAAATATAAATTTTAATCGCCTGCAATTAATAACTATTGATAACTTTTATACAGTACAATAGAAAATATTTATATTAATTAAATACCCCGTAGAATCTGCATCAGACGTCTATAAAAGTTAGACAAATATATTCCGCGACAGGTCAGTGGCTATTTAATCAAATGTATTCCCACGCGATATCAAACTGTATATTTGAATGCAATAAATAATCCTATAATTAATTCTTCCATCCCCTACTGAATTTTATATCTTAATTTTAGCATCAAATCTAGAGCATTACGTGCCTACTTTACAATCAGCCGTTAATGACGATCCAAGCATTCATAATTCGCGCGAATAAACTACGCGGAGTAATTGTTTTCATGAAATAATATTGTGGCGTCCGATCGAATCTCCTGTGGCAATTTCGAGGTTGCACTAACAAGAAGGTCATTGCAGTTGCAATTGCATTCATGGTACCATACTTCCCATATATTCGCATTCGTATGATACATATTTCTCTCATCCCTGTACCATGCCATAGTTATTGCGATCGTGATATAGCGACTTTTACTACTGCACCGAACAAGTGGCAACATGCACTCTGTTCTTATCTTACATAGAAATGTCAGATCTAGTGAATTTTATGAGACACCTTTGCATCCTTCTACGCTAGAATACATTTTCACCTGTCATTGAAGAAGCAGTCGGTACTCGTGTTACAGTATATGCAATACAGAAAGTGCCAACAGTGTTTTACTAGACTTTTTCTTTTGAAAGATTCAACAGAAATTGAGAGCAGAGTGAAAAACTACACTGAACCTATAAGTGATATCGAATATCGATTAAAGGTCAAATTAAATGGTGGTAAAGAGCAATGAAAATTGTCTTAAAAAAAAATATTAAATTTCGAAAAAATCCTAATGATATATATTGAACGTAAATTTCGTGTATTTTTAATCATCTTTTCTTTAACACTAATTTGCTTACCGGATGGATTCTTTTTCTTTCTTGAATATACACTTCCGACGTCACTTCCGTTCTTCTTCTACTTCTCCCTCTTTGTTTTAGTACTTTACTCTTTTCACTTTTAGTCTTATTTTGTTTTTCTTTTCTCTTACTGGCTCTTCTTTTGATGCTGGCTAGTATGTGAATGCGGTACTCTAGCTCCTGGTAGCGTTGGGATGTGCGCGATTTTGGTTTTGATACAGTACAGTGGCGCGAGGGACAGCTGAATCGGGATAAGGGGAAGGTTTCAGTATCCACTGGTACCAGAGCTTTGAGTTTGGAGGTCAGAGGGCAAGTGATTGGTGGAGCTTGCGCGGCTCACATTTATACGGTAACCAGGGGATGCCCCTTCTTCTGCCTTCTTCTTCTTCCTTCGCGCACTCAACCCATCGCGAATATCATGGACGATCTTATGAGGATACTCCCCCCACTCCGACCAAAACGTTCTTCTTCTTGCGTCATCAACCCCCACAACGATGATGTCATTATAGGGGGCCCATAGAAAAAAATTTGGACAGTTAGTCCAAATTATTTTTAAAATTCATTTAGAATTAAACAAAAAATGTAATAAATACTCACATAAATTATTTATATCGGCGAGCATCGGACGCACTGATAATATTTATTTTATTTTTAATAAATTTCCCACTGATAATAATCTCCAATTGCAGCTGCTAGACTGACGGGAAGTAGTGGCGCCGGGACAATCATCCGAAAGCAGATAGATGGCCAATCGTAAACCTAGGAAAGAGATTAGGTAATGAGTGCTTTTATTGGTTAGCAACAATGCCACTTTCCAAATCAGAATAATAGTATGTATAAGCACGTTTCTGGTAGCTGTTAAGTTATACCGTATAGTTTTATGGTAGAGTAATTAAAAATTCTATTGTTTAACACACCACGAGATTGTCTAACAGGTTATGTAATGTGAAACAATAATGACGTATTTATACACCTACGCAAAGGGACTGTGATAGAAGAAAGCGTCAAACAACCCCAAGAAAGTTGCGACTTTGATGAATTCCCTATAAGATTATTTTATCGAGGCAAGATTGCCGTGGCGGTAAAATTTGAAATGACAGACGAAGTAAAATTATTTTTATGTAATAAATTCCATATAGTGAATTTCGGCCAGGAAGAACGATTTGAGTACGAAATATTGTTTACCTTTATCTTTGTTAAGATACCATTTTTAAGATACACACTTACGTAAAATATAGTTCTCGAGTTGAAGAGTTTTTGAAAGGAATAATTAACGTGCTCTGCCCACGCAAATTACTGTGCACACTCGTTAAAAAGGATAGGCAAGACTTGGCAAATTTGATAGGGAGACTTCTTGTTGTTTTCGAGGGGTATGCTGAATAAAAAGAAAAAAGAAAAAGAAGAAAAAAGGCATAGACCTATGGCAAGTGGTGGGAGTCTGGATAAAATTGCTAAACTATTTTTGCACGAAACAAGAAAACCTTGGTGAAACTTTGCGTAATCCTTACGTCATCTCGCGCGATCTTCAAAAATTGGACCGAGAAAAAGAGCCAAGATGCCAATTTGAATAAACCATTCCGAACCATCGTCTAACCCATTGCGCTTATCTAGTAGATCTGCTCTTGCTTAGTTTTTAGAGAAATTTCACGGAGAAAAACAAATTTTGCAACAGCCTCGATAAATTTTCATTCGTCAATGAAAATCAGCCGTCCAGATTGTTAATATCTCTGACATATTTTTACTCGCTTTTACGTCAGTCAAGTTACTCGTAAGATTGCGTCTGAAATGTAGTCACAAAAATTTGCCATAAAAGTAGAATTTCAGATTTTTATGATTCGGCTATGGATCCATGAACTATATCTTTTTATAGACAACCGGGTATACCGACTTCGATCAAAGTTGAAATAATGCAATCCAAGAAAGACTATATTTAATATATTTCTGACAAGAAAGTTCCAGTGAATAGATATAACTTGTTTCATATAAGAAAAAAAAGGATCTTAAGTATCCATAAGAAAAATCTATATTCCGTATAACGTATTACTCGTTAGCTGCATAGTAATAAAATAAACTCACAAAACGTTAAAAGCATTTCACCCATGTACATACGTAAGAGAGAGAGACAGAAAGAGAAAGAGAGAGAGTAACAATTAATCGAAGAATTAATCGAGAAAATGGATGAAGAGCGTCACTAGAAGAAAAGAGTCCAGACTAAGTGGCGCCCTGTTAAACGAGCGCATAATTCCCTATTTATCGCTGTAAAATCGATTTAAAATTGTCTCAATAGTATGTATATACATCAATATACTTACTTTTCAAACTTACCAGAAAAACTATCAAAAACTACAAGAAACTCAAATTCCCATATCTGTCAATGAGTCAAAATAAAGAATCTAACGCCATTAAAGAATCCGTCATCCCATTCCGACTATAATACTTTTATGAATATTCTTTACGCTAGATTGTAACCTAATTCGCTCCAGAAGTTAATCAATATATCACAGACAAGTGTAACAGAGCCAGAGTGTATACGTATAAAAATTTATGAAGTTATGAATTTGAAAAATTATATGTTACATTTTTTTTTGCGTGGGCTACACGTAGACCATGAAAGAGCCGATGAAAGAGCATCCTAAAGCAAAAATATAACGTGTTTTCCCTAGATTCAGGTTTTCTAATCCAACCTGGCCCCCCCTGCCCCCTGCCCCACTAACTTTTATGTTGACACATTAGCTCAAGTCAACAAACTTACGTTAGCTGGCGTTCCTGCCCTTCGCTCCTGTACGTCCATCTATCAGTTTGTCCTTTCATATTCAGACGTTCAGTAGCATCTAAAATGGCAGTCGGGTGCTAATCGCATTAGATTTTGAAAAATGTGCTACAAATGGTACCAGTGCTACCACTGAAGTTTTTTTTTTTATAGAGATAACCTTGAAATTATTCTTCTTGTTCTTATTACTTCCTACGTCATTGTACGTTCTTCCGCAGTGGTATATCGCAGAGGAGAAAGAAATGTGGATCGATGATTAATTTCAGTCGATACGATATTGAGATGAGAAGAGCGTAAAGGGGTAAGACTTGATCAGAGGGGATGAACAGGATCGACGTAGTCAAGGAGTACAATCGGCCGGACTGATATCTGTGAAGTGAAATAGGTCAGTATTAGGATCAACATATATTTTAAAGATTGTCAAGAGAGTGTGTTAATAGATTTTTTGTATAAAAAAAATATTTTGAGAAAATGTAGTTATTTATGGAATAAATTAATGACTCGTATCTTGAGATGAAAGAAATTTTAGAAAACACGCTAAAAATGCTTGAATCGTTTTTGAAAAATCATAGGAACAGTGTTACGGGTATGTATGATTTATAAATTTCAATTCTTCCAATCGATTTATACTTGCGCAATCATCCCGTATGACTTTGATCAAAGAAAACCTATGTAGAATTGCATCGGGCCAAATCATGTCTGCAGAGAAATTCGATTTAGTTACCTAATAGAAACCGTTCGATTACTCTTCTATGGCAAATGGAACTCCTTGACACTGAACAATATACAATGTGTGTACACGTTAATACATTATTTGAAGTGTTGCCTATATACAGGGTTAGTCAATTCAAACGTATGATATCTGTAAAGTAAAATTTACGTACGATAGCTCGTGTCAAAAAAAAAAACATCGTTTATTATCATTTATCAGTAATATTACACAGACAAGATTAAGTAAAATTTGCATGTATCATTTCACATGGTATTATGATAGTCGCGAAATCTGAGTGATATACCTTTTAGTTGAGCCACCCTCTATATACCCATAAAGGCATTGTCAGAAAGCGACGTTACAAACTTGCAAGTTACTATTTACTTTAAATCTAGGCTTGCAATTAAACAGTATAATTACACCAAAGCGTTACCTTAACAATTGTAAACGATAATCACGCTGCATATAATGTGATCTCACCTTGATAAGAAAAAGTACTATACCAGCAATTAATCAGTAGCATTTCATTTAATTTCAGATGAAAATGATATAACACTAATCGATCGTAACATTCGGTAAAATTAACCTTTGACATCGAGAATAATGAAATTTGGATTTTCTATGCTTTGTCAATTAAGCACTTGTGCCGACTCGCTAACGATAAAATTAATTAAACAACTTACGTAAACTACGTTTGTCAGATTGCACAGAGTGTTTTCGATTTTAGCTACAAACACTGCATATTCCAAGGTATACAATCGAGCAAAACGTTAGAAATAGAAATAGCTCGCATCTACGAAAAAAAAAATCCTTCTTTTCACAGTTCAAAATTAACCTCTACTTCGGTATCCAAAAGTCCATGTATTTTCCTCTATCGATTTAATTCCGTAGTGGTCAAAGAAATAAAATTAAAACAAACTCCGACTGCATCGTACAATCGTAACGACGTCAATTTGGTCAAGTACAGAGCTTCGAAGGTTCCGTAGGTATGGAAGAAAGTTCGAAAAGTTCTTCATACTGCAAGCCTGTATCTTTCCGTGATCCATTTTGCGCCAAGTCTCTGCGAGGGCGTAAAGTCGCGAAGCTAACGCGTAGGTTGCTGCTGGCGCCAAGAGAAAGATGGATGAATGGATGGGTACAGAGTGAGAGAGATAAAAGGATACTGCATTTCATTGAAACATAACGACAAAGACGAGGACTAGAACATCAGGAGGATGAGGGTGAGAAAATCACCCGTTGAAAAGCTACGGGGAAAACAAGAACGATAAATAAAATAAACGTGAGCTTCATATAACCACGAAGCTGCATCGTTTAACCGTTTCATATGCATATTTGTATGGATATATATATATATATCTTTCCGCAGCAGTGAAGTTAATTTTTACGTCAGATTTTATTACACTTAACAGCTTTGCTATTATGATACTATAGGTACTTCTCTTAGTTTGACACTAGTACCTTAGGCTAGATCATGATCTCTGAATTCTATGGGTTGGAATCATCGTTTTCTTCGACTTTATATGAATTTCAATTTCTTAAAGAGACTTCGTGGCATTGCAATGAACTTTCAAGACTTTATTCACGCACGGGCTGGGATTTATAACGTTGATCCTCTTTGATGATATCGTTAGTGATTTAATTCGGTTATAAACTTTTTATTCTTTGCTATTGAGAACGTGACTGAAATCGGGAAAACGTTCCGTGCGATAGGATAAATACGCAATTTATTCTGGGTTATCAATTACAGAGGCTTCGTTTACCTTATTGTGGATTTGGATTTGGGGTTAGACGTTGAAGATTGAGGGTGACTAGTTGAAAAGACAAGCCAAGAGTAGTCCGAGCTTTAGGACCAAAGCAAACATAATCAGTGAGGTTCCTACGGACATTTTTCGACTTTATGTTACACTTTCTCAGAATCGGACTACGTTGGGTTGATACATTTATTTTCAAGTATATCTTGGGCGTTGTGAATCAATGAAAGGGAAAGAAAAATTGCTCTTTGGTAACTAGGAATTTGCAGTATGTGACTGTTAGGAGCGCAAAACACCAACATATTCTCTCACATTGTTCATTTTGTACACCAGTTAGAACGAATTATATGTAGCCAGCAGACTTCAGAAGTGCAAGTCAAAATTGTAGCCCTATGTGTCTTCAAGTGCTGTAAATTAAGTGCGTTTACGCTTGTAACATAATATTGATAACGGAAGAGCATTTAGAAAAAGATTGATTCGTAACATAAGCTTTTAGCTTATTATATATTTATTATATTATTATTATATTTTAGCTTATTATCACCTAGTTAAGTATTGAAAAACCTGTGAATTTCGTCATTCAAATTCATATTATTGTAAAGTTTCGTCTGTACATCAAAGGTTTCATTTGCGCATGCGCAACGTGTCATACAAGTGGCGCATTCTAGCGTCATTTGCTGGTGATTCATTTGTCCTATAGGAAAGAGAAGGATAGAAAGAGGAATGACTCATTCGAAAGAGAGAGAGAGAGAGAGAGAGAACGAAGTGTACAGAACAAGAGATAAGTAAAGTGAGATAGAGATAGCACTCGCTAAAAGCAGGAAAATAGCGTGCGTGTGTATTTCGTCTCCGAACAACGTTTCTGAAAGTTGTTTCGTTTTTCTCAATTATTAGCTGCAATAACGTGAAAAGGTGATTTATTAGAATTTCTCATAATCTAACAAGACAGCTATGTTACGACGAGATTGAGTTTCTTCAGCTATGTGACTGTTTAGCTTGGAATATCGTTTTCGAAGAAGTTGCGCGTAATGGACGTGATGTAGTCAGCCTTGTAATGTGAATAACGTCCATTTATATTTTCTCGCATATTATGAGTACCATTTGTCGTGGATTTCATTCGGGAAATACATATTTAATAGATTACTATAGAATCGTCGATATTTTGGAGATTGTCCTATTTACCTGTCGCGTGGAGATATGATTTAATAAATTTATCAAGTGAACTTTGAGAAGAAAAAAAAATTCGAAAGATGGACCGTCATAACATCGCGCTTGTATTTTGGATTCTCTGCTTTTAATAATTTTGGGTGACTTGCGAAACTTCAATTCTCTAGAATTGTCAGTCGGACACCTTCTATTTTGGTGTAACAATATATGCAAGTTTATTTAACGTGAAACATACCGCCATTCAGAAATACTTTATGAGTAATAGTGTTTGTCACTGAAACAGATATTTAATCGTACTGTAGAGCTCTACTCCTTTATCATGAAGAAGAACTATCTCTGATGTTGTCAAAATATCAAAAAGTAGAGAGGACAGGTGTTAAAACTATGATTTCATTTTCAGATGCCGAATATAAAATTGCAGAGCTCCGATGGAGAGGTCTTCGAAGTGGATGTTGACATTGCGAAATGCTCTGTTACTATAAAAACTATGCTCGAAGATCTTGGTATGGATGAAGACGAAGAGGAAGTGGTACCACTACCTAATGTCAATTCAGCTATTCTCCGTAAAGTAATCCAATGGGCTACCTATCATAAGGATGATCCTCCTCCATCGGAAGACGACGAAACCAAAGAAAAACGTACAGATGACATCAGCTCTTGGGATGCAGACTTTCTGAAGGTATTTTTTTTCTTTAATTCAATATCAGATTATTCCAAAATATGTGTTGATCCTTCAAAAATGTTAATTATATTCTACATTTCAAAGGTCGATCAAGGAACGTTATTTGAACTTATTCTTGCTGCTAACTATCTGGATATTAAAGGACTTCTTGATGTTACCTGTAAAACTGTAGCCAACATGATAAAGGGCAAGACGCCGGAAGAGATTCGCAAAACTTTCAACATAAAAAATGACTTCACAGCTTCAGAAGAAGAGCAGGTGCGCAAGGAGAACGAATGGTGCGAGGAGAAGTAGCATGATTCATATGCTGCTTTTTTAAATCTCTTATTCTAAACCTCTTCATTCGCCATTGTCACATTTAAATTTTGGATTTTCTGTGATCCACGCATCTGTTTATTCGAGTGACAAATATAGAGGTGTCTCAAATCTAGAAAGAAGTCCAAAAAAATTCTTTGAATTGACCATCTTTAATTCCACGATGTATTTGGGCTGTTATTCCCAGAATATTCATTTATACTCCCACTGTTAAGATAAATTGCTTTCAAGCTAGTTTTATTAATGTTCCCACCATTGTCTGTTTATTATGGCTGCAGTAGATACCATTTTGCCCCTTGGAGGAACTATCTATTAAATTCTAGGTTGATAGAAGATTTCAAATATCCTTTAGATAAGCTATACTCTTAAATCAAGAGTCCCAAATAATAGGTCTTAACCGCAACTGTAATCAGCTGTTCCTGTCTGATAAATTACTGTGCGTTGGAATAATTGTATTATATAAATCAGATTCAATCTTTCCCTTTCGCTTCTTATTAAAGTACTTAGCAAACATGATTTTGTAATTTATTTGAATCATTGTGAACTCATAATTTTGGTTACAATTATAAACTACTTAAATATGAGACCAAGAAAAATCTTAAATGATTTAGTGGCAGGCCCCTGATATGCAGCAAGCATTTGCATTTTGGATTTAAAGTTATTTTTGCACAAACTGATAACAAATTTTAGGTTGTAATGTGATCCTTAGTACGTAATGGTAATATCTTTGATATAAAATTGTAAGCTAAGACCTAAGGGAAATATTGAATAATAGTCTTAGAAGATTTTTGTTGTGTTCTGTGTAAAATCGGCTACAGCTATAAATTACGTGTATTGGAAATAAATATTAATAAAAAAATGTATAATATAATGCCAAAAGTTAATCTACTATCATTTAGTGATTTTCAAGCATTAAAATCAACTGAGAACCAATCTTTAACATATGTATCCTTGGAACATAACCTATTTCTTTGTTACTGTTAGTAAATATTATCACTCTTAAAAACAGTTTCAGGATTCCGGCATATATTTTTATTTCTTATTTATATCTTAGCATTCGATGACAGTGTATCAAATAGTTTTATTCAATGAATAAAAATGTCTAAGACTAATTTAAACAAGTAAGCTGACTATATCTGGATTATTAAAACTGTATTTATGAAGTATCTAGTTTCAATCATACCTCATATTGATTTTATCATTAAAAAGATTATTTTGTATTTCTTTCAGATTGCCTGAAACAAATATTTTGAGTTTCCATTCGGACTGTGAAAGTTCTAATACATTTTTACATATGCTCTGTGATAGGAGCGCACCTGATAATATTGCCATAGAGCATCATTGCGATGAAACAGAAGTGAATCGAATAAAATATTCTATATTAAATGATGCTGCGATACATGTAACTAATGTATTAAGAGAGTTTAATGCGTCAGGATTTATAGGCATTAATTTTGATATACCAGAATACATTGTACCGATATTGATGCTTGGGTAAACTTTGATATTATATGAAAAAAAAAAAGGATTTTCTAATTAAACTTACAATTATCCTATTCGTTTCAGAATAAATACAAGTGGAATTGGATTTATTAATCTATTTGACCCAGCGTATAGTGAGCTCTGTACAAAGTTAAGAGTAATATATATATTTTCAACAAACGACATCCCTGAAAGTGATGCCGTGTGTCATATAAAGATACAAAATCAATCAATAAAGCTTTTCAAACTATGGAATGCTGACATCGAAGAAGAAACTAAAGTAGACAATAAATATGCATATGCGATAACTACATCTGGATCTACCGGTGAACCAAAAATAGTGAAAGTTGCTCATTCGTGTATAGTACCAAATATTTTGGACCTAAAAAAACTATTCCAGTTGTCAACGGATGACAAAGTAATTCAACTTACTAGCCTCAGATTTGATCCGAGTATCATTGAAATATTTTTAAGTTTCTCCTGCGGTGGTACACTTGTAACTGTTACGAAAGAGCTAAAAAACGATATCGAATGGATCCTTAAAATGCTTTATGAAAATAAAATAACATTGCTCCAAAGTACACCGTCTGTGCTGTTGCACAAGTGGCCAAGCCAATATCTGAAAAGAACAATTCTCAGTAATAAAAGTGACTTAAGAATTCTGTTAATCGGTGGAGAATTATTTCCCAAGATATCTATAATCGAGGAAATGAAACATACGGCTAATCAAACAAGGATATTCAATATATACGGTATAACTGAAGTATCCTGCTGGGCCAGCATCAACGAAATCGATCTGAAAAATTCAAATAAACTGAAACAGGATCCCTCGTATCTGGGAAGACCTTTGTCGAATACTATTTTCAAAATTAGAACAGACAATGGTATTCTTGATCGTGGAAAGGGTCTTCTATTAATTGGTAAAGTCAGATAATCCTTGTATCCTAAATCAGTTATTAAATAGATATTTATGTATTATTAGGATTGCAGGTAGTAATTCAAGAATCTGTGAACTGAACAACAAAAGCATTGATAATCTTGAAAGACCTGTTTTTCGCGAATCTGGCGATTTAGCGAGAGTGAGTCAAATGATATCAATAACAAGATATACTAAAATTGATAATAAATAATACGCCTCATTGTAGATTGATGAGAATGGAGATGCGTTTTACGAAGGACGCGTTGACGGCGTAATAAAAAGATTCGGTAACAAATTGAATACAGATGTATTGAGAGACACCGTTTTAAAATTAAATTTTGTTAAGAATTGCATTCCTTTGTGGGACGAAGAGAATCACAAATTACACATTTGCATTGTCACGTGGAATCCGAATAAGGAATTTCAAAAAATACCACGGTACAAGGAAGAAATAAAAAATGAATTGAAGAAACTATCCCACCTTTATATACCGGACGAGATCAGTTTCATCGATAACGTCGAATTAACCGTTAACGGAAAATTATGTACACGTTCGTTACTAAAAATGTGTAGAGAAATGCAAGAATGCAAAGTACAACAGACATCGTCACTTGCATCAGATATTAAAGAAACGTTTGAAAATATTTGGAAACGTTATATTTCCTCTATCGAAGCTGGTTTCGTGCAACTTGGCGGAACTTCTGTAGTTGCCCTTCAAATGTCTATGGCTTTGAGCGAAGCGTTAAACGGTGAATTTCCAAAATTGATTGGAATGCTACTCAGAGACGAAACATTCGAAACATGTTTAACGTATATTACGAAAGAGTCTAAAAATATAAGAACTGTTGAAACTAATATAACTGAAGGTAAAATAAGTCAAGAACTGATTACGAATATAAATGTTGAATCGGGCGTTTCCACTGATATTGAAACTGCTCCTGAAAATATTACTAATTGCGAATGGCAAAAGTGCAAAGGAAGAATTACAGGACATATCTTGTTAAAGGAGGAAGATGTTGCGCAAATGGATTTTCGAATAGAGTTGTACAAAAAATATAATTTAAAGAAATGCGTTGATGCATCTCCAACGATCTTCCAAACGGCGAGGTATATGTTTAAGAATATTAGAAAAATAAATATTACGTTTTATAATATCGAGAAACGAGATCAATCGTGATATAAGTCTGGTATTATAAAGCAATTAAGAAAAGGTAAAGGTAAGCTGTAAATAACCATTTGTTGTTCTATTTTAATTAGCGGTAAATTATTTGTGACCGTTGGTTCTCATTCTGGTAAAATTTTGACCACTGAATTAAATGCTTCTGAATCTGTTTCTTATGAAGTTCAACTGCCAGGTCGGCTACTTGCATCTGTACTGGTTCTGGATAATTTTAAAGGTGTCATTGGTACGTATTCAAAATAAAATTGAAAATAGACTGATCCGCGAGCTTATAATAAATTTTCCAAAATTGTAGGCTGTACCAATGGCTATTTGTACTGTATAAATTTGAAGACAAGAAATATTTACTGGCGATTCAAAACTGCCAGTGAAATAAAGGGTACGGCTATTACATGTGAAAATAAGGATTATCTTTTTGTAGGATCCTACGATCATTACCTCTACTGTCTTCGAGCAGAGGTAAAATTTTACTAGTACCTGTTGACGTTGTATTTATTTTATTCTTGCAAAATTTCGTTGTTTGTTATAAAGTGCGGTACACAAGTATGGCGTACTGATGTTGGCCATGGTAATATATCTTCAAGTCCTACTATAAATAACGAGCTATTATTCTTTGGGACACAAAGTGGAGCTTGCGTAGCGATCTACAGAGATAGTGGCAAGAAAAATTGGTTACGCAAGATGCAAGACCCTATTTTTACAGCTCCAGTCATCACAGAGACAGGGACTGTTATATTTTCCACAGTCACCGGAGAAATCTTTTCATTCGATATGGATGGTCACTTGGTAATGATTTAATGACTGTATATTTCTTTACTGACTTTGCATTCTTACGAAAAACCCTGTATTCTCTTCAGCTCTGGAACATTCGCGTGACAGGAAATATCTTCTCAGATCTTGTCATACGCAAAGACAGAGGAAAGAATTTTGAAAATGTCACCTTCGCCTGCAAGAACAAAGTTATCTACAACATAGAATTAAAAAACCCAAGAAATCCGCATTTAAATCCTATAGCAGAAATGAACAAACCAATAATAGCAACGCCATATTGTGAAACTGGACTGATAATCGTCGTTGAAGTGGATGGTACGTTATCAGTTATTAATTCTTCGACTGGTAAAATTCTAACAAACTTTCACATGGAAGGTGCAAGTTTCTCATCAGCAGTGATGCACGAGAATTTCATTGCAGTAGGTTGTCGCGATGACTGTCTGTACATCTTAAAAATGCTTGTTGCACAAAGGCAATCTCCATAACTTTATTATCGATGCAAGAGACTGATCGATTAATTATATTTATCAAAAGGCAAAGAGCGAGCAAGATAATACACCTTAATACAATATTGATTTATTCCGAATGAAGAGTTTTGTATTACAGTGCTAATTTATAGAACCTGGTTGAGAGTAGTCTTCGAGCAATATGACACAGAGGCTTTTAGATAAAATTTGCCTAAAGTGTATCTTATTCCTATGTTTTGTTTTTTTTTGAAATCTTTTAAGATTTGGCTCAGCAATATCAAGACACAGGACGAACTGGATGTCATACTTTCCAATGTTTATTCGCTTATAACTAATAATATTATGATACACTCACGGTAATAAAGGAATATTCGTGTTCGCAAGCTCATTTAAAATCTCAATGCAGCTTTATTCTTTCTTTTTTTTTTTTAAATATAATCTTCCACTACCCGACCATTCGAATAATCACATTTAAATGCTTCTTCTCTCTTTCGTATTTCCCTTTTCCTCCTTTAAAAGTCGTGATATATTTAAAAGAAATCAAACTTATAACGGCGTGCGTGATTTTTTGCATTCTTCAAAGTATACATCCACCCTCGTACGATCTATATCCGATAATGTTCTAGCCTTTCTTTGCATTTTCGTTATGATATATCCTTTTAGATTTTACACAACATGATAGATATTACAATAAAGTATTCCCTATTTCTAATTACAGGCATGCCATTTCTATTATGCGCGTAAGAATTGCTCAACACTCTCGGTGTGTTGAAAAAGCTATGGCTTTTATTTTTCACTAGTCAGCAATATGATGTAACCAACAAGTCTTTCCCACTGTTCCTTGTACGTTCTTATTATGATATTTCATTGTCATCTTTAGACTGCATAATATTTTTAGGTAGTTAAAATATGATAAACTTCTTGTACAGAAGAGAAGAACGTGCCCTGTAAGTAATCACCAAAGAAATTGGTGCAACCATGAATATTGACACAAGCACGTCCATCCTTGTCCTTTGTTACAATTTATTGATTTATTTTCTTAATCAAGATTATGAAAATCGTTATTAAATTCATTGTACGTGAACCAAAGAGTTTTAGGAATGGCGAACATTAATTTGCCAGAGTATATTATACGACCAGTTAGGATCTAGAATAATTTTTCATTATCTTTTTTGTTGTAAAAATCATTAAGGATACCTCATATGGTTACTTTTGTAGATTCTTTTCTAAATAATATTGAACTTCGATTCTTCGTGCCTTCTATTTCTTTTATTTTACCTCTAACGTTCATTCGGTAATTCAATTATAGACGCCCAGTAATATTTTCCTTTCTCTCGTAACCAGAGTCTTTTTTTTTGTTTGCACTTTTCCCTTAGGATACGTACATAGCTGTGACAGTATACCCGACAGTTGACAAGAGTATGAATAACATTGCTTACTTAGTAGTACGTGATGCGTGAATTCTTTTAGATCAGGTTTCACTCAGACCCTGTGTCCAAGTGGGGAAGGTCGATCAATTCGCTGGTTAATTAGGGTTACAGATCTTCGTCACCTAATTCATGCTTGACCTTGTTGAAATCAAATTCCTCTCCAGTCGCACGTTTAAAGATGTCAAGAACGTCGAGACAAGTAGTTTCGAAGTGCGTTGTCGCGTCGTAGCTCGCCGAGATGAAGATTTGACTGTTAAGTCCGTCGTCCGTAGGTTCCAAGTAATCGGAAACGGAAACGAATTTTTGTCTAATAGGGCCTAATAGATCAAGGCCTGGTTTTATTTCTACTTCCGGGTTACTTGTCTCTACGGTAGTAGAAACCATGGCGATAAACCAGCCCTTTGCAGCTACCTGGTGCGTATGCGACACCAGGGAAACGTAGATATCGGAATTGCGATTCACCTTGAATAGAATAATAGGTGCTCGAAGTGTGATTGTCCGTTAAATGAACGTCGAGTTAAATTCTTTTAATTATTTAAAGAATAATCATTCGTTAGCTCTTACCTGCTTCTGTGGAATGATTATTTGCGTCGAGAGGGCATCACCTGTTCCTGGTATTGGATGGTCCAGGAGACAGATGCACCTAATGACTTGTCCCACTTTCTTAACTTTATCAGGAACGTAGGTAGGGTCGCAAAAGACTTGCTTGCACACGGCTATTTCTTCTCCAGAACGAACACCGGCCACCTTTTGCAAGATAGAAATTTAATTTAGATACCATAGAATTGTACCAGTCATTGAGAAAGATACTGGTTTAATGACTTTTACCTTGCCATCTTTTATGACTATCTCGTCGATGCGTTTATCCAGCATGTACGTGCCACCATAAATAGCACTAAGCCTGGCAAAGCCCTGAGGAAGTTCTCCAAGGCCGTACATGGGATAGAGGTAAGGTGACTTTCCATAGCGTGCTAAACTGTCACTGTACAGTTTAATTTTACGAATAGTATTGATGGCGCTCTGACCGATGTAATCGTCGTCTCTAAGAAGATCAATTAAAATCATAAGTAACTACACATGTAAAAATCACATCGAGTTGTATTATTTACATGTTTCTAACCTGTACAGGGCAAGGGCATGACCAGTAAAATCCTGAGTATTCTTATCAAGGCTGAACTTGTTGTACAAAGCACTCATGTTATTACTGTATGGATCGAATCCATCCCACGTCTTAGGATCATCCTCTTGCATATTTTGCACCCAGACAAGGAAGTTACGGAAACGTCTCTTTTCGAAGAGACCCATCAAATCACTGGACAGTGCTTCGTGCTGGTCGATTGGCACTTTGGAGATCTTGCCAGACTTATACACATAAGAACCTTCGACAGATTTGAACTCCAGGTATCGAGTGACACCAGTGTGAATGAGAAGTTTGACCAGCAAGCCATTAGCCATCAGGAACTTGGGAATTAAGTCGACATTCCAATCACGTCCACGACCATAATTCTCATCAGGAGGAGGAGCCTTGAACTTACTATACAAATAAAAATAAAGCTTTATTAGAATCAGAAATCTCATCGAACATTCACATACACAATTTCTATAAATAAAAGTTGTAATAGAATTAAATAATTACAATTTTATACTCTATATTCCTAAACTAGAATAGGAACAAGTTATAAATGTATTTCCATATTGATTTCGCAAGGTAATCGTTATCACCTTTTGTGGCTCGTTTAGTCATAAAATGTGCAGGGAATGAGCATAGCCTTATTTCGTACAGGGTGGTTATTGAAAGATGCGAACGTGAAAGGCTATTCTAACGGTATCGTAAACGAATACCGGACGCGGTATAAAGTCATGGCCAGCCGCCGGTCGAAAAGCAGCTGAAATAAGAGCGGTAAAAACGGAAGGAAAGCAGTGTGGCCTAGAATATAAAAAGGAAGTCACTGGTAGTCTGAAAATTAAGAAAAAAAAATATGTAAAATTCAACGATCGCACGTCCTATCACTTTCGGTGCTTAAACTATATTCAGAACTGTATTATCGCTAAAAAAAAAAATGAGGGCGATCAATAAATTAATGTATGCTAACTATCACAAATTAGACGTTCATTTGTAATTTAATGGGCGTTTTATTTGCAGCTATTTAACGCCAAGTTGAAACAGTGAACAAATGATCGGACGTGCGCTGTCGATTCCGACCGATTAATTCCGCACCGACTCCAACGTGCTGGAAATTCTTCAGCAGGGCCGTCCATCATTGTAAAAGACAGTAAATTTCGTCTTCCGCATAGCAACACTTGATTTTTCAAAGATCCCGAGTAAAAGTATCGGTACCGTTCCAGAACAGTGTAACAGGAAGGTACAGTTTGATATTAGCCGGAAGTCACGTAAAACGTTATATCTTTAGGGACTGATTAGTAAATTACGCCTGGGTCTATGAGTAAAAAAAAAATGTTAAAGGATGTGATATAACTAAGGAATAATATAAATATATACTTCGTGTGTGTGACTTTTTTTTTAAGTAAAATAAAAAGGTTTTATTCAGTACTTTTTTTTGAATAATTCAGAAAAAGGACATTGCCGTTAATTTGTTCCGATTATGAAATTGTTCAATGGCTTTCTGCAGGAGCAAAGCAATTATATTAATGCTTAGGTAATTGCGATATGTACTCGACAAACATGTCAGTTTGTGATAACAAAACGAGTAGTTAAAGACCCCTTACGATTACATAGTTTAAAAAATATATTTTATCTGTTTCTTTTTAACAGTGTGAGTTTGATACAACCGTTTATTTACGAAAACAAAAGATTCGAATTGACATTTCGAACAATTCGGTATCTGTTTCAAAATAAATATATATTAATTAGCAGAAGATCGATGATTAGAAAGATGATTATTCCTCAAAACAGCAGATTGTTATCGTTCGGAAAAATGTTGGAACTTTAATCGATAATCTCATCTTTTTTCTCTAGATAAAGAATTCCTTTCATCTGGAAACTTAATACATGTTTTTCTCCAATATGAAATATTAAACTTGACACACAAACCGAAGACGCCATTATGGATAATAAATTAATAAAATTTTACAATCATTCTATAAAATAAATTGACTCAATCTATCAGAATTGGTTCTCCTGTTCTTCTACCCTGAGTAACCGCTCCTGCATTCTAAGGACTGTTTTATGAACAAAACGCTCAGATTTCATGAAGCGTGAATAAAATCCTCTACGTGACCAAAAAAACGTCTGTGCCGACCTAGCCGATTCTTTTTAATACTTGTACAACGTGGAGGAAGCCCAGGGTACAAGGTGAAAACGTGTACGTCGAAAGTGGTTTTGCGAAAATCAATATTCCTAGAGTTCCGCAGAGAATTACAGAGGGACGAGAAAACGCGGAGAAAAAGAAAGATGGATATTGTTACAATAAGAGTGAGAGAGATATCCTGAAATACCAAGAAAGAAAGTAAGAGCAGCGAGGCGATAAATGAAAAAAAAAAATAAGACTCCAGTCCACGAGTTCAGGATAAAATGATTTTCATGATTATAATGACTATTATGATAATAATTATAACAGCAATCATACCTGAAGAGATCCTCAAGTGGAGTGATGGAGGCGGATTCACCACCGTAGTACTTGTTGCGGTCTACGTGGAGAACTTTCTTCCCGCTGACAGACAACATCCCCGAGAGAATACATTCCTTGAGCCCAGTACCAAGAACGATGGCATCGTATTCTTCATCCATCGTGATATTATTAAGGTCGCTGACTCTTAAGCACTCTTGACTATCTCGTTGTTACAACGTGAACTCACTGGGTTGATTAATCCAACTGGAAAAGAGGAAGTTGACCGCGCGGATGCCAACTCGCAAAAGTATTATGCCGGAACGCAAAAGTGGATAAACCGCGATATTAAAGCCGGATCAGAATTACTTGACCGACTTGTCTGACTATATTGTGGTTGATCTCACTGCGTGTCTGACTCTGTGTATGCCTGACTAATTATTTCTTTGCTTGCTTGTTTGCCTGCCTTCCTGTCTATTTCCTTTCTCACATACAAGCCTACTTACTTACCTCCTTTCCTGCTACGTCAATTCCAATCCCCACCTTCTTTCTTACACCCAAAAGCAAAGGCTGATTTACAAATAATGGTCATTCGCTCGGCCTAATATTCGTTTACCAATTATACGTTTGTTATAGAATGATACAAGAGTATTCGGTACTTGTGATTCGTTTCCTTTCCACAGTTAAATTAGGATCGAGCTTAATTCTTCCATCGGAGCCTTAAGGCTCATTCATACGTCAATATCTTCCTGTAATGGACACTAAGGTCTTTTCATTGGTTGGTTATAACGGAATGAACCAATCATCGAGCACCTCTGCTGTGCAGTCTGGTAGGGGAAGGCACGGACAGTTCGCAATCTATGATTGCGAACAAATTCTTAACCGCCAGATGGCAGCGCAAGCGTCTCTTTCGAAACAGGGTCGAAATGTCAGCTGGCTGAAGTTCCTTTTGTGACCGATTCTCTGATTAGTTCACTCGCTTCGGAGCAGCGAGTAGGTCGGAGATTGGGGTGTGATGTATGTCGTGAATTTCGTGAAATTGCTTACAGTAAATTTCGTATAAATGATCGTGTTTCCTTGCAAGAAGGATATAATGTGCTCGAGTGCGTGATCGAGGCTTTTACTTTTAACTATCTGACAAATTTTCCTTCCGTCTACCCGGGTGCAATCTGTCCGAGTGTCTCTTAGCATACGTTAAAACAACGTTGATGGATCAAGATGATGCTCAGGCAGGAGGGGATGCCTTTGGAATTCTGCAAATCTTACGCGGACGCGTAATGAAGGAATTACTTGAAAAAAATTAACAAGATCAAGTGACCGAGATTAAGAAGCCCTGAAAAATGTGAGTGTGAACTTACGTGTCGTAGGTTAGGATTCTGCTTTGTGTATCCTCGAAGTTCGAACATGTGCGAATGCTACAGGTTGCTACAAACTTTGAAAACGCGAATCAGACTCTCATCGAAATACTTTTCACCGGCGAAGATTTACATCGAGGTTAGGATATTATAACCGTGTCACGTATTCCTTCATTTCATTGTTTCAAAAAGTTGGATGCAGCTGGCGTCCGTTGGTTCATTGGTAATTTATTGGGAACATTGTTCATCAATGCGATGATTCTTTATTTGTTTAGCTTTTTGCATCGTCGAAGCAAGTTGCTTTGCATACCGAGGATATTAATTAATCCGTGATTAATTTATATTCAATCAATTGCTAGATATCGTTATTACTTTACTGGATTTCGAACGTCATTAACGCTCCAAATTTTGATACCGTGAAAATTTGTAGACAGTTTTTATAGGTGTTATTCAAACTGACCAAATGACTAATGGTTTTTTCTTCTTCTAAGACGGTTTACATATGGCAGCAAAAGAAATATATTGAATGGGCATTCTCCTTTTCATAGGCATTCTGTTTTTCATAACTTGCTCAAGCTGTGTTCCGTAATTCTTATGCAGGGGTTAATAAGGGATTGAAACGTGGATGGATTTTAAATAGCGACAATTAACCCACGTGTCTTCTTCAATTGAATCCTCGACGCGATGACTTCTGCAAAATGTTTTTCTTTTCATTCTCAAAGCCTCGTAAATTTCCGGTCTTTTTACGCTCTACCCCATTATCTATTTTCCTCCAAGACAAAACTTCTGAAGAATTTCTATGAACAGTCGTACAATAAGTTAACAATTAAAAAAATTGGTATTCTTTAAATTACTCTTGTTCTTCCTATCCATTCCTATTCTCTTTTTCTATGGACTTCACCTGTTACAAAGATACAATATTGTACAATCAGAGCAGAAAACATTAATTTCACTATGAGAGAAGCCATCTTCTTGTAGCGCTCAGAATGTAAGAGTGTCCTGAATGTAAAATTTCTAAATAAATATCGCAGTCTCGCTATAAATCTCTTTATTTGATTTCCATGGTATGATGGCCACTTTTAGCTATTACAAGATTCTTGAATAACACTATATAATTTCTTGCATCATAGTTGCCGCCATTACCCTTTTTTTTGCGCCAGTATTCAAAAGTGCTTCTCGACCTGATTGTCATTGAAAATAATTCTTGCTTGTCGTTGTTCAGCATCATTGAGTGATGCTCGTTCGGGTGAAAACGTATTTACTGAAAGAAAAACAAAAAGATGCAAATGACACATTAGCTGTTGGGCGCTATTACAATTTACTTATCTAGCGACGGTGACCGTAGCTTTATGAACGTTTCGACTTTTTATCTAGATGAGCATGAAACATTTTTTTTTAAGCATTTCACGTGGATAAAATTTTTATCGAAATGACTCATATTAACAAGAATTTTATCCAGATAATTAATGATGAATTATTCCAAGTGCTATACAACCGTTATGAAGCCTGCATTTTATAATGAGATTAAAGAATCATAATCTAATTATTTTGCTTTATTATTTTTGCTCGTCACGTCACTACCCGTGTAAATTATAAGAATCAAATCTTATCAATAAAATCGTATCCGGCAATTGATTTTATAGAGTTTTAAGATGGCGTTTAGTGATTCTGTGCTTGACATTTTGTCTTGTTGTCATAAGCGCTCTGCTGTTTTGCTACACAGTATCCACTTCCGATAACCAACCCACATTGCTGATAACGCTTAAGATTCATTCCGCCATCTCACTCCTTATATTCTCTTCCGTTTGTTCGACAATTCGTGAAATTCCTAATTAATCTAAATTGACATTTCGTTAATTAGTCACGTATCGCAACGTATATAGACGTTTCAAGTTTTCTGTTTCGCTACGCACATTGGTTTATAGTCTCGATAAATAAACACGAAATTTCGTTAAACAACAATTGGAACGAAGCTTAATACGTGCAAGGGATACTTGAGGTAAATAAGAAAATATCGTTCGATATCTTCTTTGAAATTCGATCTTTAATAACAAGGCGAATTTGAAAGTATGCGATATTGTGATTTCGAATATTAATAATAGTTTGATGATAATGATATTCTCCGTCTTTTAATTTCGTGTTACGTTTTGTAACCCCATAGATCTATTCCCTGTGTTTATTCTACGTTATAGTCTATTCAAGGTAACTGACAAGTTATTCTACGGAAAGATCCATGGGTATAATGGGAGGCGCTGATTTTATCCATTTTTCGTAGTTCTGATGCGTAAAAGATGATAAAATTGAATTTTTTTGGTCAAACAGATGTGCCAGTATGTCCGAGAGCGTCGTGCAAGCAGCAGCGTGGGACACCGAGAAGAGAATCTCGTCGCTCTACGTTTTCCCAGGTCCAGGACAGCCGCCACCACCTCCGCCATTACCGCTAACACTACCTCTGGTATCCCAATCGTCATCAACGTTATCCTCACCTACCCTAGCGCAACAGCAACAGCAACAGCAACAGCAACAGCAACAGCAAACGAACCAGTCACAGCCCAGTGTCTCGACAATCTCGACGACATTGTCGAACGTCGTGAGTGCAGGGATAGGATTAGGAACAGGAATAGGAAGACCGGTGAACTCGAAGACACATGCCAGGTCGGCGAGTCACGGTGGAGTCCTCGCGACCTCGAGCTTGCAGGCCGTCTCGGCTGGTGCGTTGGGTCGACCTTCGGCCTTGAAGAAGCCGGGTCACCAGAGGGCTTTCAGTCAAGGACAAGTGGTCGATGTACAAGGTCAACCGGTGAGCGGACACAGCCGCGTTGGCTCGAAGACCGACTTCATTCTACCTCCTGGACATCGGGAGGAACCAAGACCAACCAGCAATTCCAAGGTTCCTTCGTTTCGCGGCCATTCCCGACAAGCTTCCAGGTCAGTTGAATTATTTCCCTAGTCTACTCCTTTCGTTCGTACAGTCATGGCTATCGATTTAAAAAAATTATTTTATTAGTATCACTCGACTTTCAGAAAGGTTACCTCCAGGAAGAAATAAAGTAAACGCGTTCTTGAAGGCAGTCCTGATTAAAGGCATTCCTCTGGTATTATTAGATACACAGTGTATATAAGCCCTTGCTATATACCATGGGCTGCATGTTTTAAGAACTGTTTTTAGAATAAGCCGTCCACGCTTAACCTCTACTTAAATGGCTATAGATAGACAGATGAATTTAGACTTGGTCGAATGGCCCAACTTTCAATTTATTAGATGGCACGTGGCGTAGGGTCCGATTTGGCTTTTTTCTTGTTTAATTTCCATCAAGTTCTTGTTATTATGATTATTCTTTACTAACGACTCACGTAATTTCAAACCCGGTGAAAAAATTGTACGATTGACAATCCTTCGTGATCTACGTATACTTTAAATAATACACCTGGTACTACATTGAGCCCCGTATTTGTGCCTCTGATACAGGTCAGAATCGATATACACTATTCGACGTAGCGCAGCGCCACCATGGTGGAGGAGAGCATGGGCCCGATGCTTTGGATCCGTTCCGGAAGAACCTCGACTCAGGACTATAGTTCCAAATCATCTGGTACCACCAAAAACGCCAAAGAGTCAGCATCCCAATGGCATCAGGGTGGACAACAGGTATGTCTTCTAGATTTTTTTTTTTTTTGTATAATATAGTAATTGTCGAATTGTATTTTTAAATATATTATACCTGAAGTTTGGTTAGTCGTTCCTAAGCTGGTTCTTCCATGCTCTACTTGTCCAGGGTACGCACAACGAAGTATACAGCACTGAGCTTCCTGCCACGTAACCTCCTGGAGCAATTCCACCGGGTGGCGAATCTCTACTTTATCTTCATAGTATTACTAAACTGGGTTCCTGCCATCAATGCTTTCGGTAAGGAGGTCGCCATGATACCCGTCGTCTTTGTACTCGGGGTTACCGCTTTGAAAGACTTCTTCGAGGACAGACGACGACTCGCCAGCGATCAGCGAGTCAACAATTCGACCTGCCGGGTTTACGCAATGTGAGTGGAATAATTGTATTCACTTTACTTAACCCACGTAACGAACTTTATGTTTTGCATATTTTAAAAATTCTCCAGGTGATCTCAGAAGTGTTCTTTTTATGTTATATATTTGTTCTTTAAATATTCTTTTTTTTGTTTTTATATAATATTTTTCTCATTTTTTTCTTTATTCTGTGGCATATGCAAACAACCGGGAGTCAGGTTTATGCGATTTATTGCCGGACTTTCGCAACACCATAGAGCTCCACTACTCGCCCGTTTCTTTTTCCGCGATGCAGCCAGACTTGTTTTGCAAACACGAAATTGTGAGAATTGCGTCTTCAATATGGGTTTGCACTTCATCAGCTGTTCTCTATATTCTGACTTCATTCTTGTCATATACGATAAAACGTTATCATTAATTATCACGAAGAGATATAGAAAATTATTGCATCCGCTCAATTAACTTTGACATATTGACATTTGACATTACTTTAAAGTATTTTCGTTACCGTCGACACAGCAAGCCATCGTTTTCCCCACTGTAATCAATTTTTTTTTTTTACGCTTGCTGTATATCTGAATCCTTCCACCTAACGTTCCACAACGTAGCTCTAATTCTTATTTGAAAACCAGTCCATTATGGTAGGTTCGCGTTTAGTCTGTCAGCAAAAAAAATTCCTGTACGTGTGTAAAGCACTAACTTTACACGTGGCCCATATGTTTCTGCGTGAAGGATTTTCCAGGCGTTTCAAACACATTACTTATAGCAGCTGCTCCTATGAAAACCTCCATGCGGTATACCGTGCGGCGTATGTACGACTATGAAAACTCGGTCAGGGTTTTTTTTTTGTTTATGGAAAAGGAATCGATAAATGTTTATGGGGACAGTGACATAGTTATTTGGTCTTTCGTTCCATATTTGTCCATATAATAGAGAGAAAAAGAGAGAGAGAGACTGAGGTGGTTTCGACGTAGGAGGCAAGGAAGAAGGATACCCGTTGTCGGGCAAACTCGCTTATATAGGGTGTTCCAAGGCTTATAGGTCAATCGATAAATGAATGAAGAGTGAGAATCGGGTCAGTGACATGCTCCTGTACGTACACGCAAAACACGCACCCACGGTTTCACCTTTAGCGTGTATCATAGTGGACTGACATGATAACACGTCACGTACATACCCATATAGTATATTGTCAATCCGATACAGACCAACCAGGACGGTGCTGTACCGGGTGTCATAAATGTATGGTATGGCATACAAGAATTTTCATAAATCCGTCTGCCCTAAAAAGCACTAATTTATTTATGAAACACGGGTCGCGTGTCTCTGCTGCCTTTATTTCCTATGCATATATCTCCCGTAGGTAAACACGAAGACCCATCTTTGTTTTATCCACGTGATAGAAAGTCTCGCTAAAAGTTGTAATAGCTTACACTGGATATTGTTCCTGTACGACAGTCACGCGCCAAAGTGTCTTGGTAATGTCTACGAACACTGAGTAATAAAGGTATGTAAACATTAAGAATGTGTCTTTAGCGGAGTTCACAATTTTTGGCCCTTGGTAATAGCCATGTATTTTTTTTTGTGTGTGTATATTTGAATTTGGACTCTTTTTTTTCCCCTCTTGCGATTTGTATAATCGACAACGTATAGTGGAAATCAGGTTTGACGTTTACTTAGTGGATTTCGTAATGAATTTTTAAGAGTGAGCTTATTCTTGAGGATTTTGTACTAGAGTGAGAGCGAAGAGGATCGTTAAGTCGTTCGTTCGTTATCTTATTTTTCAATTCCTTCTCGAAGATCATTCTTCTTGCGTCAAGTAACTCGAAGTCACTTCCTGCCGGGAGGGGACTTGCTTTACTTATATTCTATTTCTTTTTTCTTTCCTATGGCCCACGTGGCTCTATTTCTCGTCCCCTGGGCACGACTTTGACGTTAAAATATAACGCAGCAGCAAAACATACGTTCGCTTGGCTTTGGTCTCCTTCGATGTGTTCGTCGTCGCTGCGTTATCGTACAGTATTGCAATTTAACATAAGAACGTAAAAAGGAGACCTTCAAAAAAAATATTAGCACTATCGGCAAGAACCATTGATTATGTATTACGTAAAAAAAAATGTATAGATAATATTAACGCACGAGTTATATATATATTACATTGATGATGTAAAAAAAAAAGGAGGCTAACAGGCAATAATAAATATTCCTATTGGCAATTGCTCGCGCAACTTGTTTAGCTAGTTTAGCTTTTGACGTACGTACTTTGCTATAGTGTATATGCATTAATTATGGACGCTTATGCATTAAGGTGTGTCTCTACACAAGAAATAAAAAAGCTATGAAATGTACAAATATCTATGTAGTGATGTATACAAAAAAAAAGTGTAACATTGTACAAGGTATACAGGGTGACTTTATTTTGATTATAAGTATCACCATAATTAGATTTTCCATTGACTCTACTCAGTTTAAAAATAATCGACTTTTTTTACGTGTCTCTTGAGTGTTATTTCGATTAGACCCGGAAGTCCAGTGGTCATTTAGAAATAGTACACTGTAATTCTAAATCTACGAAGGAACTTATGGCGATTATCGATAATGCCGTCGCTACACGTCATTATCGGTCAAATATAATATATCGTTTGAGGTGTATAATCGTTAAAACTTTTCTGTCAGTTTGTTGAGAAACAATTATAGCTGAAAACCTCGTTAGCTCTGATTTCGCTTTCAATTTTAAATACTGCTTGAACTTTACAAATTAATAGGCGTACAGTTTGGCAATAGCGGGGATAACACTTTCGGGCTGACTCGCCGTGTTTTCATAGGCGTAAACGTATCCATAGACGCGTCTAGATTACTTTGGAAGACAGCGTCTAAAATTTTCAAGGGGGTTTATCGAACTTATCGAGATCGAGTTTCGATATAAAAATCGACTACTTAAGCGATTATGCTGATTGCCGTTCAACAAATAGACCCGCCACTTTATTGACCTCGTAGACTGATAGTTTTGATCTTGATCCTTGGGTGAATGGCGACCTTGAAGACTCATGGTCGCCGGAACTTGGGCAGATACTATTTGCTCGACACTATTCAATTCGTCCTTCCCTTTCGAATGGTCGCTCGTCTATTACTACTTGTCATACCTGCCTATTGCTGTACAAGACCAATGTATTTTTTTTCACAAGTTTTTCCACTGCAATTTTTATGGGTTAGAAGGGTTTTTAGGCTACCATAGAAGGTTTTACTGTGATTATTTTTTTTTTATATCGAACCAATTAAATGATACTTATTATATTTGTTGGCTTGAATTACTATCATTCCTGTCGTTGTAGATCCCAGTACTTACTGGTCGACTTGTTTGATTGTTCGATCGTAGCAGTCGCAGCAGTAAATCTCTTTTGAAGAACGTAGAGTTTTGTCGCTTCGCTCGATAGGAACGCGGGTGATTTACGTGCGATTTGTAACTATCCCTCGTTCCGGTAAAATGGATTTCACGTTACAGCACTGTGACTAGATGTTTTTCACTTTAGTTCGACCTTTCATTTTAGTTGGACTATCTGGTAAAATCGCCACGCATCTCATCCCATATCTACAATGGAAGTCATTGCTAAGCTATTGCTAAGCTTCTTGTCTACTAGACATAGCGCGAAGTTCTAAATTCAACAAAGAACGTCGCTCGATTTTATTCGAAGTATCAGCATTCGACACGCTATGGAAGTGATTGATGAACGTCAATCTTTCATTTACATTTGCTCGAGACGATCGTTCTGACGTGAAATAATTTTTTTCTCGCGCTGTTACGGCTTTATTGTAATTATTGATTATTCGCACGCCGAGAGAGCTGCTATGAAGCGTAAATTAAGTTTTTCGTGATTTTGTACAAATTTTTAATGGTCCATTATTTGGTAATTCGTGTACTTTTATTATTCTTTGATATTATAGCACTCGTGTAGCTTTCGCGTCGTGTATGTTTATCCAGTAATATTTCTTCTCAATCGATTGCGGTAACGGGTCCATTGTCGCGCGAAGTTTAAATAGTTAATTTACAACAGGAAAGTTTCCACTGAAAGACAAAGTAGGATTCATTGTGTATAGATCGTTGTGTGCGCATTGAACGAAAAGACGGTGGACAAGTTTCACCCTTAGACTTTAAGCTTGAGGTTAAGGTCAGTTGAGACTTTAACAGTGACGCGAAATATTATTCAATTTTACGGCCATTTTAATTCATACGGGAATTCTATGCCCCGATGGCAATAAGGTTTGCAATGGAACTTGAGTAGGAGGGAAGGGGACAATATTTTTGTTTGACAAATTCAAATTATGCTATTAGATGGGTAAAATTGTTTTTTTTTTTTTAATTTTTCTCGGTTGATCTTGTGTTAACGATTATTTTCAAGGAGAACGCTTACTACGTGATTCTAATGTCCATCTCGGTCCAATAGCTTCCGCCATCTTGAACCAGACAGATTTATGTATACGTAATGGCTATAGAGGTCATGTTAAACACGTTGCAACACGAGCATTACTTTTGTATATTAATATATACAAAATCTCGACTTCGACTGAAATACTTGAAATGGTGCAAAACATTAAGTCAAATAGTTTAACTAAAACGTGGTTACTTACGTTCGGAGTGAGGATTTACTTGTTCAGTGTGTTCTAAAAATACATTCTTATTCTCGGCCGTGGAAGTACGTTCGTTCAATCCTTAATTCTATTGGTTTCGGAGTTTTTGAATCCCATTGAAATCGATTATCTTGATACGGTTCAGAAACGTACCAAACTTCACGTTGTACATACACATGACATCCATATATATATATATTTAGACTAGGTGACAAGGAAGTCGCTGCAACAAGATAATCGAGGAAATAATTATCGACGGGAAATCATTCCATCTAGTGGCACATTTATAAAGCATACTGATACAACATGTACACGTTCTATTAAAAATATAATTAAAACAAAAGACAAAATTAAAGTTTCGTAATTTGCCATTAAAACTTTTCACGGCACCACTGTACACCATTACCAACGTTTAACGTACACGTAATGTCACATTAATGACTCGTTCCCTCTGTCATGAAGGTATATCAGACATCTGTGATATATTTTGAAAAAAAAAAAGTAATACAGTACGAAGAAATATATCTTTGGCCAAAGTGCACTTATAATCTTATCGTTAATTCGTAATCGCATGTACTCGTGTCTGAATTTTTATGAACTTCGTGACTCGATGGTTATATGCGTGACGGTCAAGTGCAAGCTTAGCTAATGTCATCTTTTTTTTTTCCCCCTCTCTATCCCTCCTCAGCCCTAACCCAGATCTTTGTTTCGATCGTTTACCCCTACAGTCACGGCTCCACGTTTCATTACCGTCTTGTCCTCGTTTACTTGTTTATACCGTTCGAATGACATTACGATGAGTATAGTCGTATATTCGCCCATGTCTATACACTTGTATATCTGGTACATGCCTTCTGGCTTTTCGCGTGCAATTCTGATGCACCATATTCATTCGTTATTCTGCATTCGTGGATTCCAATGTTTTATACGATAGCTTCATTACCGTTATTCATGATCCATTGGGGAAAGAACGATTTTAGGTTATACGTAATTGAATTACTTTTCGATTGGCTCCTGAAACTTTCGCGTCTGTCCGTCGAAAGGCGCTGGCGTCGTTGTCGCCCTTCGCTCCTGTAGCTCCATTCGAAATTCTCTATGGCGTAACTCTTTCACCTTGTCCCGATGACATACGATTTAGGACTAGTTACTGGCACATCTCTTCATATGAGGAGGCAGCCATAAGGAAAGGAAGGAAGGAAGGAAGGATGACATACGATTTTACCGGGCGATCGTTGCCCAGTTGATAGCGTCGCAGTTTGCCACCGGAAGGATCGGGGTTGCATCCTGATTCCAAGAGCATTCGCTAATGGGCTTTTCGTAAAAGCGTAATTGAGTACTCATACGGATTTCGCCCAAGGATGTTCGAATTCGGTGTCTAAACTCTGTAGGTCTGGCTAGAGAATTCTATTGGATCCAATTGGTCTAATTACTGTCACACATTTTCTGCTATGCAGGATAAAGTCATGAAGGAAGGACATGTGGTTTAATTGCGAGACGTAATAAACGCCAGGAATGCGATATCAAATGCAATCGGAATGTCCATTGAACTGCGTTTGATAATTTTTTAATTCGAAAGGTGGGAGACGTGGTAAAAATGGGTTTCGCGTCAAGGACTGTGATAACGTGGGCGATTGTAGGCGTCGCGTTGCAAATGCATTTAGCTTGTACGTGTTCACTGCTATTTCTACGTGCGTAACGTAACATAACCTTGAAAATTAAAAGGAGAATCACTCTTGTGAAAAAATAAACAATGGAATCTTTGATTCGGGCGTCTCGAACAATGCTCAGGATTGTAGGATATTTATGCGTTTTTTTTTTCCCTTGTATTTTATCGGGGATTTGTATTTGGTTTTTTTTTTTTTAAATTATCATGGAATCAATCAGAACACTGGGCCACGATCGATCGGACGGAACTTCTCGTGAATCCTTTGGCCGCCTTTCCAACCCCTTTCAAACCTGGAACCAATCCATTGGTCTTCGCTGCAATGAGAATCGGCCTGCTTGATAACTTATCAAGTATTTACTAGCAAGCCAAATTACAGTCGGGAGTCACAGTAAAGAGCACTGCCGTAATTACATTTAAATTTTACGAGCTTGCGACGAGCTCCTAGATCGCCTTGGCTATTCTTTTATTTGGTTGATCATTTTTTTTTAAATTGACATTCCCATTCCCTTTTAATATTATTATTATCTCCAGCCATTATATGATTATACAACATTTTTAATAGTCTACACCCTCCTGCCGAACGTCATATAAAACTTTACTTGATCTAGTCCATTTTCTTTATTATCTTCTTTTAATACATCAATCGTACCTGGAATCCTAATGAAGAGAGACGCGACACGATAATTAAAAATTCATATAAAATTCATCGATACTACCGATAAATAATATCATTCCTTCGATCGAATTTCTTAATATTCTCCATTTTTTTTTATCAGCCAATTTTTTATTACAGCTTCGACAGCATCGAGTACAATCGGAAGGCCGTTAAAATTCGTACCGATGGAGAATTTGGAAATACGAGACACTTATAATTGCTTAATGACGCGTGATCGATATTTGCAAATACATAGTTATGTGACCGATATGACGTTATACATTAATTTCTGTCAATTACGTACAGTTGTCCTACGAAATACGTTATCTTAATTTACGTTGCTTCGTCCTTACGTCCTTGAACGTAGTCTCAAGATACGTTTCGAAAGTCACTACCAGTACTCTATGTATATATAGTCCTGTCTCTATTTATCTACATTCGTTTGAGCGAGACACAACCATGCTAACAGTACTGGCAGTGAATTTCGGAAAGAATATCCTCCTTTTCGCTCTCCTCATTCACTTCGCGTCAACAGACGCTCGACGTTTCGCCGGATTTCGTCTATCGCGTTACTAATTACCACGTAACTTCGAGTTACAACTGTGATTCGTTTATTTTCCTTCTTATATATTCTTTTCAATATTATTCCTCGCACTGTCACGCGCTGTTATCAGTTCCTGTATTATTACTTGCCTAAAGACCTTATTGCGATATGGAAATCATTATTTAATATATTTACTGTCGAAGTGATTATCGAGATTACTCCTACGTGCATCTACGTTCCCGATTGTCAAAACTGTGTGCCTGGTACGTCGTATATTGCCGGTTACGAGTTATTAAAGAATTTTTTTTCGATAAAATGTCTGCTTAGCGTCAAATTTATTGGATGTACGTCATTTATGTTTTATTCATGATATATACATATATATATATAACGATACTGGGTTTGTACTAGCCGTAATAAGTGAATCCATTGTTATTGCGAGTCACGTACACGATGCAGGTTCATTGGCAGCGCGAGTAACGGTTCTTACGCAAAAACCGGAAAATGAGGAACAGACGGGAATTTCCCACGAAAAGGACAAAGAAACTGATATAGCACAGAGGAAGGACAAGGAGGGAAAATTATCACGTGAAATAAAATTTTTAATGGAAGTAGAAACGAAGTATGGGTCAAATGAATACGAAAGAAAGAATTGAGGTGAAAAGTTTTTCAGTTGACACGTAATTATTGTAACTCTTGAAATCGATAAGCATTGGATAAGACTGCGTGTGACTTCAAGAAGGATTGCCGCCAACTTAAGTTTTGGGACTCGACTAGGTTCATTGGCAATTTGCCCAATTGTTTTCTATGTGATATCCTTTTTTTTTTTTGTTTGATTGTCAGGACATGAGTTTAACCCTATAGTCGATGACGTAAGTTTCTTCGCAAGATCTACTTTTATTTGTAAGTTTAGCAGACGTTACACGGCGCACCGTTTTACCGGCTGTTTGGACTTTCAGAGACAGAACCTAGTTACCTTACCGGGTGACTCACTTATTTGGCCTCTACCTACTTAACTTTCGTCGTGGAAGTTACGTCGAACTTACTCGTTTCTATGTTGCTCTGGTCAAATCGATTGCGCGTCTCTTTCGGGATTTTCGTACGACCACGTATAACGTGACATGGCTTATTAAGTGATTTTTATTCATACAAAATTTGCCTTGTCGATTATTGTTTAATGCGTCTGATCCAGGACTCGTTATTTTTACTTGAACAGTTCGTTCTTGAGAATTGCGAATTACCAATCTCTCTACTAGCTTTTTAGCGACTTGTAAAATTGGAGTAAAGGTCAATGGGATACGGGCAAGATAAAGAAAAATATTATTCTAGGCTTATCTTTATTCATCTTGGTTAAATATCGATTGGCTATTCGTACAAATATTTTGCATACAGTCCTACTGTTTATTGGCGCCATTTCGCATCGTGCAATTTTACTGATTATCGACCGCGTGAAGATTACGTGCTGAGATATTGAATGAAACTGACCGATAGATGCTTTTGTAGTAATTCGATTGAAGATCTAATTTAATATTGTGTTCTTAACAGGACGAGGGGGAAGGGTGAGGGGGGGGGGGCGGGTGCGCTGTAAAAAATTGGTAATCTTTTAAGCCGCATGAGGCAAGAAGCAAAAGCTTTGTATTAAAAAATTATTATTAATAGACTGGCTGAGGGTTTATTTATTTTTTTCTCCATAAATTCTAAAAAGTATCTGCACACATTAGATTCTTAGTTAACAAATAACTGTCGCGCTTGGATGAATCGATTAATTACGTTATCAATCATCTTTGGCATTTCTATTGTTTCTGTAGTCGTTGTTATTGCGAAAGGGGAACGATACTTCATTTTTCGATAGCCGTATTGTTGTTTCTATCCAATCTTATCGATAAGCCCTATTATTGCTTGCGGCTCGTCAAGAAAATCGAAGCTCAATTGTTTGTCAGATTCAATTTGTTTTGATATATGGTATTTCGAGTGATTTTTGAAATCGTCGTTGTCTTATTGTTGAAAATTACGTGCGAAGTTAATTTTCGCGTACAATGTAAAAAATTTCATGTGAAATATAGAAGGCGAAAAGAAAATAGGTAAATGCAATATGATTAATTGTCACGGAAATAATTGACGTTAGCGTCAAATTAGGAATCTATAAATAATTTGTTTTGAAAATAAGTTTTTCCAAAATTTCTTGAATTTCCACAACGATACCGATAAGAGAGATACGTTAATGGTCGTATAATGGATTAAATGATATATAAAACTTGTCTTCTATCGACTTCCTTAAGCTTGACTTTCATTAAGGAAAAACGCTTTGTCCTTCGAGCATGAGATTAAACTCGGCATCAGTGACGTCACCCCGTTACGTCACTATAGGTAGAAAAGAAACGTTCGTATTTATACTCGTAATGCCTTCTGTGCCACCTTTTCCGTCCATTTCAATGATTTTTATTATTACAATTTTATATCTCTCATTACCCAGCCATGTTAAGTTGGACATTTTTTAATTAACGTTTTTTCAAATTTCATCCTTACGACTGTTATTTCCTTTTAAATCCTTACTGAATGGTATCGAAGATATCAACGTGCATTTAGAAACGCCTTCAAAGAAAACGTAACTAAAACTCAAAGCTTGACATACTTTTATCGCATTCTTTGACTTGTCTTATCGCTTTGCGCGTACTGTTATAACTAGAGAGTAAATCGAGTCACTCGAATGACTCGAAT
>JARPRG010000006.1:474476-489342 GCA_031001745.1 Hartigia nigra
GAAATCCCCAGTAGAAAGGACGAATGGATGAAACGTTGATTGCATTTAGGCGTCTTCTAGTAACTCGCATAGCGTTTGCGAATCTGTTAAAGAAATTTTGTGATTTCACTTGCCTGAACACGAGTGTGAATTTGTTTCGTAGTCGAGTTGCCTTATAAGCTCAGACTCTTGTCCGTTGCATTTATTGGCTGTGACATTCTAGGGACCAATTATTAGCTTAATTAATTAATTAATCAGCCTGATGAATGAATGAATATGCATACCATAAATTATAGATAGGCAGAGTTATATCACTACCGAGACTATAATGCGTACTCGACCTAATGATATAGGCATGCTGCGAGATATCAAGCGAAATTATAAGAGAAGAGAGAAAAAGTATACAAAATTGCCAACGCTATATTCGCATTGTTACAGACGAATGTATTTATAAGTCATTCTAAAGAAACGTACACGTGTACCCGTATCTGCGAAAACATGACATTTATGCTCCCTATAAAGATATGAAAGATTAATGAAAAAGAAAAAAAGAAATATTCAATTATCACGACGGCCAAACGATTTTAATGATTCTTAATATAAATGCAAAAGTTTGTATTTACGTGATACGGGTACACTCGTATGTATACAGTGCATATTGTTAGGAATGTAATATCTTTAATGAATTAATAATACTATTAGCTTCTATTATTATATTTTGATAATGACCAATTGAAACTGTGTGTATATTGCTGTAAGTCAGAGAAATGCTATTATTATAAAGAAGCGATTGTTAGAGAAAAAAAAAAAACAAAAAAAAAACGTAAAACTAAAAGTCTTTTCAATTCGAACACCCTGTAACTGTGCCTGGTTGTAAGCACAGTACTAGCCATAGATATACCCCCTTATGTACGTGCAATGCGTAGAAGAGAGACAAAAATATGATTTCTTATAGAGTGTCCACGACTGGACCCGTTCCCTTTTATGTGCAGTGGGGATTTATTGTAGAAGTGATATATCGTTTGGATTACGTCACCATGAGGAAGTACCATGTGGAAATACGAGGATATTAACATTGAATATATGTATATATTTTTTGTCTGAATTTATTCAGTAAACGAAACGTGTAAATAGAACCGCAACGATGGTTAACAATGACGGTGTATAGTTTTAATAGTATATATATATATATGATTCATATAGATGTGATATATATATATATATACATATATATGAATCTCCATGTGATATACGCCGTACAATAATTAACATCATTATCGCTTAGTGTATTAATTTTTTTTGGTTTTAATGCATTTTAAAATTAATCTCCTTACGTTTTAAATATCGTACAATACGTGACAGATCGATAGTACGGTTTGGTAATAATACACGAAAGTGTTCCTGGGCGTCGCCGCGCGTTCATATCAGGTTTTTGACGTTAGACTTTTTTTTTTAATTTCCTTTTTCTTTTTATACTTGCAAGACGCCCGATTTCGACTCGCGCGACGGTGGGAGGGAGCAATAACGATGATTGTATATATATATATATATATTTTTTTAAATCTGCCACATTTTTTCCTCCCATCTCTCTCTCTTTCGTTCTAATCAATCTTCAAAAGAGGTTTCACCTTATAGTTAATAAGACAAGGAAGATTAATGCATATACAGGGTGATGTGAAAATGTGCCCTTATTATATCACAGAGAGGCGTAACAAAAATATCAAACAATTTTAAACTCTTACGGTATCTTTTTTTTTTCTTTTTTTTTTTTTTCTGAATCGTACACTCGTGCAATACGTGGCGATGCGACTGCGGCTTTTTTCCACAGTCCCTCCCCCCCCGCCCCCCCGCCCCAAAAACAAAAAGGGGGAGAAAGAACCGTTCGCGAAAACAAAGAGTCCAAGAACCAAGCGTAAGGATTTACGAATAAGAGATACGAAGTATTTCAAGGATCTCGAATGATCGGAAAAGAGACTTCCCGGTACTTTCTAGAAAATCAGAAGGTTGACGATTCAAGGGATTGATGAGGAGAGTGGAGCCACGTTATTTTCTGATAATTAGGGTAATTAGCAATTATTAGGACGACAAATGGTCTGGCTCTATTATTGTCTTCAATACTTCTCTCTTTTTGATCCTCACTCTTTCTCTCTCTCTCTCTCTCTCTCTCTCTCTATCTATCTCTTATTCTCTATCCTCGTTCCACCTCAGTCCCATATTCTTTACCTCTCTCTTCTTCCGCTTGCAGTATACCCATTACGCAAGCCTCAAGCCACGAACAAAAATTTCGTATAAGAGGTAAAAATAAAGGATTCCTTTTTTTTTTTGCTTTCTTTTCTTTTTACCCGCTCGCATCTGCACGGTACGCATAATATCGCGTATTGTAATGCTAAATGGAAGTACCTGGTATACGTATACATATTAAGAATAAAGGATTCAGTTTTGTGCCTGACGTACAACAGTGTGTTTACGGTGTATTCTTATCGTCTCGAGCGTTTTACCTTATATGCGCATAAACACAATGTAGTTATTAATGCATTGTATCTTTGGGCATTTGGTAAATATATATATAATCCATTCCGGTCGCAGTCACTTACAATATATTAATATAGTAAATATATATGTGTATATATATGTATATATGCAATATATATATATATACGTATATGTATGAGGAGGAGGAGAATATGAATCCAGCATAGTTTAGTCCCATAATTATTGGCAATAGAAAAAACCTGAATTATCTTTATAATTATATAGATGTGTCATATATATATATATATGCTTGTGTTTTTTTGTTTTTGTATATAATATGGATTCTGGAAAGTTCGCGTTTATGGCAAATATGTATAATAGCGTGTAAAATGTTAGTTTCCCTTTTTTTCTTCTTTCTTTGTCTTTCGTCACACTTTTAATAATACGTCGTGTATAGAATTTTGTATATTTTATAATTGGTGAGGTTTTCTTTTTTTTTTTTTTTAAGTTTTCTCTTAGCATTCGTGTATGAAGAAGTACAAAAGTTATACGACAATAGATGACTATTAGAGTAAAGTAAGGTGTATATATATATATATAATGTATATATATATGTAGGCGAGGGCTGAATCAATTGGCTCGAATCTTTTGTCCGATCTGAGCTTCGTTTCTTATTGGTATTAATTCACGTTATTTCTTTACTGGGATTCATCGAGATCAAGAGACAAATCGTTTAGGGTGGTTCGCGCGATTTACGGAAATATCAATTAATCCTTTATGAATGTTAGTTATTGGGGTGAAGTTGGCGACAGGTTCTGATCGATTCTTTGAAGCTGTTGCGAGATGAAGTGTTGGTTAAAAGAAACAAACGAAAAAGAAAGGCAAAATCGAAGAAATAGAGAAAGCTCGCGTAAGCTATGTCGATGGCGACTCAATTGCTTGCCGTAGATAAACGAAAGAAAAATAAGAACAAGAAAAAAAGAAAAAGAAAATAAGAAAGTTTTGCGGAAAAACGTGAATTTTTAACGTTCAATCAGAAGACACGTTGTACGCTGACTCTACAATCATCGCTAATAATAAACTCTGTACAAACGTTAACATTCCATTGGAAATAACAATGTTACATTTTTTTTTTGTTTCTTTACTCTTAGTATTTAAAACATCAAACGTGAATTCGCCCCTTTAGCTAAGTTCCCGGTGAAGATGCGAAAAGGTCAATTGTCCCTACCCACCTCTCGGTTAGCTATATTCGCAAGAAAATCGAACGACACGTAAAAATTTCTGTACTCCTCGGTTTATACGGGAAGAGCACTTGTTCCTTTTTTTTTTTTAAAAAAAAAAAAAACCTCCAGCCTCGATATATCCGTTATTCAATCGATGCGCGCGCCTCGTTTTTTTATCAGTCACACGTACACTTACAAGGAACAAATATGAATACGCAAATTCACTCGTACACACGCAAGTGTAATATGACGCATTCCAAAAAACATATTTCATTCACCATACGTCATTTTCTCCCGATTGGTTTCCATTTTTTCTGCACGCTCTCTTGTCGGCAATTTACAGAGTCAAGGTAAACGATAGAACCTAATAATTCTTTTTTTCTTTTCCTTCTTTCAATCGTGCCGATGGATCTTTTTCATATCAATTCTCTATCTTTTTGATATCAATTCAAGGTAGACTTCAGTCTGTGATGACGAACATCAATAATTGTCGAAAAAAGTACATAAGATTTTCTGTGAATGCCCGAGGGTCATGATTCCTCCTTTTTCAAACGTTATTATTATTATTATTATTGTTATTATTAATATTATCAATAATATTACCGTTAAACGTTAAGTGGGGGATATTCGCAATAAAACGTCACACGAACGTTACTCGAATTATCAATATTGTACCAGTCTACCCTTGAACCTTTACTTATACTATAGTTAACATGATATTTCTCTCTCTCTCTCTCTCTCTCTCTCTTTCTTTTAGGAATAAACTCGAGATGGCACAGGTAATTCTTCTTTGAGAGGAGAGATGTATCCTTGTCTCTTTTTCTGTTTTTTTTTTCTTGTTTCCTAACTTTCTTACTTTCCCCACCACCATCCTCTCTCTCTCTTGCTTTCTGCTACTTTTATTCCATTTTCCAAGAGTTGCATTTTACTCGCGATTCTTTGTTCAAGGGCTTCTACCTACTTGGAGAGGAATTTTACTTGACGTATCTCTAGAAGCTATTTTCTTAAGGGATGCCACATGGCCACGGGACGTCTTAGGACTGCCAGCATTTGTCTCCAGTGAGCCAAAGATCGGCCGGAAGCTGAGGAACCGACTATCACGTGACCCACTGAATATGCCTTTGAACCTGTACCTGGTTCCCCTGTTGCTTCCGCTACTGTCAATCTCAGCTGACTATTCTAGGTATACAAAAAAAAAGAAGAGTGATAAAAGTGATTAGCAATATTAAAAAAAAAAAAAATATTCATTTACTAGGTACTTCAGTTAGGTACCTGTAAGGCGTGAGCAGGCACACTGAAGATCATCGCTTCATTGAAGATTGGACTCTTTTCACCCCTCTTCACGGAAGTCTTTTTCTTATGCATTTTCTTCCCTTGTTGCAGTAGATATACCTGTGACCCAAATCACTTAGTATGAATTAACTTAAATCTTGCCGTCGTGAACGGCTAGGTTTAAGCTTGAAAATATATTAAAATATCATTGAACGATATTACAAATTAATATCGATTCGACTGTTAACCCTTTGCGGACGCGTGTCTCCGGACAGCAGTCAAAACATTTTACCGTTCTGGGCGTGTGTTTGTATATGGATTTGATTTTGGACCTGTGACTAGCGATCGAATTTTCAAGCATACATCACTTTCCCACCGAACACTTCCAAAACCTCACGTCCAGACAGTACGTTCACGCGTCAGTTATTTCCGTCCAGAAAGGATCAAGGAAAGTCGAATAGTTCATAGGTTAACGTAGACATTTATATTTTATCTATTGATTTAGTTAACTTCCTGGGTCAGCTAAAGAGAAACAAGTGAAAGAATACCTTGACGAAGAAATCGCCAGGCAATGGATGCGATCCACGAAGATTTCTAGCTTTTACCACGACTAGAGTGAGTCTCTCAGCCGTGGGTAAATAGCTCAATGAGAACATGAGCTCTCCTAAATTAGGTGTGGGTAGAGCGGGTCCATTAAGTGGTAGCCAGGTCGTAGCTGGTGGTCTAGGTGCAGGACCTAATTTGAGACTAGCCTCACCCAATAGTGAAGTGCCACCTCCCATCCCTACCTCCACGGAAAATATCTAAAAGTCAAGGTACACTTAGTCAAATGAATAAACTCTAATTAGTATATTTCATTTATATATTAATGAATTACCTCAACCAGGAGGGTCCTACCGACAGGTCCACCATCCAGAGGAAACAGGAACTTCTCCTGGTAACTCGGCGAGGGTGTTCCTCTATACAATCTAGTTTGTACATATGCTTGTCTATCCGGTAGCAAACATACCCTAAGAGAAAAAATGTCTGTTAATAAAATCATCTTGCGCCATCCGGAATGAGGTATGTATATTGATTATGGACGCCATGTTATCCTGAGTAGTTTTATTACCTAGCAAACGTATCCTGAGCTGGTCTACCATCAGGGGCTATCAAATCCCTAGCCTCCAAAACGCTGACGGACAGATCACCTTCTCCTTCGGCTCCACGACCATTCCATCTTTCATGCTCGAGGCCAACGCACACGTGACCTACAATTGGGGTCTCCTCCAGATCTCCAAGAACTACACTGGTGTCCGAACAAACGCTCTCACAACTGACAGCCCTCTTTAGGGTTGATTCGTCAGGCGGTGGCTCAGGTTCAGGCCCTTGAGACCCACGTCGACTGCTCGGAGTCATTTCTCCACTTTCATTCGACGTGTATCCCGTGTACGTGTCTTCTAAGGACTGCCAGCAGAAAATATAAAGTCATTTAATGCTGCTGAACCTATAACGAACCCTAAGGGAAAAAAGATTTATGGTTGTAGAGGATAAAAAGTTAAAAGGTACCTGAGAAAGTCTTCGTTTCATTTGCACTTCTTCTAGTGCTGCGTATAGATCCTGACTGCTACGTCTTCTACCCAAAAGGGGGCTGATCAGGATTAAAGGTCTTTATTACTTTTCATACATTGTTATGTTATGTTGTACTAATTCGAACAAGATGAACTACCTTGCAGGTTCAGGCACGTCCATTTCTACTAATTCTCGAAGACCATTTAGCCTCTCCATGCTCTTTCTTCTTTGCTCGATACTGTTAAAGATATCCTTGAAGCGAATAAGACCAGGTTAACATTATTTTTCTTGCTTATTGACTGTGGATCTCGTATAGAATAGGATAAGGTTGGGTAAGAGACGCACCTTCAACCATTTGGTTGGAATGCAATTTTCCTTAGCGACGGTTCAAGGTATGCGATATTAAATATTTTTTCTAAATACCTCAGACGTTCTGGTGAAACTTGGATCCATATGATAAGGATGCGGTTCCTGACTGAGGTCCTTAAGCAGCAACGGCGAAGATGGCGGGTCCTGAAGACTGTTGTATACCTGAGTCAAATCAATCGAGTAACGACAGTTTCCTTAAATATTAATTAATTTCGCTAATTCGATCTAATAATATTAACCTCCTGGGCAGTCCTGTGTGCTTCCAGATTCAACTCTGGACTGTACAGATCAGAGCTTCTTCTAGCGTTATCTATACCAATGGATTCAGAATTCCTTCCAAGGTAATGACCTTCTGCAACATCCTGTATTATGGATCCAGGATCAACCTTCGGATTAGTCCCAGCAGTCTCGCTCTCCATACTAGAGTATCTTGCTACAGGTGGGAAAGTGAAACGTTGAACTTGCTGGGCTGATGTTAATACGGAACTGTAAAAAAAAAAGAGGAATCAAATAAGTATAAAAATTTATTTCAATTCTAATTAGGAAATAGGACTCACTTATAAAATTCTGATGCATCGATATAACTCTGTGAAGTAACGGATCTCAGAGCATTAAAAATTCTCTCGCCTGTTGTGGGACCAGTCTTCCTTATTGTTTGAGTAGAATTTGAAGAATCCGGTGGAGCCGGAGGAGGCACCTGACCATCTCTAAGTTGACCACCTAACATCGTCTCTTGAACAGCATATGAATTTGATTCATGATTTTGGATACCAACGTGGTTACTTTTGCTTTCATAAATGGCGGACTCCGGTACGTTTTCTATATACTGGGAGACCCTTTGGAGTCCTTGGATCTTTGAGGGGCTAGACTGTACACCGTAAACAGAGTTAACGTCATTTGAATTTCTAAAAGGTGTCATCTCAATACTTTGGACATTGCTAGTCCCCTGGTTGACATTTCCAACACTAGATTTCTGATTGCTCTGAAGTATCTTGGAGATAGAATGCGATCCATAGATAGACTCCATGATTGTCTGAGTTGCGTTCGAGCTCTCGTTGGTAAAACTTCCGAAAGTTCCCGAGGAGTTTCTGCAGTCGTTTCTTACTTGACGGAATTGCTGGGGACCATTGTGGCTCCTCTGGGCGATGTCATAGCTGCCGTAAGGTTGCTGTTCAACGTCACCAGGATTATGAATGACATTCGGAGTCATTAAGCAACCCTGGACGCTATACCTTACACTCTGTGTATCCTCGTGGGATGAATTGAACTGGCCAAATGTTCTATCTGGACCCTCTTGGGTCTCATACCCATTCTGAAAATCTTGATCAACGTTATCTGGTTTACTGGTATACGACGTCATCTGTATACTCTCTGGAGTCGTTTTTGTGGAATAACCCTCGTACCGCGATGATCCATGGACCTTATGTGATTCACTCTCAAAGATAAAGACATTGGAGTCTCTTCCAGGTGGACCCGAGAAACGTGATACTTGTGGGGCCCGTATTTGCGGTGGTGGCGTCAGTGGTCCAGGTCCTGCTTCCTGCATTCTCAGATACTCTACAGCATTTGGAGCTTGTAACGGGGATGGTCTTGGTCTTGGGGTGGGTCTTGGTTGTGGGGCGGGCCTTAACGGTTGGGGCGGGATGGCATTACCTCCACTTAGGGGTGGATGAAGATCTCGATCAACGGCTTCGAACCTGCAGCATTAATTCAAATCCTTCTTCATTATTTATCGTACAAACATTTAGATAAAATTAATAAAATTGTAATAATAACGATAAGCCAGAATAACAAAAAGAAAAACCAGTACAAGATAACGACTGCAACCCACAGAGTATTAAATCATCGTTTCTATCAGATCCGGATTCAATTGAATATTTGTCCAAGAGCTTTGAAGTAGTGAAGGAAAGCTTGTTACCTAGTGAAAGCTCCCTGGGCATCCAACCTGAGGTCGCTCTCACTGTGTAGAAGATACTGGGACGTGTTTCCGGTCTGTCTATATAGTCCTGGAACTGTTTGGGCCGTTGGATGCTGAGCCTTGACCAAACCGACCTGTAATAATATATTGCATATCGAGTAAGTAAAATACGTGATTTTTGTACGAATACTAGTGATAGCATGAGTCGAAAAAGAATTTGTATCTTTCAATGAAAACGCGTCATGTTTTGTGTCCAACGAAAGTAAAGCTTTATTCTTGATCAGGAAATACCATAGGGAGAAGGAATTACTGGGAGTCAATTAAGTTAATGTGTGTATACATATACTACATAAAGTATACATAGTATATATGGTATATAACGCGAAAGGGATTCAAGGAAGTTTCCTTTTTCCCTTATATATCTCTTTCTCTCTTTGAAGGTCCCCAGCATCCACCCCGGGTTTTACTTCGCGAGGTTGTTAAGTCTCGTTGTTAAGGCTCAGACCTTTGATGTACTTAACCGTACCCAACTCAACCTCTCAACCTTGGCTTACCTTTTCCTCCCGCGGTGCCCAAAGCCAGGACAATCGCTGCCGCCATTCTTCACAGATGCTCCACACGTTTCTGCTGCCCCACTGCCATCCGGCGCAGTATCTGATAAGCGTAACACTTGTCCATTTTAATTAACTATAGCCATTAGTACAATTATTTGTTAATCACTCGGTAAGGGTATAGCATAATATTATTGTTGAAATAGCAATAAATACAGCGAATCACGAGGTTAGTACATGAAATCGTTAATAATTAAAACAGAAACATGTAAATTTTATGCTAACAATAATAGCAGCATCCAGAACATAAAATCGCGGAAATAAATTCGTATTATAAAATTAAATCTATTACGTCGTCTCTGTAGCGCGAATAAATTTCTAACGAAACTTTTACCTGAATTAACTAATCATCAACCGATAGCAATGTCTCGCTAGACCGTTTGAATTTTGCCGCGTTGCAGATAAGCAAATTCACTTTTAGAACAGTCGAGGGTCAATCCTTGAAAAAGTGAGTCGAAACTTTACTGCAGTGCAGTATCTTGTGGAAATAAAAAATATTTCTACTCGGTACGTCACAAATTATGCAGAATACATTAGAATAAAAAATACCCATTACTCTGTTATGAAAATGTAAAAAAATTAAAAAGAAAAATATCCTAGGTACATCGAGGCATTTCAAGGACGTTAGACCTGACTATAAAAAATTGTCACCTTCTGCAAAGACCCAGTGCAGCACCGGCAACAAGGATAATGGCGAGAGCCACCCCGACACCGGTAAGTGCCCAGCCCATCGCTTTTTTACTCTTGTTTACTCCACCGCCAATCGCAATTCCAATGGTCTCCCACTCCTGAAACACACGTAGGAAATCCATCATCGGTCAGCCGTTCAATGTTCAGGGCCGTACGTGAAAAAGTCGTAGCAGTGCCCAGAGTACCTTAGTTAAAAATATACAAAGAAAAGTCTATAAAGCATAAAGACTCTGGAAGAATCTCAAGCTGTGAAATGAATAAGACGAAAAAATCACTAGATTAATTCGGTAATAATAAAAATAAAACTAGATAGCAGTGCTGACTAAACACCTGCAACGCTCATGGCTTAGTTTGCAGAGTTGCCTGGGCTGACTGGATTGGCTCGTGCTAGTGAAATCGATGTCGTTACCGTGCTTAACCCTTCAGCCACACTTTATATCATATGATAAATTCGTGCTATCAGGTAATCTTTATAATAATTAAATCTTATGACAATTGAACAAATAACACAATGAACAATAAATTAAATGATAAGAAACTTGAATATAAAAATCTTGATTTTCAAATAATTCAAGTTTCTTACTATCTATCGTATTCGTATACGCCTTATTTTGACTCTTGTAAGTATCCTGATAACGGATAGTAAAAGATGTATATGGTAGGTACGTGATAACGTGAAGGTTCGTCTTCATTCTATCGTTCGGTATAAGGAGAAATGTATTGTATATTAGCGCACCTGTAAACTTGGTTAACGACCCTATGATATTAATAACCAACTACCCTCCTAGTATAGGGTAGGTTGATGTTGGATGAGGCTAAAGGGGCTTGGCGGTACAGGGTAAAGTTCTACTATCATTCAGGCGGAAGAACCTGAGCAAGAAGATCAGTAATTCTGTAGTAGTGCTAACTGATTTTCGATTGACTGAATAATTAATGATTTTATTTCCTTCGACGGAACTTCCTGTTAGAATATTCAAGCGTTCGGTGAAGATATAGGAAAGCTTAATAGGACGACAATCATGTCACTCAAAATGTCAGAGGGTTCCACGTGGCACCAGTTTCAGGACAGTTTTATATCAGAATGGCTTCGTCATATCAGTTCCTTGCTACTGATAAGGACTCTCAGGAGCTCTTGCAAATGTCAATGAAGCGTGGAGATGTTACTCCAGGCGCTTGAGATGATGAAGATGCTCCTCAGGACAAGAGTAGATTTTTTTTTATCAATTTATTGGAATTTTAGTTTTTGTTGTACTTTAATGACTGACAATTTTTTTCCTAAAACTAGATTTTTTTCTGAGTAAGGTTGGTAATATTGCTTTTGACGTACAATGACTTTCTAATCACAAAAGGACTATATTCCCTAAATAGAATCAAACCTATCAGACTGCACAGGCTAATGAAAATAACGCTGTAACCGGGTATGTTAAATTTTTGAAATTTAATCCTATGTAGAAAACGTATAAAAAAAATTATCTTTATATAATTGTATAAATACATAAACGTGAAGGAAGAAAAAATAATGTTAATCGTTAACGACTATGTATTCAATTTCGCACAGAGTCCACAGTGGAAGCGTGTCTACTGCCACGGACTATAATCAGGTGTTTCAAGATACAGTTGAGGTTAGGTAACGGAGATTTTGGTCTGCAGAAGCGGGAAGTGGAGTATTACGATGAGGTTCGACGGTAAGAGGAGTAAAGAGAGGAAGGACGGTAGCAGAGTTATGGAAGAAGGGACGCAGAGGGGTAGGAGAAGAAAGTGGTCCATGAAGGTGGGATATCCGTAGTGGGAGATTTGGGATTGGAGGCTGGGGCTTCGCTCTTGGGCACAATGGTAGCAATTAGTGGCGTGTAAGATTTCAGCCTGGGGCTTCTCGAGAGATCTTCTCGTGCCTGCATCTCTTCTCTGGCTATTCTCTCGGCTATATGGACCACGGGCACAGCATCCCTAAACCGAACTCTCATTTTCCTCCACCGTTTCTGCTACTTTTACTATTTTTCTCTTAAGCATCCAATCTCTCTTTACCTTCGCTTCTCATCTTGTACCCCATTTTTTTTTTTTTCCACTCTAAGTTTCGTCCGCGCACTGTCAACCCCCGAGGTCAGCAACGAGGAAGGTGAAAGGGCATCCGATACAAGGGTATGGATGCTGGAAAGGACGTCGCTGAAGAATTCCTGGTAACAAAAAGGTTTTTCAAGAATTTCAAATATTCAATGAACCATATTAACTTGTAATTTCAAAGAAATTCTTCCACGTGTCTACTAAAGATGCTAGGATATATTTCAAAGGAGTGATCCTCCCCATGATAATAATATCTGTATGTGTTACAGATATAGAAACTAATATAACTGGTTGGTAAGTATCTAGTAGTAGGTAGTAGCCAAAGTGGGTCAACCCTGGGTTGCCTCGACCATCCCCATCCTCATCTGTGCCACTGTGTCAAGGTAAGTGACGTCGTAACTCGCGAATTTCTCGAGAAGGATCTCTTTGCAAAAATTCCACGCCTTCAATTACTTTCACCTGGGATTTTTATATTACGATAAATACGTAAGACACGTGACCATTAATTAATTAACGTATCCAATAAAATACACATAATTGAATTTTTAACATTTTTTAAATACTAATACTTATCTCGAACAAAATACACAGCAGTGGCTTTGACCGTAGTATTTAAATTGCTATAAATATTAATTTGCAAAGTTGCCATTAGGTTTGGTTTAGTATGTATAATTAATTACCGTAAGTTATACAATTAAGTTACCGATCATTACAGAAAAAAAACCACGTGCTTGCCAAGAATTAAGAATTCAATAAGAAATTTTGTAAGAAAAGACAGAAGAAAGTTACGTAATAAGAAAAAAAAAAAAAAGCAAGATGACGGACAAAGGTTAAAAACGTCCAAAAATTCGAAAAAGATCTGCATGCGTTTCTGTTGATCCTTTAACGACTTCTTTTATAACTTGTTAATTATCATGTCTCTCTGTCTCTGTAGATTCGATTCACGGCGTCGCGACGACCCTCCTAGACCCACGCATTACACGCGATCGATTAGCCCAGAACATAGAGCGTGATATCGCCCTTTATTGTATTCTATAATCATTCAGGACAATAAGCGAGAGGGCACTCGATAGCTATAGAGAAAAAGATATAAATAAGAAGAAGCCAATATGAAATATCTAAAGATAGAAGGAGAAGAGTCGTTTAATCCGTAATCAGCAGGGCGAAAATGCTTTTGGCGTTTTTTCACGAGATGGCGATAGGTATTCGACGATCTCAGTCCTATCGTAGCGTCCTTTGCGTGGAATTCAATGGCTCGGAGTTGATTGCTCGGCTAGAGGGTTGCACAGGAAGGGTTGCCAGAGGGTGTCCGGGCTGAGTCAAGGGGGATGGGCTGGATACATAGGTCGTAGGTGAAGAGGCGAAAAGGAGTAAAAGAGAATGAACAAGAGAGAGAGGCAGAGTCTCTGTTCGCGGCCAAAAATGTCCTAGCCGAAGAATATACCCGGAGGTCGATTAAAATGCAAACAAAACACACCGAGAGGAGGAGCACTCGGAGGTACCTCGTGGTGAGGTGGGAGGCATACGGATTTGGTATAGGCACTGAGAGTACTGGAGTACCGGAGTGCCAGGGTGGAGTGCGAGAGACCTAGGCGAAAAATAAAATCCAGAGAGAGAAGAACAACGAAGTTCTGGGTAGCTGCCAGATGGCGCATTGCGCCTGAGAAGCCGCCCGGCCGACGGCTCTCTCTCTCTCTCTTTCTCGCTTGCGCTCTCTCGTACTCTTACTCTCCTCTTTGTATACACGTACAACAGTGTATATCCGTACAGAGCCGTAATAAGCTGTATCGGTGCCCTGTACGTCTTTAAAGAATTAATTCCGCTTTATTTTTAGATCTTTCGAATTTTCAAAATTCTGCTTTATCATCTGGGACAAAATTTAAACGATTAAACTTTGAACTTTTTATACCTCCAGTCGTACTATATCGAATATATTGAAACTAGGTGAAAATTGTATAAGTTCCAGAAAATATTTTTACAGCATCCGTTATTCCCTTTAGGAATCTAAATGATTTGAAACTCTAATTAGAACGTGCATACAGGGAACGTTAGAATTCTCGTACACCACTGCGCATGCGCGATGCTTTGAAGAGACAGTGATGTCACGATCCGTACAGTAACGTTCTCTACTATCCGTACTATTTGCGCTATTCGCTCGTATATGGATCTCGAGTAACATCCGATGTATTTGCTTTGGTATTTGACCGATGGTAATTCCGACATGAAACAGTCTGTATATACATACATATATATATATATATACTGAACCCCTAATGATTTTCATTTATATATAGAGTATAGATAACTCAGCTGGATAATCCGTCACTGGTATTTTCACTCTAAGAAAATAATGCAAGATTATAATGAACTTCTTACATGAAAAGGTTCATCAGGGGATAGAATTACTTAGAAAATAATGGGATTCATAAGCTTAATTAATTTTCATGTACATTTCGTGTACATCTTGTTGTTGATGTATAATAATTTTCACTTCGTCTTTTGTTTTCTTTATCTAATTTGTATCTTGAGTGACAACATTTCTTTTTCTTCGTTTCACTTACTAGTTATTCACTCCTGCGCGCCATTATTCCTTCCATTAGCACTGTTCATGATCGCTAGGAATTTAACAGCCACCCTTTTAACCCCGCCATTGTTCCCGTGCATCCATGCAATTCACCAAGAATTTAACAACCCCCTCCAGCCGTTATGACGTGGACATT
>JARPRG010000006.1:494421-534424 GCA_031001745.1 Hartigia nigra
TCTCTTGCACTCTGTCCATCAACGGTATCAACCCTCGCATGAATTACTCATCCCCCATTCGCTTTTCCCTTCGATAACAAACGCGATAGAAACGATAAACTCAATAAATTCCTCGTCAATGGAAATACGACAGAGACCACGGGGACTTTTCATGATATTCTGAATATCGCCTAATTAAAGTTAATTGCCTCCATATCAATCACCTATCGCGCACACGTGTCGATGCATTTCCATCGTGTCACAGCAAGTGCACACTGAAGAAAGCATCGATTGCATATCGACGGAGTTTCCATTATTATTAAAATCATTTTTATAGTCATCGGCATACAAAAAAATGTCATCTTCATGATTGTCATTTGTAGTAATTTTTTTTTAGCAATCTATACTACCTACTATTTCGTTTCGTTTTTTTTTCCAAGGATACAGAAGTCAAGAAAAATGTCTATTCGACAGTTTCAATCGGGGTTGTAGGGTCAGAGGCAAAAGTCGTAATAATCGAGTTCAATCTGTTAAAGTTCTCGACTGTATCTTTTTAAGTAATATATATACGTACACACTCACGCACGTACGCACGCACACGCATACACGCTAAAGTAAAACTCGAGAAAACGCCTTTCATGTTTAACAGCCAGCAAGCAGATTAAACTTCGAACGTGAGTCTCTTCGACGTTGCACGACTAGCATAAGGAGAGGCACGCCCAATCACGTGATCGTATATCCTATGTTCACTTCCGGTTCCTTTTAAAATCATATGCCCCCCAATAAATACTTGCAAATATACGTCTAGACCAGCAGAATCCATATCCAGCGATTACTAATCAAATACATCATTGCGATACAGTGATTGTCACATTCGTATAGGCATCTTGAAAATTCACATATTAAAATTCCACAGGCACCCATTGACGTATATCTCAACTTTTACATATGGTATATTGCACATAGTCATACTATGGATCTCTATAAATTATTCAAAGCTCTATATCCAAGCTCTATGCCTATACTCATAGTTTGCCTAGAATACACATAAAAATCGACTTGGCTTCTTATCCATACGTCAAGCAGAACGGCCAATAGTCCAAGCATACAAATTAACCTGGGTTAGATGTGGAAAAATATAATTCAATTATAAATTCTACCGCGTATTTTATTGATCAACAGTATCATATATTCTATATGAATATGAAATAAGTTCTTAGCAAACACCGACTGACTAGATGGATACGTCACTACTGTTTGTGCATTAATGACGTCTTCGCCGGAGTATACACGAATCGCTATAACTTCTACGTCACTGTATTGAAAAGCACTGAGAGAAGGATATTCGGAATTGTCTGCAGCAACCTGATAACGTTATTAACCTCCATTCCTGGTTATATTGTTACTACTAACTGCTATCTACACAAGTCATTGTCACTTTTATCTTGAATCGACTTCCTTTATCCTGAATTTTACAAAATTTCGATGTTCTTCCCCTAGTTGCACTCTTGCGATCGATGGACCGCGCGTAAAATTATGCTTTGGTAGGGTTTTGTTTATTTAACGTGAAAAGAGTTTTCGATTGAACGACCAAAAAAAAGGATAGAAATTTAACCATTTTTTCTACGCTTCGACGAGATTAACCTGCATTGATTTTGGACAGCGTTTGTACTCGGAGGAAAAGTAGAATAACAGCGGATGAATATATATTCATTGGGATTATATATATATATATATATATATTTACGATGAGAAAATAATGTTCTGGAATGGCAAAGTGTCAGGTTTGACGTCTCCATTGATATCATCTGAGATTCAAGAGTGATCTTGTTGAGGGTGAAAGAAAAACAAATATAAAAGTGAATCGAGTATCTACAAGAGTCTCGATTACTAAGACTCTTGATATTCAATTTTCATCCTGGGAAATGTCAAGATCGTATCATCTCCTGGTTTCAATGATTTGTACGTACAGCATCCCTCTACCTATCCCTTCTCTGCTATATAAGCTCCAGTGCTCAATCTATGTTTATACATAAGGGTTACTCATATGGGACTAACTGACTTGAAACTCAGATATATATATATATATATATATATATTTATTTATATATACATACACACACATATACACATATATAATCTCCTGTTATATACGCATATCATATGTTCATGGACCAAAAGCGATGCTTTATGAAATAGGCGCAGCTGCTTCGACAAAGGATGCAAGGATAACGTCATTTATGCAGAATAGCATAGTCTAGCATATCGTGGGATGATTCTAGGTTGATCTAAAGCAAATAAGAGTTCAGGAGGTCATACGATCCGATTGATGTTCATGATGTGAAATATATGTATAACGCATATGTATATTTATTATATAACCCAATACCACTCTCATTTCTCTTTGATATTTATCACTATCAAGATGTTGTAAGATACTAGTTGTATAGCATCCTGATTGACGACACTCTTCTTACCAGCCTTCATCCCTCTGTTTTTTTTTCCTCTCCCTAATTGGATTTTCTCATGAAGTTTCAGGACTTTGGACTATCAGGGTTTTCCGGGTTAGAAACCATTTAAAAAGATAGAGGGATGTTAGACGCGATGAGAGACGGTCCTGTCGTGTCAGATTTATATTAAGAAATACATTTTTTGTGTCCGTGTGCGCGCGTGTGTGTGTATGTGCGTGTATACACATATTTCTTAATCTTATTTGACAATGACTACGAGTAGACAGTTTTATATATATATGGGATTATTCAAGGCGAGCGCTCTGACTGAAGTCAGCCTTATATTTTATTTCTATGGTGCAACTGATTGCGGTTCGTTTGCTTTAAAGCAGCTTGTACGTGTTATAGATTTAAATAATAGGTTGTACCTTTGTCGTCGATCTTGACCCTAAAGTTCCTTGTGATTCCCATGGATCGTCCGATGAAGTCCGTTGCCTTTGACTTACCTCGTGACCTTTGCACTGTCACTAAAACCTTTAATTTCGAATAATTAACCGATTGATACTTTCTGCTAATTTCTTTGTATAAACTGTCATGCTCTTTCTTTCTCTCGTTCATTCAGTATTACTCCCTTGGTCTCTCTCTTTTTTTTTGTACATGTACAAAAGCACATACATATGCATAGAAATATCCTCCTTCTTCTTCCCTCCCAGTTTCACTCATTCTTTCTCGCTCTCTCTCTCTCTCTCTCTCACTCGTTCATTCCATCACTTGTTCTCATGCTACCTCAATGATCAAGTCTGTGAAATGGTCTCTCTAGCGAAAAGAGTATCTCGCAAGAGAAGACGGCCAAGGAGGTAGAATGTCGTGCGGTGTCATTTCTTTTCTTTTTTTTTTTTTTTGCACGCAAATAGGTGGAACCGAGAGTACGATCGGTGAGAGTTTACGCGAGCGCGGAAATTCGCGAACTTGCACGATCCTCGCTTCTCACACGACTGACTAAACCGGGAGCGAGGGTGTTGCGACGCTGCCAAGTGGCGCCGCAAGCTCCGAACTACCCCGGCATCATATAGGGGGTGGTAACTAAGTACGAGCAAGCTTGCGTATCTTTGCACTTTATACAGCTTCTCTGGTATTCATTCGTAAATTTCATATCGTTATAAATTAAATATAACAAATTTGATATTATTCAATTCATCTCTTTCATGTGGTCAATTACAAAATTGATCTTCGTTGCTTTAGATATTTTTGATGTCCATCTTGGAATCACCATGTTTAAAGAAAACTTTCATATGGGTAAATAGGTTATCCGATTTGTAGCATGTACATCGTTCTCATGGGGAGGAATTATTGGGCATAGAAAATTAGTCGTAAATTTGTTTGAAATAAATTCGTCCTTGAGAAACTAAACAATTTTGAAGACACACCATCGTTTGGTATTCAATAGGGGATGGCAATGACGGGATTTACTTGGTATTCCCTCCTCGTCCTGTTCACTCATTATTCAGTTTATATAGGTCGACTTGGAGCTTTCAGTTCAGATCCTTAATCGAACCGTGCATCCCTTCTGCCTCCACTCTACACGATCATCTATCACATTTTTCTTTTCTTTCCAAAATTACCGTTTTTCTTTTTGGCTTTAGTCCGTACCGTCGCGCTCGTTCACCCTTATGAATGTCGGACCGTCGAGCAACCACCTGTAACCGCCATGCTTCTCTCCTTTCCATTCCTCTTTCGTTTCAAATTTTAATTCCATTCTGGGTTCCCAGCGGTACCTGACTGTCGGTAATAACGATCCCTAATATATTGGCAGTGTTGCGAATCTCCATTATTTCTTTCATTTAAAATTCGTGTGTTATAATTTAGAGAAAAGGAAATTCCAATTTTTTCATAATTATGCGAATGTGAACTGACCGATGAAACAAACAACGGTGCACCGGAAAACTTTGTAACAATAAATGTGATATTTGAATAACGGTGCATGAGATATTTTATGCGAAGAACTTTACACGATAAATTGTGCATCATTTATTTTTTACCGACGTGAAAACTGCATTTATACGTTATACCAATTATTCCAACCAATTCTAACCCATTACAATATTTAAATTCTAATTTAAGCAAACCAAATCAAACGCAGCCTAACCATTTACAATCCCATCACAGCAATACACTATTACGTCGGACTAATCGCTTCAATCGCTCTCCCACGAATTTTTATAACTAAACACCTTGAGGGATCGTATAAACAAATATCTTATTGTATTTACTTAAGTGATAAGCACTTTTATATTTTTATAATAACAGTGAAACAATTACATAATTATAGACAGAATTTACGAAGCATTTTTTTTACACATTAGAAATAAATGTTTATTTTTTAACGCTACCTTTTATATAGTCCACGTTTCTACTGTTGTGTGTACATAGGTATTAATCGGCCGTGCACAATTATTGAGCTATGATGCATAATTGAACGGTGCACAGTTTAGGATGTACAATTTTACGTACACGGTTTTCGGGTTGGTAAAAATAAATGATGCACAGTTTATCGTGCACGGTTCTCTGTATAAAATATCTCGTGTACAGTTATTCGTGTATTACATTTACTGGTGCACAGTTGAGGTTCACCCGTACTTGCTTGTTAGCATCAGCTTTATTATAGAACCATTGATTAGAACTATCTCAATTTAACCCTCACGGTTCCTGGTATTACCGATAAAGTTAATTTTTTGCACAGCACTCGTTACTCATGTGAAAACTACAAGTTTTCTGGAGTCAGGTGATCGGTATATCGATCAGTAGTAGCGAGTGTGAAAAATTAACAATTTTTCTTGATCTTCACTGCTGTGGTTGAAGAGAGGGATTTCTAAGTCTTCAAAAGATCCAAGGACAACGTTTCTTCTTATTAAAGTATTTTCTCGGGCAACAAGTTTTGCTAAAGTTCTTTCTATTAGCAAATTTGGCAAGCGGCCGCATCTTACAATGTAAACGTCGAAAGCTTTTGAGCCTGTGCAAATTGATACAATTTTTTTCGTCGATCTTCACAGCGACTCATCTTCCGTTACAGTCAGCAATACGGATCTGGATTGTAGCGTTGACCGAAGAAGTAAATGGACTTGGACATCTTATGGGATACGGTGAAACGCGAGTCTGGGTGTGCGGATACAATTTTTTTTGCCGATCTTCACAACGACTCATCTTCCGTTACAGTCAGCAATACGGATCTGGATTGTAGCGTTGACCGAAGAAGTAAATGGATTTGGACATCTTATGGGATACGGTGAAACGCGAATCTAGGTGTGCGGATACCTACAAATGGAATTCACCCTTTGAAATGCTATACATAGATATATATTTTACATATGAATATCGCGAGGAACAGAGTACATGGACTCTCGGCATAATCTATTTGTACTGAGTCAAAGCTTTGACTCAACGATCAAAGATTGTAGCGTTCACGAATGATAAATTGATTAGCTGTCTTATCCCCCCAGATAAGGTACCTGGGCAGTTTGTGACTTTATCGACATTACTGCCGGCCGCCTACAGTATTAAAATAGTATGCTATTTCGCTGCACGGTGGTACCAATGTGGATCCTTTATGGTGGAAAAAAAAGTTTACTGTTCGATAGTCACGATTTTTCATAGAGTGTCAGTGAGTTATTTTCTGAAGGTGTGTAGATAAAAGGTCAGTAAATGGAACTATTTTCTACAATGATACTGTTTATGCTAGCTGTTATTAGCAATTGCACTGAAAGACTTTTTTATCCGTCTGTTTCTGCTCTCTTATTTTCCCTGTGACACGGTATATAACCTTATCGTTATCCAATTTTATTTTCCGTAATAATTCTCTTCGTTTTTTGAATTGCTTTTTATTTTGCAAAGATATTATTAAGCTCTGTGATATTCTATATTATGTATATGTTTGTATTACCTTCTGTAATATTTGCGAATGATTTATGCCCGAGTATGATGTATGATATTGTTTATTAGACGGTGTATTGGTTTGGTTATTTATTACTTTTATCGATAGTGTTTATTGTTAGCATATGACTAATGAAAAAAGGGTAAACATAGTAACGATATTATTTTTAGTGCATCAGATTAAATATGAGTTACCACCGTGGCGGTGGTAACAAACCCAAGGGGTTCGGGTTTGCAGGCTTCCAAATGTCAGGAACTAAAAGAAGTGGAGCTAATATACCTCCGCCGCCTCAAAATTCAGCACTCAGCAAACAGGGATATCATACTATGAATGCCATTACGGAAAATGCATTGTCTGCATGTTGGGGTATACCAAAGAAACGCAGTAAGACTGAAGAGGAGTGAGTATAGTATAGTAAATACTTATTATTTGGAGTCCGATCGCTAAGTGACTTTCTAAGTTAACATCGATTTTATCACTGGAGACAGATAAAAGTTAAGATAAACTATAAACTAAACAAAAATCAGATATTTTGAGGATGACGACGAGGCGGCAACTACCTCACTGGAATACATTCCTGCTCCTGGATCACCGACGTACGAGATGATGAAGAAAGTCGATAGAAAGGGACATGACAGCGACAGCGAGGAAGATCCTTTGGATGCTTTCATGGCTGGAATCGATGCAGAAGTAAAAAAGAATACTTACGATGCTCAATTTGCTGAGGAAGAACGGAAGGAGGAGAAACCAAAAGGATTCCGAGCTGATATCGATGGAGAAGATGACGAGGAGAGTTACTATAGGTAAATTTAGAATTCTCCTCAAGATCGCATAGATCTTAGAAGAAATTGGAACTTCCCATAGGACATTGCGCAACTACATTCTCTAGGTATATGGAAGAAAATCCAACAGCTGGATTGCAACAGGAAGAATCTGATCAGGAAATAGAATACGATGAGGATGGAAATCCTATAGCTCCACCGAAGAAGAAGGATATAGATCCTCTACCGCCCATAGATCATACCGAGATACAGTATGAGCCTTTTGAAAAGAATTTCTACAACGTCCACGAGGAGATCGCTAGCTTGGGAAAGCAACAGATCGATGACTTGCGAAAGACTCTGGGTATCAAAGTGACTGGACCATCGCCACCAAATCCAGTAACAAGTTTCGCTCATTTCTGTTTCGATGACGCGTTGATGAAGACCATTCGCAAAAATGAGTACACACAGCCTACGCCAATTCAGGCCCAGGCTGTGCCTACCGCTCTTAGTGGTCGTGATTTAATAGGAATTGCGAAAACCGGTAGCGGCAAAACGGCAGCTTTTATCTGGCCAATGTTGGTTCACATTATGGACCAAAGAGAGCTCAAACTTGGCGATGGTCCTATTGGTTTGATTCTTGCGCCAACCAGAGAACTGTCGCAACAGGTAAATGCAGAATAACTTGATATAAAATTCATAAGAGGCTAGACGTCTTCTCCATAGCTTCCAAACAGAATAGTTCGTCAGTAATTTTATCGATAGATCTACCAAGAGGCTAAGAAGTTCGGTAAGGTTTACAACATCCAAGTTTGTTGCTGCTACGGGGGTGGTAGTAAATGGGAACAGAGCAAAGCCCTAGAGGGTGGTGCTGAGATAGTCGTAGCTACACCTGGTCGAATGATCGATTTGGTCAAAATGAAAGCTACGAATTTATCCAGAGTTACGTTTCTCGTTTTAGACGAGGCTGACAGAATGTTTGACATGGGTTTTGGTAAAATATCACTCTTGAATTTACTTCAAAATAATAATACCCCAATACTTTTCTAGAACGTGTTCTCATATTTTTCAGAGCCGCAAGTAAGGTCTATATGCAATCATGTAAGACCCGACAGACAGACATTGTTGTTCAGTGCTACCTTTAAAAAGAGGGTCGAAAAATTAGCCAGAGACGTTTTGACGGATCCTGTAAGAATAGTTCAGGGCGACGTGGGTGAAGCTAATACCGACGTTACTCAACACGTCATAATGTTCCACAATAACCCTGCAGGAAAATGGTCCTGGTTATTATATAATATTGTGGAATACTTGAGTGCTGGAAGTCTATTAATATTCGTGACGAAAAAGGTAAGGATTTATTACTTCAATTAAATCAGCAGTTGCCTAACAGAAATTGATATTTTAGTTAAACGCAGAGGAACTTGCGAACAATCTTAAATTGAAAGAGTTTGATGTTCTTCTCTTACACGGTGACATGGATCAGGTCGAGAGAAACAAAGTTATCACAGCTTTTAAAAAGAAAGAAGTTAGCACTTTAGTAGCTACGGACGTAGCCGGTAATTTTTATTTATATTTATCCTTTTCGTGAAATACCTTTAGAGAATTCATGAACCCTTTTTATAAATCATTGTTTTTAATAGCTCGTGGCTTGGATATACCTCATATAAAGACAGTGGTGAATTATGACGTTGCACGAGACATTGATACGCATACGCATCGAATAGGAAGGACAGGTCGTGCAGGAGAAAAGGGAACGGCTTACACCCTGGTCACAGAGAAAGATAAAGAATTTGCTGGTCACCTTGTGAGGAATCTGGAAGGAGCCAACCAGGAGGTACCGAAAGGTTTAATGGATTTGGCTATGCAGAGCGCCTGGTTCAGAAAATCAAGATTCAAGGGTGGAAAAGGTAAAAGTTTAAACGTCGGGGGTGCGGGACTAGGTTTTCGTGGTAGACCAGAACCACCCATAGGACAATCCTCTAGTGGATCCTCTTCTCAACCACCGAAAGACATAAGCGAAGTCGTTAAGAAACTTGAAAGACAGGGACCAGGTAGCGATAGGCTTTCCGCCATGAAGGCTGCTTTCAGGAGTCAATATAACACTCAGGTAAGTCATCTTCTCGAAGGCTGATCTTGAGGATCTGTTACTTAATCTTATATAATATTTAGTTTCGAGCATCTTCCGATCACACATGGGAACAAACGATACAGCCAGCTTCGGTGATCATGCCGCCGCCACCTCCTGTAGCACTTCGCGCTAATTCCTCAACGGAAGAGGTGAACAGTCAAGACAGTCAGAACAGTGAGAATCCAGGAAATCAGGAAAAGACTGAACGAAAGAGGGTGAGAAAAAGTCGATGGGAGTGATTTCAACTGGGGCAGAATTTTATTCTATCAGCTACACGAGACGGTTATGATCGTGCATTCGAATATAACAAAGATCAATTCGTATTATATTATAATAAAAGATTTTGCCATCGTGCAAAGACAAATCTTCGTTCTCCCTTTCTTTCGATATAATCATATATTTACATAAATAGCCTTACCATTAAATTCTTTCTGATAATCAATCACTTATCGATGGTCATAACTTTATGTCATTTATATTCCTATAAATTTCTTTCGCGGTTAGTCATTGAAATTACTTTAAAGAATTTTAATGTGCGGAGCACCACTTAATCTTATGCCCTACAAGAGGAAGGAAAACAGCATCCAGTAAATGGTTGCAAGGCCTTACGCATTGTGCTTTACTTATAGCAGGCAAACATTCCTAGAAGTATTTAAAGCTTGTGACAATCCCGATGGCCAAGAAACCATTTAGGGCACCACTGTTCTCCAAAAGCAGAAAAGACACGATACCCAGCAAGATTGGATAGTTACTTGGAATCGTGATTCGTGCTGTTCCGTTAGGTCAGTAAAAAACATTAAAGGAGAAGTCTATTTAAATAATACTTACGCACTCTGCTCCGTATTACGCGCTATTTTAAAATCAACTTCTAACGAGGATCAACAGCTGCATTCGGAGGACGCAATTAGCGACGTGAATAATCCATTTTACTTGGAAAAAAAAAAGACATTTGTCATAGACGGCCTAGGAAATTGTCTATAGAACTATTCAGACATCATAGTCATCAACCTCATAAGAGTTTCTCAATATTCTTATTCGTTGCTCTGGATCTCGACAGTTACGTCCCGACGGACGGCAAACGGAGGATAAAAGTTAAAAATAATAAAGGGGAAAAAAAAGGAGAAGAGTAAAAAAAAAAGAATACGAAGAATCGTCGACCGCGCCGAATACGGAGCTTACTTCAAGGATAAGGCTAAGCGATAAATCATGATCTAGCACCTTGTACAACTAGAGACAAAGGTTAGTAGGATGCTAATGATAGGTTACCGTTTTGTGTTAGGCGTTTGAAAAATCTAGTGCGACTCATGTTTCCCTACTGTTAGCCACGTACCGTCACGTGGCAATGACGTACAATGACACTGCGTCACTTGAATCATCCTGCATTGTCCTTCGAGTCACTCGCTCTACGTTCGCTTGATCCTAATCTATAGATCCTGGCATCTTGTTAGCCAGAGTCAGTCTTACCGGACCTTGTATCATTCAAGGATCAATTAATTGCGGCATCGCAGGACTGCTTTTCCTTCTTTTCTTTTCATTTAGTCTTGGAGTCGATAAAGAGTTTAAAGATTTTCTATTGGATTCTGCACTTTTCCCGTTAAATTTTTCCATGGCTCTTGTATACGAACCGGTACAGACCTTTCCCCAGGTCTTTCTCTCTTCCGCTGTCATATTGCAACACTTTTTGTTATCTAATTGCTGATTTTTCTGTTGCTCGTTCTTATCGCACAATGCTATCTTTCGCGATTTATTTTCTTCTTTCTCCAAGATATTTGAAGCTTGAGGCTGTACATCGTCCCAAGGTATACCTAGATCCGACTGTACACTCGATGGAGTCGGACAACTACTGTCACTCGATAAAGACGATGATCTTACGAACGATGGTGGAATTTCTAATTTTATTTGATCATCTTGAATTTTGTTACCTTGTATTAATGGTGGTTCAATTTTTACTCGAGAGATGGACGAACAAGCACCGTTATTGTTGCTGTCGTTATCTAGCGGGAGATTGTCATTGAGGATAATTTTTGTGATGGACGTTCTCTTTCGTAAATTTTCCATATTTTCCTTGGGCGAGGTTTGCGAACTGTCGACTTTTTGGAGAATGTCTCTCAGATTGACACCACTGTCAGTTTTTGACAGTGACTTGGTTTGTTCCTTTCTTATCTTTGATCCGTCTTTTTGTTGCTCCTTTAAGGAATCCACAATATCTTCTTTTCTGGTTAAGGTTAATTCCGGAAATATGTAATTTGTAACTCTTTCTTTAGGACCAGAGATCAAATTCTTTGTTTGTCCTAAAAAAGTCGAAGGAGATTTTACAAATTGATCACTTTTAACTTTCTGATAGTTATCTTTGTACTCCTTAATATCTACCTGTTGCTTTGCATTATTTTCGACTGTCATATTTATATTTGATTTTTTCAATGCTTCCTTAGAATCAATATCCTCAGTAGATATTTTCTCTGATTCAGGATGAATCTTTTCAGTTTCAGTTCTCTCATTACCATCAACATTCTCATCGTCATCCTCATGTCCAGAATCATTATCAAAATCCTTAAGGACACCCTCATTCTTCTCGCTTTTCTTTCTTAATTCCTCCCAATTCTTTCTGGGCTTGTAGCTGGTCTTCCTTCGGACTATACTGCTCTCAGTGATATTGATATCCGGTATAAACAGTCTCAGTGCTTTTGGTCCAGTTGGAAACATCACTTCGTTTATACGCTTCTCGCTCATAATAGCTTCCAAGCTCGTCTTCGAGGCGACTTCCTGGTGCTTATTAAAAGCTGATACCAACTGAGCGACTGTATACTTTGGCTCGTCATTCTCCGATTCCGAATGTTCATCCTTCTCGTCAGAATTGGCCGAATTATTCGAATGACTCGATATATCCGAATTCTGTCTCTGAGAGGGTTGCTTAACCGATAACAAAGATCTCCTCTCTAGTCCAGTCTCGTCCGAGTCCTCGGTTAAAGTATCTGACTCGACAGATTGAAGAGAATCAAAATTTTCTTCAGATTCATAGGAAGGAGTCTTAGGATTCTCATCGCTAGAAGAAATATTATTTGATCCTATTTGTAATTTAACAGTATTGTTCTTATTCATTTCTGATTCCTTAGCTGACTTCCTTTGTTCCATAAGAATTTCATCGTTTCCATTATCATTATCAATGCTCACTTCGTTCCTAGGAACATTATTCAAAGACACTTTGGAGAAGACGACGTCATCTTCCTGAAGTCTGGAATCAGTGATTTTATCTTTTCTAAAAATAAAACTGTCATTTGCAATAGTTTTAAGTTCAGTTAGAGATGCTGTAGATGCAGCAATCTCGACGCTCAATTGTTTAAAAATGGGTAACATGTCTTCCGTGGGTGCTCTCTGATTTTTCCTATGGCGAAGACACTCGAGGCTTCTATAAATATCCAAAACACCCTGTGACTTCGATAGAGACTTCAATCCATAAAGTTTCTCCCTAGATCTACTGAAGAAAGGATTCATTATATGTTTTTCCGGAGCAATTCTCAGACTGTTGAGTAAACATGCCTGCGATTGTGTATGATTAAGGTTACGCATCCTCGACAACAATCCGCGATTAGGACCATGGTTAAGATTAGCCTGAGATTTGCTCTGAGCCTGATCAAGCAGTCCTTGGGTCTGCTCTTTGTTAAGTAGGCAACTCTGACTCAGGGCAATGCTATTTCGAGATGAATCGAGACTCGTCCGAGACTCAGCCGGACTCATGCACTCCTCACTTCCTAGTAAACTTGCGCGACTTCCGGCGAGTCCATAATTCAAGCACATCTCACTTTGACTCAAGTTACAATTCAGACCCTGATTCCCATTATGATTTTCATTCTGAATCTGATTATGATTTTGAGTAGATTCCATAAGATTGGCGTGACTCGTTGCCTGACTAAGAAGCGCAGCTCTTCTTAAATTCTCACGACTAACGACGCGTTCCAATAAAACTTCCCTAGACTTCGAAAGATATCTTCTGAGATGAGGGGACGCCTGAGTAGGTGCACCCCTTAACCATTCGTGATGCAGACATTGTTTCGCTGTCATTCGTGCACTGAAATCATTTCAAGTATGACAATGTATCAGTCATTAACCCTGCCTTTTTTATTTTATAGTCTCACAAGACATTTACCTCGGGTCCGGCACAAGAAGCTGCGCTACGAAATCCTTAGCCTGCGCGGAAACGTCTTCGAATAGTTCTTCAGGGAAATCGACTTCGCCCATTGAAATATTTTGAAAGGTCTCTTGATCAGTTTCACCGCCGAATGGTGAAAATCCAGTAAGCAGAACGTAAGTAGTAACACCCAGGGACCTGAGTCACACAACGCTATGGTCAATCCAAATATGTCCATATGGACATCGACTCGCACAGAATTCTTGGCAGCGGTCGTTCGTCACGTTTTACAAAACTTACCACATATCGGCAGCTAACGTTATCGGCTCGTAATGAAGAATTTCAGGAGCTGAAATAGAGAATATAGAGTCAACCTTTTCTGGCGCAATATTTAAAACGTCATGACACGCCATACTGTATATAATAAAACGTAGCCATGGCATTTTCAAGAAGAAAATATGGACGATCCGTGGGACGTATCTGAAGCGTCATACGTTATCTCATTAGCATATACAAAATCATTAGGAAGAACCAGACTGTTTCTCACTAAAGTGTCAATATAAGCATAGTAGCGTAGTGATGTTGTAAAAGAGAGAACTAATAGCGTAGGAGTTTCAAGATCTTGGATGAGTATGACATCAGAGTGGATCTTTCTACGTATTTCAAAGATATGAACGTCGTTATACAAATTGACGATATAATTAATTATACTCAGGCATAGAGATGCGGTAAGAGGGTCGTACAATTTTTTGTGGCAAACGAGCAATAAAAGGACTCGTAAAAGCTGCTCTTGGGTTGAATGGTACTAAACATTAAGCACTAAGCACGTTAGGTTATCTTTGAAATACGCTGGTAATAAATGCACTTTTCTATTAGCCAGCGCATCAATGTCGATTACCTTGCTTGGGTTGGATCGCACGATGCCTGTCTGCATATAAACAATATCAGACACTCGTATACGCGAGCACGAGGCTAACGTGTCAATTAATATCGATTACTACGCACCCGTTATCGTCGATTAACAGTGATCGATAATTACCGTTATTAATAAAAAGACCCGTAGTAAAGTAAATCGCAGTTTAGTTAGAAACCGCTTCGCTGCAATTGGATATATAGCCAATGGCGTAAATACTTACGAGTGGGAGAACACGAGGAGAAAGAAAAGAAAGCAAACGGGAGTTGCGAGTGAGAAGAAAAAAAAAAGAAAAAAAAAAAGAAAAAGTATACCAGAGATGAAATCATCTGACTCACCCACGTAATCGGGAGTGCCCAGAATCTCCCTGATTTCTGTACCCTCGAGGATAACACGGGATATCTCAAAATCGCATAGCTTCACGTCGCACTCCGGGAAGCTGCCCATCATAACGAGATTCTGTGGCTGGAAAAAAACAAAAACAAAAAAAGATAAAAACATCAATATGCACGACGTAAAGGTTTGAGAAGAAAAAAGAGATAAAGGGAAAGCATACGATGTAGATCAGAATGGAGCTGATAAGCCAATCCTCTACCAATGGCAGGTAGATTATATATATAGAGAATTGACTTCCTCGAGTCTGTTACGTTGTTAGACTATATTTTATGCACTGTATCTGTTCTGTGCAGTGTACCATGTACTGTGTGCTATACTAATATTATGCGTTATTATATGTATAGCAGAAGGTGCGAGCTCGTATAAATGCCACATTGCCACCCCTGGGAATCCCACGCTTGATATCTATTTCAGTAGTTTGCGGAGGCTGGAATTGGCAACGACAACTCTAAGAATAGCCAACAAATAATCACGTTTATCGGGCAAACCAGCTGTCTGATGATAAAGCAGACTCACGTTTAGTTTTACGAACTGCCAAGAAGCCAGACGTTAAACGTTTCAAGGATAATCTCTAGGGTAAAGAAGAGTCCTCGAATGCGCCTTGACGAATCCTCGTTACCGTGAGGTAGAGGTTACGTGAAATATATTTTACGTCTGTCTATCTATTATTATCATTGGATATTTCGCGGTGAAGGCGGTTATCGAGACTGTCGAAGGGTTTCTTGATCAAGAACGGAAGTGAAGAATTAATGGAATAGGTGAAAGCACTGCCGTTAGGCAAACTTAGTTAACCATGTCAGACGGGTAGGTTGAGAAATATTCAGTGGACGTAGACAAGACATTTCCTTCTGGTAAATGATTTAGCAATTACTAAGATACTGAGGATTGCATATGTGTAAAAGGTATTTTTATAAGACAAAAAAATATACTGGGGCGTTTACAATGTGTATGAGAGGCTCGTGTAATTTATTATGTCTTACAGAATTGACGGCTTTCTCGTATTCCTGATATATGCATTATCCTTCTGCGGTATCCTGGTGAAATTTCGAGGTAATACTTTCACCTTATGACTATTTCTAGAATACTCCAGGTTATCCTTCCTGGTTACTAGGATGCTAGCATCTAGTAGGAAAGGTACTCTACATATTATATCGAGAAATCGTGAAAGGGCTCCATAGAGCAGTAGAATAGCGACAGGCATATCGCAGCATGTGGGACCCAGATTCATGTTTGATAGAAGCTAATGTAAAGTTGGATGTCCTGCTGGGCCACAAGCTACGTCCACACCGAATACTTATGCTATAAGTAGACACTACTAAATTACGTTATTAACTTGGTAATTATAAGAGTAATTTAAAGCGCGCCATGTTTGCTCTCGAGGATCTTTAAGTAGGCTCTTCTTCTTGCACGAGGAATAAAATTGTATAAAAATGAAGAAAGGTACAGTGTCGACAAGGAAATACATTATTGTTTGTAAATTTATAGAAATTTCTAGTCTTTTACTGCTTCTTGTCTATATAGTGATACAAGTATATGGGGGTTGTCGCGTCGTCAGGATCAGAACATAAAACGTAAAGACGTCGAGCGGTCCAAGATTCTTGTTTATCAAGGAAAACATTGCTGTCATTTACATAAACAAGCCTAGATCCTGTTACGATAAATCTAGGCCTCGGCACTAGCCGATAGAATGGAATATTAAATTCTGGCTAACACGCATTACATATACAGGGTTATTCACTGTGTATACACATACACACACCTAGGATCCTTATTTCTCTATGCAATATATGTACAGAGGCAAACCTGACCCATATACAAAGTGTTTACGCGTCTTCTTCGCATTTAAATAAAATAACCAAACTGCCGATACTTGTGGAATCGTTTAGAATTTTCTCATCAGCGACATAACAGACCTTGGCAATTTTTTTACGTGGGCGTTACCGAGTCTGAATATTTAATGTTTCTCCCTAGCTAATTCAGTCATTCTGGCGAATAAAGTAAGAGGACTCTTAAAAATAAATTCTGGAATAAATACAAGAGATAGAAGTAACGCGCAATTATTTCTCAGCGTCATTTTATCGCGTTAATAATACTTTAACTACGGACTGTACATAGCGTCCAAATATTTACGACGCTACTAATACCAGACGTCGTACCTATGGCTCTTAAATGGAAACAATAAATATTTTATATCGTATTTTCATCTTAACATAAAATCTTTTCCATCCACAGGAGTCTAATCGTTTGCTATTTAATTGATATTCTGAAGGATTTCGTGAAGCCTTGTCGTCGCTGAAAGCGCGTGCTGTTAATTATTTCATCGTTCTTCGTATTTCTGATACCTTTTAGTATAATAAGATTCTCGGCAACTTAACCCACGCGTATAATAATAATAATAATAATAATAATAAAGATGACAACATATTCACCTTTTTTAAAACTAATAAATCCTTTAAGACCTTAACATTCTAGATTGCACAATACATGTAACCTGTAAGACTATTTTAAAAAGTCCCGCCAAAACTTGTACCCAATTTATATTCCAGCTTCTGCTAACCATGAGAACAGGGTCGCAAACACCAGGTTTATGATTCACCAAGTGTAAGACTAGTATAAGGTGTGGCCGATTTCCCATAAAACGTGGGAGTCCCTTTCCATTATCATTTCTTCACCCTCTGATAACAGCACCAATTTATTCAATGATTTATCAACGAGTCAACAGTGCCGAATGAATAATTCCAGTTTGAAATATATCCATAGAATTTTTGTCAATTAATTTTTTTTCAGTAATCATCGATTCATCGTTGAATGTATTATTTACATGTGTCACCTGTCATGTCGAATAAGACTAGGCCAGTCAATTATTACTGAATTATGTGTATAAACAATTTTTGAACGAGTTCACGTCGTTATAAACTAACAAAGTTCCTCAACGATGATATCGAAACTGTTTGCAATCGTCATCTAAAATGGGAACAAACTTCTTAGCGAACTTGTTAGGTTAACCAGTCGGAGAACGAACGTTTCTACATTTGATGCTCTACGTTCTGCGTCGAAGACTGTAAGCCGTAACCCCATCGCCATAAATCGTATATGGAGGGTCGAGTCATCGCTCGACATACTGTCCCATAAAATTCCTTGGCCGATTCACAGTGACGTTGAACGGAACAGATTTACGGATGACTGACTGACTGACTGACTAGAAGTGGATGGATGTAGACAGATGAATGGAAGGTTATCGAGGGTTATGGAGGTTTATGGACAATCGTGAGAATATTTTCTCGTAAAAACATCACTGACGTATCCTAACGAGGAATTCAATCTGACCTTGATAACGAGTGTGAACTTTCTGTAACTATGTGCAACTTTGTGCAGGTACAGTAAACAAGATTACTGACTCCCTTCAACATTTTTTTAAAGGCTCTTTTATCCACAGATGGCACTGACAGTTCATTCTGCCTGGTCATTCGAATTGTGTTTACCCGAGTGTGAATTACGTTTAATCAAGAGGAGTAAACGCGTGGATGCTGGATGATCTGCGAGTATGCTTTTATCCTCAGCGAAGAAGAAGACATAAAGAAGCAGAAACTTGGATAACGAAGGAGAGAATATAAAAACGTGGCCAAGCTCGCTTGACCTTGTAGCAGTAATAGGCAGTAAATCCTGATCTTTATGTATAGTGATATACGCTTTTCTACTTTTCGTAAATCGAAGTAATCTCGTGCGTACGTACGATTATTGTCCTACAATGTTTGAAGCAATACGAGGATAAGTATAGATATGGAATAAGACAAAAAAATATATAGAGAGAAGCTTCTCATTCGTTTTTCGAGAAGCGTGCCGAGCGTGCTGTTGCCTTCTTATATGTATATATTTCTACTCTTTTATTTCCTTTGCTGCCAAGTTTCTCTCTGTCTTTCTCTTCGTATGCCATGTCTCTCTCTTTCTCTCTTTGCCTTTCGCTGAATTTATTCGCGACTAAGGACACGAGGCCGTACTGAACGCGACTCGTTATTTTCACTGAATGCGAAGAGCTCCTGAATCGACTTTATACGAGCCTTTGTCCGCCGTTGCCCTACAAGGAAATCCAATTTGTTTTCTGCCCGCTTATCGCAAATCGGCGTCTCACTAGGTATAGGGCCAACCGCCACTTTCAATTTCTCGTAATTAATCCTTTTCCGATTTTCACATAACGAAGTGAATAATAAAAGAATCATGGTTAGGATCGTAATTTTAGATATCCATCAGGATTGGCTATTCTGGCAGCTGGGCGTCAATTTGATTTTTGAAAAAAGAACCAAAAAAAACAGACAGGGGGTAAAGGGTATTCCTTAATTACACTATGCAAGATCATTCAACTTTATGTAAAGTCACTAAAGAGAGACTTGTCAATTCATTGTCAGCGAATTTCCCAACTCGTATCGTAAACGGCGTATACAAAGGAAGGGAAGAAGGAACGACAGAGAAAGAGAAGAAACATTCCTGGTGATGATGTCGAGGATACCTCTCTTGGTTAAGAAATACGATCGTGACCGCTTAACGAGCGCCAATTTATAAGAGCTCTCAAAGTAAGAAGGACTTTATGCATCCTACAAAGGCGCAACAAGCCGTACGAAGTTATTCAACGAGCAGTCAAATCGGCGCCATTTTGACGAATATTAAAAAAAAATGTGTTCCAAGTATCTCCTAGTTACATAAATATCAAATGAAAATCGCTATAAAATGTTCCACGTGTATTTTAAAACTATCTATCAATTTCTAAATTATCATTAAATAATTAATTAATCCTTTTAATTACCTTAATATCAAGATGAGCTATATTTCTCTCGTGCAGATAAGCCAGACCTTCCACCAGCTGTCTCACAAAATGTACAACGTCTCCTTCCAGTGGTACCAAGTCTCCATCGATTAGAGTCTGCAGATCACCTCCGGGTGCACTAAGATGTAGAAAAAGATGAAGAATAATTTTGATATCTTAAATAAAACTGGTTTTGGATTAAAATGGCAACTTGTACATCACTGGAGGTACGTACTATTCCATAACGAGTATAATTTCCTTAGGAGTCTCATAGACATCGTGGAGCCTGACGACACGAGGACTCTGCGAGCACAGAGACAGAAGTGCAATTTCGTGACGAAGCTCGGCGCTGCAATCGGAATTGAATCGATTCCTCGAGGAGTATTTAGCTGCATACAGAATCCCTGTTGATCTAGATCGGCATCTGTATACCCTGGCCCACTGTCCACTGTAACATTAAAAATGAATACATATAGATCGTCAGATAAAATACAGTATTGGATAAGATTGATGATCTTTCAGCTCCAGGATCTACCATCAGAGGCTGTGCTGGGAATGACTGCCAACTAAATTTACAGTCTTATCCTTGAAGGAGACTTTGGCTTTCCAAAGCGAGCGGAACAGGAAGCGTACGAGTGAGGTCGAGGAGGAAGAAGAGAAAGAAAAAGAAGGAGAACCTCGCGATGAAAATACAAGATGGAAAAGAGAAGATAATGAGAATCGTTGTCAAAGCGGTGGAGAAGGGTGGGAGGGTAAAGGGGTATTTTAAGCTGAGTTTTGAAAAATGATGAAAATCATTCATGATTTTCTTCTTGTTCCGGGTCAACCAGAAGATTCGACGTTAATGGATGATTTTACAAGCGTCTTCTTAAGAAGGTCAGCGTCGCGGCGCCATACAAGGTTTCGCATCTCGATATTATTTTATATTCCATTGACTTCTCTTGGCCTCTTATCTTTGAGCATTGCTTTGAAAATTCAATGATCGTCGTTTATTGAATATTCAAAAAAAAAATGGCGTGAAAGTCTTGAATGATAAATATATATGAGAATCTTAAGAAATCGATCTCAAGGATTTTTGTGGACGTTTATTTTTATATTTTTTTGGATACCTTTAAACGAGGAATCGTTCGACCCAGTTTGATTCGTTAACGAGCATCAGATAGCGGTCGCAATTAACTTTAATCGTTTCAATTTCAAAAGCTGCTGTAACACGGAGTCTGTGAGAAATTCGAGAAAAATCTTTACAAGATTTCAATGTAGTTTATATTTTTTTTTTACTTTTTGCTACGATATTTTCCCAGGTTCCCCATTGGTTTGGGTATAACGATTTAGTTATTTAATTTTTTTTATTGTTCTTTTTCACTCCTAACTCTCCTTTCTAAATAATTATCAAGTAGATGCTAGTCGCGTCCCATATATAGGGAGACGAGAGGCAGCCATTAATTCGCCGCTCTCGATTATTAATGCACTCGTTATTGCGAACTGTATTGGTAACAAGCACGACGGGACACGTCATAATCATAGGGAAATGAATTTTATCGATTGCCATCCAATTATCGATAATAGCGTCGACTTACGAAGTGTCGAAACGATGACTGTTGCGCATGCACGAATTTGCTTATAATATATCAAAGTTCATGGCAACCATGGCAAAAATCATAAGCTTGCCTCATTAAAAATTATAAGAGATCATATTAAAAAAAGCCACGCCATAGAATGTAAAAAATTTGTTCATTGAATAACAATTAAAAAAAACTTAAATCACAGAAATTACGTAAAACAGATACGAGGAAAGTTATCCGTAAGATTTTCTTGTACTCGTGCAGCTAAGAATAATGAGTTTCTGTTTCGCAGTGCAAAATCGTTCAATGAATAGTATAGCGATCAGGTTGGCTTCATTAGCGATGCAAAGTTCATTCGTGTTGCAATCGCATTCGATATCAGCCGTAACAAGTTATCAATGCACGCGGATACTAGCCATTAAATAGGACATTAACATAGGCATGAATAATGAAACGTGCAAGCGGCCATATTGAAGTTCATAGGAAAGCTTGCGACTTGTTATTTATCATTGACCTAACGATCGAACAAATATCTCCCTTTTGCATCTATTGCTCAGAATTATCTGATTGATCCCAAGGTCAAACAATTTCGTCGCGATCAAAGAAATGCCTTTGTACTACAACTTCTGCGAAGACTCAAGCGCGTCTCTGAGTCATTAATGACTTTACTTTGCATAATGAATCTAAACCGCCATGATTGATTGTAAGAAAATATAAATGCATCGTACGTGGAATATTTGCATGATGCACTTTGTCGTGTGTGATCAAAGAGGGAAGTGTGAAGATGGTAAGAGGTTACGTGACAGATGCTGAAGAATAAAAAGTGAAGCAAAGTAAATCAAAAATATATATATATACAGCCATTACTATACTTGAAGGTACCTTCATTTTGTTGCACTTTGTTGCACTCGCAACTTGAGCAACAACTCGGCGACTGTTGGAATTAACATATTACCGAGCAACCATTCTCTTCTAACCGTGTTCTATTTAAACGCAGCCACTAAATGGCGTCTCCGTAGCGAATTAAAGTTGCCATAAAAAAATTCAAAGCTATTAAGAAAGAAAATTTCTCGTCAGCAACAAACGACTGACAAGCTAAAGGAAGAAGGCTAAACGTTTGATATTCGGTATTGAATCGATTACATGTATATGGATAGTGACAGGATACGAATAGCGGATAAGAAAAGAAATGTCTGCGGAGTTACAAACGTTTTTTCTTCGCCCACGGAATGCTTGCCGAAATGGTCTTGCGCGATTTTCGCCCACAGTTATTCGATTTAGCTTTGATTAAAAAAAAATCCTAGTAAGTCTTGGGCTCTCTTTTGGCAAACAGGAACGAATTAAAAAATTGAGATCGTTCTTGCGAAAGAACTTATAGCCCGCACCTGTCCCACTTGTCACTACGAGGTACCCATTTTATTTTTATATCTTTCCAGTCACGTATATTCGCCACACGAAGATAGAATTTATTTGAATTTTCATTAGTCAGTTTACCTCTGTCGCTTTCTTTAGTTTCTCGGCACTTTTTGAAACGCTCCGTACTGATTAGAGTGGTTAATTTTAACAGTTGGCAATTATTATCAGGTTCCAGTTTGCGTTAATTAATCGATGCTATAAATATGAGTAATACCATGACCCGAGGTAACGCGTACCGTTACACGTGTTACTGTCCTGCCTACCATGACAAATTAATACTAAACGACGACTATTAATCAGTGCCAGGTTGCGTCTCGCACGTCGCGACGATACAGAGCGACGTTACTTAACGAGCAGAACGGATTGGCTGTGTGCTAGACGAGCGGAACCTTTGAATAGACCAGTAAGTATAACGAAGCAGAGAACAAAAGATTCTATGCCAGATGAGTAGAGCAAAATAAATGTTATTTTTCTTTTCCGTTTATTTACAAATCTAAAATAAATAGTGCACAAAAGTGCGTATTTGACTTAAACAGTTCGAACGTATAAGCGTGGGCTCACTAAAGTGTTGGAAGGAAGGTGGGCGAGGTAGAAATTCAGTCTTCTGGATCGAAGCTGATCAATCGATCCATCCATCGTTCGATCCGGCTTTCATTGTAAATTAACGCTTATAATCGGACCCCGCAAGTCGATAAGTCAAGTCACGGCTGTCTTTTAATTCCAAATTAATTAACGATCATTCAATTTAATCACGTTAAGTTTCTATCGTCATTGTATAGTTATAGTTTTCATTATTCCCTATTGTCACTTAGTTAACCTAATTTTTCTGAAATTTATTCTTATGGCATACACTCGGTCTTACCTTGCAAAAGGTTTTTGATCGATTTCATAATATTCCGAAATCGGTCCAGTTTTCACGACTCTGGCCAATTGCGCTTCCTGAACAAGTACCAAACCCTCCTTGACGTGTTTTTCACTCCATTCGACTCTGCATCTTCCTCGGCATCTTTCGGCAGCTGTCGTCGTCCTATCGGAGCCGCGCTTTCCCTTAGTAGACATCGAGGAAGTCGATTTCGAGGTTAAAGTACGGTGTTGAGGTCTCGGTGACGTTTTTCGCGAAGAAGACATTGTTGGTGCTTGATGACTCGATTGATAAATCATTTTTAAACGTTACACCACGTCAGATGTTATCTGAATTATCTGATTTTCCTTCTACGTCACTCCCGACGTCTTACACTGTTCGTACAAGTTCCCGGAGTGTCTTGAAAAGGTTAAGGGACGCCGAGAGTCCACGAGGTCAGAAATTCTTTTAACGGCTTTACGTTTCCTTTCGCAATCCTCTCTATTATCTGAATAATATTAAGATCCAAGTGTCACGGTCCCAGCAATGGTGTCAACGCACACAGCTGATTCTGTCGTACATGGCGCCAATCAAAAGGTAAATCATCTACAAATCATCGATTCACATTGACGCAAGGTTTCACGAGTCACCAGGTTCGTATTCTCATACGATCAAAGGATATAACAAACGTCGACCTTCCTTCTATAAATAATCATAAAGGGCTCTGTACTTCTGAAGGTAATACGACACAAAAGTATATTATTATCATTTGACTCTGACATTTATCATTAATTATTTATTTTTACTTTTTAATTACTCCCTCCACAAAATTCATCGAATCCTCTGTATTCTTCGCGCACTTATCATATCGTAAGTAATAGTATGCACAGAAAGACTTCTCGCCAGCCAATCAGCCGTCTCCGTAGCCAAACAGACATTTCGAGACTCTTCGACACAGGGAAGATTTCGATGATGCACGTTTTCAAGATAAAAATTCTTCGACCTCTAATCTCATAGAATTTTAAAAGATACGTCAAATTCAATAATAAATCTCTTTATTAGAAAAAAAAATCAAATAGTACTTCCTTCTGACATTGTGGAATAGCGCGGCTCGGTTCGATTCCGATCGAATCACGCTTCACGCGTCACGCTTCACGGTCCAGCGCGAGTCTGAAACTGCCTACTAACTTCAGGCTTACAGCCTACGAGAGCACCAGGCCACCAAGTTCTCCAACAACTCCAGCTTCGAACCGATCAAACGCTTCCTTCTTCCTTTTCTTGGTCATTCTCTCTCTCTCTCTTGCACTCACGCACTTTGCACACACGCTCAGCACATACTTACTGCAGACTCCGCACGTCCACCTTCCTCTTGCCCCACTACACAAACTGCGCTTCTCTTTTTCTCTTCCACTCATGGCTGAACCAATCATTCTCTCTCTGTCCACTGCGACGCGCCTCTCCTTGCCTCTCTCACTCTTACTGTCATTCGTATACTGTGTACTACACATATACTAGCATACACTACCTCCTGGTGAATATTTGCTACGCAAGACAAGTCCTGGAGTAGTAGTCACTGTGACGTAGGTAAAATTCAGTCGCGATACCTATACAGGGATATTTAGAATCAACATACTACCCTAAGGTAATTTTCTCATATTAAATCAAAGTTGATCCAAGATGGCGATTTCTTTTTGAATTAACCTGTATATATTTATGGAGTCTTTGCATATAGGAATATTAATTCCTTTCTTTTGCTTGTCTCTTCTATTTTATTATATTTATCTGTCTATTGTATGCCATGGTAACAGATTTGTTTTTTATATATACAGGGTGGTACCATTATACGCATGGATTGGTTAGGGAAAATGGAAGAGAAAGAAGAGAAGAAAGCACTTTATCAAGATCTTTCAGAGAGAAGACAGGGGAATTACGATAATTGGAAATTGCCGTGTCGTACACGCTGCCTCCTTTCTACGTATACGGAGTGCCTGGCGAATGTCAACGTTTTTCTTTTTCTCATGGCGATTAAAGAGAAGAAGATCTCCTTGCCAGGTTCCTGTGGATTGGGAGGACCCGTACAACCAAACAAAGAGTACCTCCGAGATATCTATACGTTTTTTATTTATTTATTTTTTTCATACCTTTTTGAGTAATCGAACATTTCGCGGATCAGTGCCCGACCAATGAGGCATTTAATGCGATTGTCAGTAAGAAAAGGATGTAAAAAAAAGTGTTAGTATGTTAATGAGAAGCGTGGGGGTTTCACCTCGAGATTTCCATGTCCGATTATATTGCTTCTGGCGAAAAGGAAGGCGAGTGTCTTAAATGTCTCACCCCGTAGAGGATAGAACGTAGAATAAACAATAAGAGAGACTTAATTGTCATTTTTATTAGCTATGAAAATCTTAGGTGACATTCCACCATTCTTTTTGAACATTGGCTAGAATTTGTTCAGTAGATTTGTCATTGATTTTTTATTAAGTTTAGTAATACCAGACGAAGGTGTCCGTTGGTCCATTAAACGGCACTGTTGAGATACGATTGAAAGGACTAAAAAGTCATCAACGGTAATGACCTCCTCGACCATATTTGCCGCATACGGTGTAAGCCCATGGGTCCCAGGCTAACATGCAAATTAATGAGCGCTTACGGCTATCGCGATTTATTTTCCTCTCTTGCCAACCACGTTAAAAAGAGGCAAAGGAATTCAACGTGAAAAATCAACCGTTCACTCGTACGAATCTTCCTTTGTCCGAAGAAAGTGCCTCATTGTCAGTCTGATGGATATCGAGTTATTATTCTTGAACTTGCTAGACGGAAGACACCTTCTTGGAAGGTCCTGCTTTTCTTGTCGCGAATCCTTGCCAGTAAATGACCCTTTAAAGTCTCTAGTAGAATCCGCAATCGAGTGTAGCCCAGACACGCTCTTCTCTTGAAATAAAAAATAAAGATCTTGCTGCTCTTGGTTACAATTAGCTCGAGATGCTTGGAAGCAGTTTCATGGATAATCGCCCAATTATCCTCGAGTGATGATATCCTAATGATGGATCAAGATGATTTTTTTTTTAATTTTCGCTTCTCCACCAATGACGTTCAACGATGACCTTCGTTAGTACGACAAAGCTTAAAATGTTCCCATCGAGTATACTGATAATTTCTCGAGTACAATTATCCTCTGGGAACATCATGAAATTCAAATGACGAAGAATTCATTAAAAAAAAAATACTTTTTTTTCAAATTATAAATTTCGTATGCAATACGGTTATTTTGAGCTGGTGATTGCCAGCTCTTTTGTCAATGTCGAAAACTGTAAAAGAAAAAGACGTCGGACGATTGAGGTGGTTTCACAATCAAAACCACAATATAAATTCACAACTGAACTGGTCCATTCCTTTTTAATTTTCATCCTCATCGTCATACCTTGATTTATCATTATAGTCTCTCTTGATTATAAAATATTTGAATTCAATGGAGACACCCGTTGTAGAGGACTGCCCTTCGTGAAGCAGTGCGTGTGCCGACATACTGAAATGGTGGGCGCCATACCTAAATATGTCCAAGTACCTTGGTGCGTAGGTCCTCAGGTCGTGAATAAGAAAGCGGATGTCTTTAAAATTGTGACAGTCCCAATAATTGATATTGCTCGAAAATAATTAATCGATAGAAATTAACCTAATTCTTACAGAATCAATATCCTTACCTGACCTTACTGATTTATTGGATTCTCGATGAAGCATTGACTATATTTTTTCAAAAACTCTTCAAGTCAGTTTCCTTCGCTTACTTCGTTCGTTTATTATTATTCCCTTTAGTATTTTACGCGCGTCATCGATCCAAGAATACAACAGAACATACGTATACATATATATACCGACTGTTCTATCAAAGTGGCTGATAAAAGTAAAAGGTCCTTTGTCAGTGGCAGTTTAGATTTGCTCCCATGACAAAGCTTTTTGATTCCGTAAATACAAAATGCAGATGCTAATATTCTTCATTCTATATGCGTAATTCACTGGACATCTAGATTCCACGTGGAAAAACATTGAAAATAATAATGGGGCTAGGTTCTTTACGTAACGAGAGTAGCTTCGATGCATTGCAAAGAGGATCCAAGATTCCAGGGCCAATGCAAATCTAAACGGTCGAGTGTTTACACAAAGAATAAAGTGATCTGCAACCTTTGTACAATTGCGAGCATTAAATGTTTCGCATGCATAGCGCAGCACGTATCTCGTTTGGATTTACGAGACAAGAATTAGAGACAATAGAAACGAGTAGCAGGCATTGTAATAATCCTCCTACGGACCACTACGATTAATGCTCTCTCGGTATGTCCGGGCATTTTTAATTTTCGCAATATCATTATTTCATACGAGCTTTTTCATTGCGTTCGTAATAAAACACTCGCCCGCGTGTGTACTCCCTTTTGTAATCTGGATCAAAATTTATATTTGAATTTAAATTTTATGGAATCTTACGAAACGACGGGTTTGCGAATTGTGCGCATGCGCGTATTAACCTTGTCTCTGCCGCCAAGCGAATGGCGACTCTTGTAAAAATGACCGTGATTCTCGAGTGTTGTCTGCCACAAAAGTGCATAAACAACTTTCCTAGAATCACTACGAAGCTGACTTACGATCTAGTCTAAGGATTACAAAGGATACGGATGAATATGAACGTCGAGGTGAGGAAGCTGCTGACTAGGCAGACTGGTCGGGAAAGAAAAAGTTTGTTATTTTTCTCATGCACCGCGAAGGTAAGTGAAGAAGCTAATAAAATGAAGATAATCGTTCGCCGTAAAAGTCCTTGCGTGATTCGTGCGAAGTACTATATAGGATTTATGAGAGAGAATTAATAAGGATGCTTTATAAGTTTAATTAAGATCAGTCGCTCGTTTCGGGGGTGTTGCGCGAGTACGCCCCGTCATTCATTACGTCATTACATCATTACACCATGACTGCCTTTTAATTTATTGTCGATAATTGCCTTGGAAAATACTGTATTAATTGTACGTTATTATCTTGGAACCTTACTGAAATTGCTTCGTCCTTCTGTTTACCAAAAACACGATCTTAATTCTCCATACGTCAATCACGAAAGTCCCTCGATATTTATGACTCGAGTAAAAACTGTTGTAACCGATTTTTATTCATCTATTCTAGTATTGTCCGAATGAAATGAAAAGATCTAAAACGTCTTAGAAAACGATTGAAAAAATGACGTTACAAAATCGACGTCCACGTCGGTTTCGATAGGGAATATAAAGCTCCCCTTTGGCATAATGTATCATCCAGTCTCTTTTATCTCGATTTCTCTTTATTTCACACGAAGCCGCGCGAAGCCGTGACTGATGAATTATTAATAGAGGTATATAAGGCGAGAGGAAAAAATGCAGGCCTGTGGAATCGAAGAGAGGAGCCAACAGAACAGAGAGAAACTTTTAGAAACCATCCAGAACAGAGGAAAGGAAGAAAAACGGACATTAAGTTAAACCAAATAAAATGTAATAGTGAGACCTCTGAGTTTAATTTATAAATTTCACGGTCTTCAAGTTAAACACGCTTTGGACTATCTAGAAACTTAATGGATACGTAATTGGCCATACTGGCAGTGGCTGCCAGTAACTACTGGGACACTTTGGCAAAGGAACGGTGTGCAAAAGTGAATCATCGTCTCACCTGCGACTAAAGCCATTAGGCTGTATCTACGACTCTGTTTATAGAACGAAAGAAGAGTGGCAATCGCAAAAAGAAAAGGGGCAAGGAGCCAATGGCCATATTGGCTGAATCCATGATCGTCAGTAGCTGGATGCACCGGGTGCATCATTGCAGAAAGCTGAATATAGGATCTGATTGTCAGATGCAACTGCAGCATCGACAGCCTGTAGAAACTTCGTTGCTCTTTCTCTTCTCTCTCATGTCCTTCCTTTCTCTTCCGACTCTTGGACATAAAATCATTTTAATCGAACAAGACCGGTGGCTGCATCTTTGGTGACTACCTTCTTAAACCGACTATTTTTAGACGCATTGTTATTCCGCCGATCTGGCTATCACGCTGCACTCAACTGTATATACACGGATGGACTCTTGGGAGAAGCATGAATTATTTACGATCACGATCACGATCAGGATCATGATCACGACGACACGTCTCTGTCGGCGCTTTCGTGCTGAGGGACCACCAGAAGGAAGAGGAGAAAAATTGAAAAAATATGATCTCCTTCGCTTGCCGCCGTTAGCGCCTGACTTTAGATGAATACGCTGAGAAGATTTATTTACTTGATAATAATTATTTTTCATTAAAAAATCCATAGGTCATCGATATAAATTGATCGTTCGAGGTAATTATAAGGATTCTTTGGAGGATTTGCGAAAAAAAAATTGGTATTCAGGTACAAAATGACAGATGCATAATTTATATTGAAATGTATCATAATATTTATTTTATATCGTTATTAAAATTAATATATAATCGACGTTCTATTTACAGAGGATGTCTTAGGTGCTACGTGGTTTCTTATCAATTGATAATAGACATTAATAGTAATGATTGTAATAGCAACTGTAAGTTAATAAAGTCAGACGAGGAAAATTGCATTCGAATTAGAAAGACTTAACGTGTCATTTATCGGTATCTGTTTCTACGTATTTTACATTTCTGCATGCAATTCTCTGAGACACGTGACTTCGTATGAGTTAACAATCGATAGAAGACACGAAAACAAAAATATTCTCTATATAATTATTAAATACAAGCCTTATTGCGTTTAGAAATAAATAGTCGTGTCCATCGTACGTGTCAACGTGGCCAAGAGAGATCCTAGGAGAAAGGAAAAATACAAAAAAAATAAAATACATAACTCGAACGCGCATTCCTCGGTCTTCGTAGCAAAACTATATTTTACACGACCATTCAAAATTACTCGTTTTCGTACCAACGCTCATCTCAAAGTTCTCCTCAATATCGTCTTTTACTATATGTATACGATTTAGGTCCTGTAGTCCCTCTTTTTTCTCTCTCTTTTTCGATCTGGTACACAGGATATGATTTTTAAGATTATTTTTTTCTATGCTTTCTCTCGCTGCCTCTATTATCGCACTGGAATTCTTTTATGAAGAATTGGAGAAATTTTATGTTTCATTCTTTTATTTTTTTCATGACTTTAACACAGGGACAATCTAATAACGGAGCCTCGATCCACGAGGTCTTGAATTTGGCCAGGACCGTCCCAGGAGATATTATTCTTGATAAATAATTTTTAAAATAAAGAATAGAATTCTCTTGGAATTAGTCAGTTTGGCTTAGACGATCGTCGCCTTTCTCTCACTCTGTGTAATATATATACATATATAAATATATATATCTATCCTCTCGAGCGTTTTCCTTCAATTTCTTTTCTTCTCCAATGTCTCGTGTTCTTCGCGTAGACACCATTACACTCGTTGGCTGTCATCAACGAGTGTGTGTCCGTTATAATAAAGGTGGACAGATATTATTTATAGCGATCGCTAATAACGTCTAAAGGTATCGCAAAATACGAAAGGAAGCTATAAATATTATTTCAATATGGAGTATTATGCGAAAAAAAAAAGAAAAAGTGAAGTTCGACAGAAGCTAATACAAGTTTTTGATACATTAGGCTTTTCTTCTCCATTCAGGAACTGGAGAGCGTGGCAGAAAGGAGATGCGCGAGAATAATGACTAGCATTTACAAACAGTACCCTCGTTTACGCAATTTGAAGTAAGTGCGCAAGATCACCCACTTTCCCCCTCTCCTATACAGGAGGATTTTCATTTAAATGTAATTCATTTTTTTTTGTTCCTCACTTTCAAAAATTCATGAAGTTTCTCCCTTTTTCCATCTTATCGTTGCCTTTCGTCATAGCTAACTACCTGCACCCAACGCCTTCCGGAATAATTGAAATCGTAAATCGTTAGATCATAGAATAAATTAGTAGTATTGTAAAATGGCGAAAGCATCGATAACTTCGGCATTCGCGAAAAACGCTAATACGTATTAAGAGACCATGAGTTTAACCGCCTAGGCTTTCGGGCATCTTCATTTCTAGAGAAAAGGACAACAGACAACGCGAGTCAAACGTAATACGCAACGCCGAAACAGGTGATTGACGATGAAGAGAATGAAGGCAATTTTTTATTTCCGATTTCTTCGTAAAGTTATAGATTTTACATCCTGTCTCGAGATCTTTAACATTATCTTTCAACGTTCTCGTGTTTTTCGGGTCCTCATCGATATCTGGCGGAGACAATTAAAGACGCCTAGAAGCCTGTCTAGGCTCTCAATTTTTGATCCTGACGAATTCACTTGGTTACATTAAAAAAAAAAAGGATTGTGCGAATTGATTATTAACCTATAAGGCACATTTTTACATACGTTGGTCCTTAATCATTTTGTCTCTACTCTCCTTTTACGTTATGCCTCACACGTATTGTAAATTTAACTGTAAAAAGTGGAAAATACATATTTTGCGGTATAACATTGATGTTTGTTAACTGAAATAGACCATGGATAGAAGAAGAATATTCACACTCGAGGAAAACTCTCTTTTATAAGCTTTGATAACGTTCGCGAAAGGCTAACAGTGAACTAGGAAGGCACGTTGATATTTATAAGATTTGATCGATTAATTTTTTCGTTTTCTTTTTTCTTTTTTTCCAGATTATCAATCGAATTTTTATCAGTCTATTCGAGAGGCTTCTTCTATCCAATAACGAGGCACAAACAGTCGTCGTGTCTTCTGGGTATAATTTCTTCCCATTGTTATTTACATCATCAAGTAATCCTTTGAGTATGAACGACAGCCACGAGGATCCAACAAGTATTTTGATCTGTCTAGAGAAATATTATTTACAAGAACAGTGGAAACTATATATATATTTTTATATATACAGTTGATGGAAAGAAGTTCCCAAACGCAGACATACTATTCTCATCCAGGGAGACCTGACTCCATGAACAGTGGTGGGGTATCCTCGTGGCGTAATTTTCATTCCTTGTTATCTTCTTTCAGTGATATTGATTATCTCATCAGGAAGACCTTGAGGTTTCATCAAGGGTACTATACAACGTACCTATGTACAGTCCGAGACTCTCCAAAGACAAGGATAAATATCCAAGGATTCCTTAGTTACGTTCAGAATCAGCGGCACTTGGACGCTCCCGATGCCCAAGCCTTACGACGCCCCGTGAACCTGGAAGCGTCGAATACGTGCCTGGACGGACTCACATTGTACCTCACTGTATCTAGTATATCTACCGGCCCTGACCGGTTCACGAATAACAACCAAATTTCCCCCCCGTTCTCTAAGTGCCTCCAGACTAGCTTTGCCACGGGTCGCCGCTGGCGGCATCGTTTTAACGACCTTAGTACTGGACCCAGTTCCAGGCTCCGATGAGAATCTGCTAAGGGCCTTACTAACGACTCCGCTACACTCACGGGGCCAGACGCGAGAATGACTATGCCTCTGGTCCCACCTATCCGATTCTGCAGATGCAAACGGGAAGCTAGCTCTGCTCTGACTCTTTCCGTATAAAATAAAATCAAGAGAATCGTCAGAGTAGATGCTACTTCTGTCGCTGGAGCTATCAGTTGAGATTTCGGATACAGTGTCGCTGCCGCTATCGCATTGTTGCTCCTCACCGAGTATGAAGACCGGGGTGCACTTGAAAACCTCACCGGCTGCGATCGTGTGCGTCGCTGTGGCGCGTCTTTGCGACGGCGTCGGTTCTATTATCACGATTTCCGTGTTCGACGTGAATTTCTGGGCTAGAGAATCCATATTCTTCTTGAAGGTATCTCTTCTGTCGGGACTCAGACCAATCCTTACTGGCATCGGTGTGGACTTTGATTTGGCATAAATATTTTCCGTGTGAGAAGACACTGCTCTTGTTACTGATGTTTTAACTTCCGCCTGCGTCGTGCCGTTTGATGAGTTTTGCTTTTGTTGCTGTTGGTTGCTGTTATCCTTCAACGGTTCCGGTGTGGAGGATCTCTTCAGTGTCGACTCCTTATTATCCAATAGTGATAACTGACTGAAAGAATTATCCTCGGTAGCTGCTGATAAGGAGAGTCCTGGCTGAGGACCCTCGAACATGCTGAACCAGGGATGCTGAAGACACTCCGTGACGGTCAATCGTTCGCTGAAATAAAACAGATGTAAGGTTACTTTGGTTATATTGCGTTAGACCATGATTGAGCATAAAGGAACAGATATGCAATCATAAAATTACGCGATAGAGAGAGACTTTTAGTTTTATTATTTCTCTTTAACGAGGACACCGGATAAGAATTTCCTCTCAGCTGTCTCTTGATATCAGAATTTTCTCATTTGATAACACCTATCTGCACTTTCGTATGAATTAGTACAAGTTAGGTTAAACTTATCGAAATTGCTTATTTGTCAAAATTTATTCTTATTACGCAAAGAAATACTTTAATTGAAATATCAACAGAGCTATCTTTTACATGAAAAATATATTTACAGTAAACTAATAGAGCTTTGCTTTTTACGTGTTTTGCTTCTAGAATAGATACAAGAGAAGAGTGCCAGGTCCGTAATATCATAGAGGTAATGATAATTCCAGGTTGGCCAAGTGATCTAAGTATGGAGTCCATGTCTTCGACATAAATATTCTCTACGGGACTTCCTGGATTCTCTCAAGCAATAAGATCAGTGCCGTTAACTTGTCTCTTTAGGAGCAATCGACTGGTCCATTCGAGATGAACTCTCACGATCAGACTCACCTGGGGTCCTTGACCATGAGTTTCCGCATGAGATCGCGAGCTTCCTCGGACACGTCCTCGAAGAGATCATCGGGGAAGTCAAGACGACAGCGGCTGATATTACAAAATGTTTCTTGCTTCGTGTCGCCTCCGAACGGAGAGCATCCAGTTAGTAGAACGTAAAGTAAAACTCCAATGGACCACATGTCAGTCGCCAGGCTGATCGGCTCGTAATTCAGGACTTCTGGGGCTGTTAAATGAAAATAGACAATTAATTAATAGAATCCTCAAGTAATTACCAGCCATTTAAACTCATGATACTTACCAACATAATCGGGCGTGCCCAAAATCTCACGTATGTCCGCACCGTGGCTTATGTATCTGGAGATTCCAAAGTCGCAGAGTTTTACATCACAATCCGGAAATTCACCGGTCAGTACCAGATTCTGTGGCTGAAACAGGAAATGGGGATATCAAGATAAGGATAAAAAGTCTCGTGGTATTAAAAGGTTCGGGGTATCCTGATCCCGTTAAAAATCTTTGAAAACTTTTGGAGGATGCATAGAAACGTGATGGCGGATGCCAGCGTGAAACTAACACGGTCCTATAATTAACTGGCAAGATTAACGTCCAAAGCTAAAATAACTATCCTCCTAAAACCTCTAATCTTTTGGAAATACGCCCCTGGCGCACACGTGAGGGTAGGGGAGGGAGAGAGAGAAAGAGAGAGAGAGTAAGAAGGCTACTTCCATTGAAAAAGAGTATCGCATTACCCATTCCTACTGGACAAAGAAAACTCCTTGAACCCGACTAAGGAATCTTAAAAACCAACATATTAGTCTCCATTATAGGAAGTAGAATAACTGTGTGAAAAACCCAGGGAATCTATTTTATCTTTAAATTTTGTTTTCATCCTGACTATAACGTCAGTCAAGACAACAACAAAGATCATTAAGTATTTTCCTTCAATTAAATACATACATTTTATTCCCAAGAGAACAGAATCCTTCTACGAACCGCAAGACAGAATAACGAACGCTGGGAGTGTCTCTAAATAGGATTATGGACCCGATAAGGAGTCAAAACATTATTTTAAGACAAAAACTTCCTCCAAGTTTCATACACGTTAGAATTCAATATACCAAGAACGTAATAGAGGCTTTAAATGTTTTTAATTAAAAATACCTCAACGCCAAGTACTCTATTGGCATAAACATAACGATTAATCAAAGCTTAACCTAACATAACCTCAAACCCAGTCCCTTCGGCTTTCTCTCACAAGGGGTTTAATAAACCCTTAAGGACAATACTGTAGCTCAATGGCGGCCGTAACGGCCGGTTGGGGTTCTGGAAAACGTAATTCTTAGCCGACCTAGGTGGTCGTAAACCAGTCGGGACTCCATCCTAGCATCAACAATGGCTCCACAGCACAGCCTCCAACACAGACTCCACACATACGCTATATGACCATTGTTCAATTGTTCAAAGCAAAGGAAAAGAATTTTATCAGAAAAAAATTTTTAAAATAAACAACCAGTCAACAGAACCCAGTGAGCAAAGTTTACGCTGCAGATTTTCTCATCCGTCTTTAACAGATCTTCTAAGAGAATACTGAAGGTAATTTTTTATCTCAAAGAACTTTAAAGTCTGGTAAATATAGTCCAATAAATATAATGAAAAGAAATAAAAGTCATATATGGTAATTGGTAAAACGTTACAGGCAAGAAAAAAAAAAAGCAGCAGTCTCCTCTGACCACTCCTAGACGAATATAATATGAGGCTCCTCGGTAATGACCTGTCCAGAACGTGTCCTTACTCGTCCATTCGGTTTGTGTGTTACGTTTCGTTATACCGAGTTACGAGTGCTACGTGACCAGGCTGCGTTACCAGGCCGGACGTACTAATAGAGAGATTCAAAGATACTCATGCTACTATCCTGGCGTCCCGGTCGGCCATGTCAATATCCCTCAGCCCTTGACTACTGAACAAAACAGAGTACAGGGGATACTAAGGGATCTGTAATAACGCTTCAAGGTAAAAGCTTTTAGGTAACGTTTTAATAAGGAAAAAAATTCATGAAATATCATCTTAATACATCTTTATGAATAATGCAGGGACACAGCCATTAAAATTCATATCGCACTGAGAATTGACTCGTTAGCAGATTCGCTCCAGCTCTAACGAGAAGCTGAAACCTGAAGAACCGGAGGATTCTTGGTGAATGGAGAACAATGTTGCTTCTCGATTAGCCATTAGATTTACATACTGCGCCATCTGAGTATGTTACACGAATAATCACTGGTGCCACGTTATCCGGTTACGTGCTGAGTAAAATCAATTCCTATACGGGTATAGGGCACGGTACGTGCGTCCATTTTGAGATCACGATTTTATTTACAAGATAAACATTTATTTTGTTCTTACGTCTGATTTTGATGATTACGTTACAAGATTACTCTTCTCCGTTGAATGTATACTGATTGGGTTGAATGCATTTTTTATACACCTACATAGAGAGAGAGCTGAGAAAAAAACAGGCACAAGAGGAAGTCGGGATAAAACGGGCAATGTGCTAAGAAATTACAATTCTTTGAAAAACGCAGAAATAATTTAGCACGGATAAAAGACTCGACAAAAAGTTCGAGATCGTATGGTATAGAATTTTTGTCCAATAGTAGTTCTCTCTTCCTCCGTTCTTCGCTACAGAGCTAAGCGCTACTGTATTTGTTTTGACGCGTACGATCGAACGACTGGATGCTAGAGCGGTTGAACCTCAGGTGCAATGTTTCTTTCTTATCTTTTCTTTTCCGCCAGTATTAATACTTCGTGGATACGTTGACTATCGTACGAAGTGTGTTCGACGCATACTCGATCCTATGGCTACCAGAACAAAAAGTAAAGTCAAGAAGCGACAACAATTTCGTAGGTGGTTTTCCGAAAATGAACAAATTTTTCCTCATAAGGAATAATAATCTAAATAAATGAGTTTCGCTTCAGGTGCCCGTTTTACCTGGCTCTCCCCTACTTATAATATGTGTGTTTACATATTCATGTACGTAACAGTGGAATAGTCTAATGGCGACCGTGTATCGGGGTGCCGGAGCGTAACCAGATATGCCGTTCCTATAGAGGACGCGATACACCTCGATGCCCTCAACGTACTTTTACAAGGCAGATTCATTGTGTTCGCCTTTAATTGAAACGGTTCCTGACGACCCTCCAAGCCTGAAGTAGAGGGCAGGTGCACGAGGCACCATGGCAACTGCAGATACGACAAAGACTAGATAGACACAACATACGGCCAAAGCCTCGTACGGAGACACAGAAAACAATTCTAGAAACGTTAACAATTTTTTAATACGTAAAAATCTTACGTTTACAATGAAAAACATGTACGGGAATATTTATAGAATGCGAGAAAGAGGGGGAAGAATTTTTAATGACCTCGATAATTGCAGGTAGCGAGACTCGACCCTGTTACACATTGGGTGAAGGCTACGCGAAGAAGACCTCGATACACACAAGGAGAGAATTCCATCCACGAGAAGGTCCCCGAACTCTTCCTCGTGAGGTCGTTGGAGCTTTTTGTTTGGCGTTGACCTCAAAGCCTACTTCTTCCCTCCGCTGGCACTCTGAGAAGAATGAAGAGATGGTAGAATGGAAGAGGAGAATAATTCTCGCTGGGAGAGAATCGGCCAAATACTAGACACGTTCCCGGCGGCTTTTTAACTGGCAACGAATGTATTTATGAGGATCTGTCTCTCACTCTCATTGAAACTTCCGGTGCGAGAAGGGGAGACGTGCCCGAGACCCTTTCTTGGCTGCCAGACATGCTTACTTGCTTGGGTCGACTTGCCTGCTTGGTTGTCGGTAAGAGTTAGCACGAACTGCTTTACGAGAAATGTCTTCTCTTTGAATAAGAAATTGTCAAGAGGTACGTGATGCAGTGGAAGATATATTGAATAATGTAGAATGTACAAAGTTTTGAAATATAATGTTACATGATGAATTCGAAGTATGAAGAACAAAGAATTAGGAAGCGAATGTTGACCAGGATAAATCGAGCATTCGAGAGCATCACGGCGCCAAGTTTCTGGAGTAGGTCCAACAGGGTTTTCTGGAAAGTCGCCAAGGAATTTACCTGCATTTTTTTCATTCATAACATAGAGAATGCTATATTCGGCACAGATCTTCTGCGAGTGCATTCTTTGTCTTTCCACGAGAATTCATTTGTGTACAGTATATGCCAAGAACTAGTGAATAGGTAAAACCATAGCCATTATATGTAAACGTACGCCAGGTATGTATACGCACAACATACCAGGGTATTTTGTACTGCTGTTATGTACGTGAAGAGCAATTTGCACGGGAGTTACGAAGCGTGGGAGGATTTCTTATGAAAAATCAACTAAAAGAAGAGCGAGAGAGAGAGGAAAAAGAGAAAGAAGGGAATCACACCGTTCCGCTTTGGTTCGACGTCATTACGTACAAAGTACAGTATCATCCGCTGACATCCTCCGACAGTTGCAAGACAGAACCGGTGGTAATGCTGTAAAATCATTGCGGTTGCGTGTGTATCGCCGATGCAATCTTGTAATGATCAATTAGAAAATAATTCGAAATCCAGGAGAAACAGAGAGGAGATAAAGTTTGTATGCCGACACGAGAAATATACATCTATATAATAAATGATATATAAATTTATGTATATGTTTTTTCTGTCGAGGTGTCAATTCTTTGTAAACGGAACTGCTTATACGAATTCTCAGTACTACAAGGAGGTGTTCCTTGGCATCCGTCGACTCAGCAGAAACGTATAGGGTAGCCCGAAAAACCATAGGGACGTCGAGAAGTAAGGAATAAAGAGCGACGCAAAGCCGAATATAATGTAAAGAGAGAAAGATATCGGATGGATTGCAGCGTGTCATTACCAAGAGGAGAAGACGTGTTATTTCACGTAGCAGCCATTCGACGCGAGGAATCTGCTAATTGTCGCATCTAAATTTGAAACCCAAAGTACACCGTCTGTCCGTGAGCGGCGCTTGCGTCGTTCACGACGCTATCGAATAATAGAAAAAGGATCTCAAGACTTGAAAAAAAGAACCCAATATTTCTCCGTATTCAGATTATCTAATCAAATCGTACGTATCAAGAAGGATCCTATCATATGATAGGAACGAATAAATCACGAAGTTTTAATTCGCTTTGACATATTTCCAAACACTTTCTTTTTTATTTGGAACACGCAAGGGCCCGTATCTTATCGAACGAAATGGCGGCCATATTGCTTTTTCACTGAGTGTTGTCTCTATCGAATCAAGATAATAATACTAAGCGATAAAAGAATTGAGCGACAAGGTCCATCGCAATGGTGAGTCAAAGGAATATTATTCGTAGATCGATTTTGTGATATACTCACTGATGAATTTATATTGTGAAATCATCATGGAACGTAATTCATCCAGAAGGAATGGGACTGACAAAGAAAATGATAGACTCTCTGATACAATGACAGTAACCGACGGGCCCTGTGAATTAACGGCAATTTGCAAAACGCCATGGTAATTGGGTTGCATAAGCAAAGATGATAATCTGCGTTGCATTCAAGGCGAAAATATACTTGATCGTAGAATGATTATGAGTAGATTGGACATTGGAGTGCCGGGTGTCAGGCTATCCGAGCGCCATGGATATTATTAATACGCAACCGGCTTACCTTGGCTCACCCATATCAATTGCTCTGGTAATCGATAAATGCGTGTAACCATGTAGTCGTGCAATTCTCTACTTACGCCCATATTATATTAGTCCTTATCTGTCTGAATATCACTTTCCGTACGGTGTATATTTAACTAGATACCATAGCAGGATGTGCCAACTGAGTAACATTGTTTTTAATTGCACTAAAATAGCGAATTTATAATGATCATAAGAAAAACTTTGTCGTTTAAGAAAAATT
>JARPRG010000006.1:548346-608971 GCA_031001745.1 Hartigia nigra
GGTAGATCGGCGAGGATGGGGACCCAGAGACCTGAATAGCCGTAGCCGGCGGGCCTGACGGGGCAGAGTAACGGTCCCAGGATGAAGGTTAGCGTTAGCAGTTGCCCGATGTCCAATGGCTGATATTTCAATTGCAAAGACAAAATTAGTCTGAGAAGATGAGTCGATGCCGATTGTGACTTCAGAGGATCCAATGGCAACGACTGAAGGCGCTGACGTATCGAATGATTCTAGGGTTATTAGGTCATTAACCATAGATCTATCCCCGAAAAAAAAAAGGAAAACACTGAAAAAACGATATTTTTCATAAATGAAAAAATTCTACGAAATTGAAGAAAAAAAAAAAACAAACTTTTTTTGATTCCTAGGTAAACGGTCTGACCGTATTTTTTTTAATGGTATGAATACATTTTGAATATCGGTGTACGATAGTTTCTGTACGGTAAAAATGGCCGCTTACTCAATATGTAGAAAGTCCATTGGAACTGGGATGGATAGGGAATTCTCTGGGGCGCGGGAATCGGCAGATTTGAACTTTCGATATGGAAACCGGAAGATCCGGCACAGTTTCGTGAGAAAACGAAGACCCAGACATTCTGAAAGACTTGTCACTGTGTTTTGATTCGCCAGTTACGAATGGCTTGGAGATAACTTCATTGGCCGGGTGTGACCCTGGCTTGAGATACAGCACTGATAGCTGTGACAAGAGTCCTATCTTTTTTATCGTGGTTTATCGTCACCGGTGTACCGATAAGGCGTAAAATGAAAAGAACAAAAAAAATTAAAAGACCCAACTAAAGTCATACTGATCGGACAGAAAAAAAAATCCAAGATACTAAAGCAACGGAATGCGGTGAATTACCATATATAAATTCAACACGCGAAATATTAGATATTTTTATTTATTTATTTACACCACATAAGATATGCCCAAAGTGGCGCGATTCTCGTGCGACAGGAAACAGTGACGTGGATTCGTCGTCCTTTTGTCTTTTACGCAACGCTAAGCATTAAGCCGACACAGAGACCCGTCGGTTAGAAGAATCTCCGAATTCGACGAAGCGAATCTTCGTTCGACGAAAAGAGAAAATTTCTATGTAAACTGCACCAACTTCCCTGACGAAATTCCTGTGGGATTACTCAGCGTCCAAGGAACACGGCCTTCTAAGCTCAGGTAGCAGAAAGAAACCTTGGACTTTGCCACTAGCCAATGAACATGCTTATCTACGTAGAATTAAAATATGTATTGACTCCAAAAAAAAATCCACCCCCTCACGCCCAAACAAAATATTATTTTTCAAAGTAATTTTTCAAAAATCAAACGCGACCCAGAACGGCACGTTCCACTTCTCGTATCTCACCGTCAAGACACTTTTCAGTCTTATCTTTCATGCACGTACGTAACCTGTGAGCGAGACACCCTGCTGCCAGCAATAATCAACGGACTGGGTAAACATTGCCAAGAGAGTAACGCCATTTTCTTCGTTCCGAGTCCTCGCCATTATTCCCGGAACGCTATCGCGATAATGAGTTCCAGGACAGAACGTAAATACGATTAAATACAGGACGTGCAAAGGATTCATCCAGGAAGTTACATTAGAAGGGACGGAAGGAAATGACGAGAAGTCCTGACTCCTGAATAACTAGCGAGAAAGCCATCCGAGAGAAACCGGTCTAATGGGACCCCGACCATTTTTCCAAATAATAATAATATTCCAAATACAAGCCCCCGAGCAATAGCGTTTCTCCGCCACACAGCTACGTAACCATCATTCCTTTAAAAAAAAAAAAGAAAAAAAAAAAGACGACAACCAGGATTCAACCCAGAGAACCCGGCGTGGTATCATAATTGCAATTCCATTTTACACCAAGAACGAGGAAGTCGCTGTAACAACACTGAAGTGACGCCGTCTCTATTTACTCGTTACTCACCAATGACGTAAGCTACACCCAAGAGAGAGAGAGAAAGAAAGCTGGATGCAAAATAAAGACAAAACGTTAACGATTAACCGAACTATTGAGCGAATGAGTAATATCCAAGGAATTTCCGTAGACGTGCCAGCTGCTCGACGCGACTGTACCTTCGTTATCGATAAGGTAACCTAACCTAAACCGTACCTACGTATCGATAAAATAACACTACCGTACCGTCAAACCTATACGTCAGAAACACCTGAGGGGAAAAGACATGACGCATTTATTGGAATCGACAAGTTATACGCAGATAATAACCATCGCACTACGTGCACGGTAAGAGATCGCTCTATCGAGTCCCGACTGAATCACTGAAAATTCCAACGAACGCTCTAGATACCCGATAACGCCACAAAGTCGCGACAGACATTGCCACAGGTAACAAGAGTCGAAGCTGCAAAAATGCATCGACAAAATGTTTTTCACCCAGAAGCCTCTGGGCCTCCTGAGTCAACGGGACTACAGTGGCGCCAATGTTAATGCACCGTGCACCCGACGGCGAATGCATTCGCCGTCGCTATGGATACACGCCAATAATATACAGTAGGTGAATTAACGAAGGTAGTAAGGCGTTGCGCGAGCGGCTTAACGTCGCATAGCGACTAGAAAGGCAGAGTTCGCGATAGAAGGCGTTGCGCGCGTAGCCTTGAGAAGAAGAAAATGGATACACAGGGTGTAGTCCAGGTCGTCGAAATCTGCATTCTACGTATGCACCTATTATTGCGCCATGCAACGTGCTACATAAAATGAAAGATAATGCACTAAAGAAGTAGCGGCCATTTGAACGATGGTACAGCGATGATAATAATAAAGCTAGATAAAATTCACGTAGAAACGAAGTCCGTACGATAGAATGATAACGGCTGTTTCCACATGTCTGTACGATATTTGTGGGTATAAGAAATGACGAAGATAATTCAAGGAGAGACCTCGAGGAGCCCAGACGTCGGACTGACAAATTGTAACAGCCATTAGGCTCTTATCAGTGCTACTTGGTATCGTCTCCCTTATCGACCCCTTTTCCCATGCAACCAGTTCACGAGGCTGACCGAGTACTGCTTTCACCATGCGACTGTACAGGTTACATACCTGTAACAAGACTGTACGTACAAGATAGCTTGTGATAGGAACATATATACGTATATATTCGTACTTCTGGATTATTCTATCCGATAACCATAATATCCGGTGTCGAGTAAATTCATAAACTTATAGTGAAAATAAACAAAAGTCCAAAGGATTTCTTATCAGTAATTACTCGAGTGCCGGATAAGCGAATAAAATGTCAAAGTCAAAAGAAAACAGTTGCTATATGATAATGGTACCTGCCTGATACTCATAGTGCATAAAATAGGTGCAGTAAAACTTGACAGACATATATATATATATAGTGAATATAGACTGCATTCAGATGGTTGGTGACCAACAGAATATTCGTATCCGGTTAATTTGTTCGTCATCTCTTGCGTGTATGACATCTGTAACATACCGAAAATCCTCACAAGATTGGTCCAATAGACAGAGGCTGGGAAGATCGTAAACTTAAAATCCAAAATAAAAAAGTTCGCGTTAAAGAAAAAAGGGACCGTCGTATATAGAAAATGGCGAAAGGGGATTTCACTCGTCGATCCAATTAAGCCTAAAGACATCCACGTGCTATAACGATTTTGCATTAAACCGCGAGATCTGCCGATCTTCCTGCATGGAGACAAACCGCCACGACTGGTTTGTCTTCACTTTTTAATCGGCTCCGTGGTGCATACCTACGATCCAATCGCCGTGCTTGGCAGAATCTAGGTTTCTGGAGCTCGCGAGAAAAGTTGCAAAGCCTGATAACCGCGTAAAACTCCCTAGAAGCGTTTATAGGGAATATCGACGATCGTTCCACCTAGTAAATTGCCAACCAGAAAACCAGTTGATCTATATATATACCTATAACGATAAGAATTTCACTTTTTTCCAGTATCAACAATATATATATACATGATCCACGCCCCCCCCCCCCCCGCCCCCCTAATAAGAAATTCGCAAATCGCAAATAACTCGCAATTACGAATGATCGGGCTGCACCCTTTGTTTTCTCCCAGCTACGCAACCTCTTCGGAAAAATGGACGATTGCCGGCACGAGTCAGTTTCAGGCGGAGCGGAACGGGGCACATTAGATCGGCGCCATGTCTGCGGCCTCGTGCCAGCCAACCAGCCAGTCCACGAACCTTAGGAGCCTATCAGGCCTACCCCAAGGAGAAAACTGTGCTGCGAAGATATTATAACTCGGAGGCTGACTGCTAGAACCAGTGATTACCTTATGATGGAGAGCGTTCGCGTACGACTGAGCTTTAATTTAATATATCAGTATACATATACTTAAGTATCTCTACGTCACACGTAGTTCCCACCTTCGGCGATAATCCGCCATACTTTATTCCTTTTTTTTTTATCAATGCCTTAAGAAGGGCAGGAAGAACAGTCCAGGCGTCTTATATCAATCATCAGTATGCATGCAGCAGCGCCCCTTACGGCCATAACTAGTATTACGCAGCCGATCGCCCACTAACTTTTACTTATTTTTTCAACATTAAACCGATCGCTTAATGCTAATTGTCCAAGTCGAGGCGCCGACGCCGACGCCTCGTATTATAAGGACGTCGTAGGTAAATCAGTAATCTTACTGTTTCGACACGAAGATCGGAAAGACGCATGAAGACTGGTGGCACTGTGTTACTTTGAGACAAAGATGGCGATTGGACTCACCTGAAACAAACAAAATAATAATGATAATCAATTGCGAAAGTCGGTAAGGATCAATTTATATACGAAGTCGAATTGATCGTCTGGACGTAAGAGCATGTTTTCATGGTATAATCCATGAGAATTTAATCGCGAATGCTGGATAATTGCGCGGATTGACAATTAGCCAAGGAACGTGGAATCGAATGCCTTAAGGTAGATGCGTCCCACACGTCGTGTCGGTTTCACTGCATCCAGGTCATCCACGACTGACCATCCCACGTGAAAATATTCCACGTGCGTCTCCTTCTCCTTGCAGTATGTATGTATATATATATATATAAACATTACAAACACCGATAGTGGAGTTCATAACGGTACAACAGTATCATTATACTTTATCTTGGCGAATTCTGAAAAAGGTAAAGGGTCGAGAGAAGTTTGCAATGGCCGACTGCGGCTGTATTGCCGTCCGTTCGTTTAATAATTCGCAAAAAGTCTCGGGTACATAAAGCCCGAGGATTCTCGCCGGAGAAGGCAAAGACGTCAAGAAGACGAAGACTCGGTGCACGAGCAGAGAAGAGAATACGAAGGAGATGAAGAAGATAGACGAGGAGAGAGATAGGAAAGAAGTAAGAAGGGTCCAGAGGAGGAGGGTACAGTATATAGAAAGAGTTCAGAGAAAAAGTAGGCAGACTCGTTACGCAAGTCTGGAAGCAGAAATGGTCGCGTACACGCGGACGCGTATTAAGAGGCGCCGGTCTCCCAAGAGGCCGAGAAAGAACGGGGACACATCTTGAAGTCGTAAAGGAGAACGTGAACGTGAACGTGAACGTAAAAGTTAAGCATTACGGATGCCGAGAAGCCGAGAAGCCGAGCAGGCAAGCAAGTATTTTCGCCAGAAGAATATTCGTGGCGTCGATACAGAGCGTAAACAGACGAAAACAATGGCCACTTAAAAAAATAGCAGCCAGTACAAGCACTTTATTTTAAAAAAATGTTAACCTCCGACCTTGAAATCTTCTACCTTTGATCACAGCCGTGGTCCAATGACGTCACAAACAATTCTTCCTTTGCATAATAATAGCAAGACGAAATAATTCCGAATTTTTTCGAAGCTACGTAGAAGATAAAAATAATACGTAAAATGTTTGTCAGTAAACTTCACGCAGCTTTACCCCAGGGTGCCAGGCACCGTTCAGGTGTATGTACCATATAACCCGAGGCAACAAGTAGTACATACGTACACCGTAATAAACTCTCATCGACCGATCGGATGGCTTACTTACAGCCAAGCCAAAGTAATTGGTTTCGATTTCCAAACGCAGGGAGTCCAAGGAGTCCCTGGCTCATCCGAGTGGCCTATAGGTAAGCAAGTTGCAAAGCATCAAGAATATCGGGATCGTTCGTTACGATCGATATAGTCTGTCGAATCGAAGATAGCTGGTCGACCTTACGAATAAGGTAGAGCAGACATTGTTTTGAAATGGAAGTCTCGCCGTGATGTTCACTGCGGTAAACGGCGAGCAAAAGCCAACGGCAACACATGGCAGGCAGAGACACGCCCAGACGAACTCGAGAAATCTTATGTTTGCTCGAAGGTTGCAGAAACGCAGAGGCCGATGCAGGTAACAAAAAAAAAAAGAAAAAAAAAGGTGATCGAGCTAAGTAATACAAAATTTCGCAATGCCATTGCATTGGTATTATTAATCGAGGAATTGAGATCGAATAAGTGCACCGTGGCTATTGTATTATTGGCAACGCGGCTGAAGTTATAACGTCAGTTTTTTTTTTTTTTTTTTCAATTTAAAAATTATCCGCTCTGAAATTTCCGCTAACCGACGTATAAACGTCACGCTCGCCAAGTGAAACTCGAGTGCGGTAAACTTCAGGTAAGAAAGTGATCGTACGCAATTTTCTTGCAGGCAGCGAACGCAGACCGTCCAAGTTTTGCAGAACGATAAAATACCACGGCTAACAAGCTGCACCTTATACACAGACATGGTTGTACCGTTGTAGTCTATTACGAATATATAGATCCTTTTATTGGTCGATCGTAAAGCTATGCATTACGCATTGATACCTAATAAAAAAGCATTTTTCTAGTAATAATAACAGATTACGGGGCAATGTATCCATTTTTTCCCACGGTTCTCACGCGAGATCTGTAAACATCTTTGACTAGAGGATACCTCTCATTCGGCGAGGGGGAGGTAGAAATCCTAAAAGAGATATGAAAATTTGTCTGGATCCTGAATAAGCAACGTGTGCGCCCGTCAACAAATAAGAATCAAGATCCTGCTTTGCTTTAGAAAGGAACCCGTTAGAGGAGTGGGTGTCCCTGCTCAACGGGATATCTCGATCAGCCGATCGCGGCAATCCTAACCTGTTCGATAACTTTGAATTACGAAAATTCCTAAACGAACCAAAGAAATATCGAATCGATTCGTTTACGTGAAAATAGGAAAATCGTTAATTTGGAGCTCTGAATAAATCTATTAAATTGTAAGAAACGTATGGATCACTCGACAAATAGTTCCTGAAGAAATGTCGTGCAAGATCAAAAAATCAGAGATGGCTACGCAGGACAGGAAAATGCAAATGTTAATATCAATGGCAATAATAACCAAAAAAATAAATGATGGATGAGAGAGAAGTAAAATTGAAAGAAGAAAATGTAAAATAAAAATATATAGCAGAGCAAGAGACGTCGATCCATCTGGCTATTGATTTAAGATCGAATGTAGAACGCGGTAACGCGAGTATCGAGGACCGTATCGATCGTCGATTAAGTGGGCAGAACGACTGTCTTTGCAGAACGTAAAGTCGCCCTTGAAATTCCTGAGAGGCGTGGGTGCCGCCTTTTTCTTAGCCCGGAGGCTGCCCGACGTTCTACACACGTCTCATCGTGCCCGTTGCAGCAGCTGTAACGTTAGTCACTTTTTATTTGGCCATGCGATCTAACCGCCTCGAGTTTCAGAGCCCAGCTGCACACCTTGCCGATACCAGAAAACACTAATGGCAGAGACTAGGAGGGATCAAAAGAAGCTCTGAAAGGAACCGTTGCTCTTTGAAGAAAAAAAAAAACACCAAATAATCAGCCATCCATACGTAAAATGTCATTCGATCCATTACGTGATCCGGGTATAGTTACAATCTAGTAATAATTCCCCATGAAAAGCCGTAATGACATTGCTAAAGAAATTCCTCTGGAATGCCTCCTCCTGTAAAGTTCCATTCTTGACAACTCGTGGCACTTAGCTTAACCGCGTTCAAATATTCCCGCGCAAAGATCCCATGACTCTCCATTCTTTCCCTAAGCCCAAAAGCATCCTGTTCTAACACAGCTGCGACCAACTAGCAGAGCAGCCGTTGTTGATTGCGTCCCCAACTGCCGACGAACCGCGTGCTTCGTTTAAGGCCGATTCAAGAAAGGCCCCGGTTGTTTTGCAGGAAAAGGAACGTAAAGAAGCGAAATCCCGCCTGGTCGTTCGCGAACGGCCACATGTTGGACTTGTCCGACCTTCACCCGACTGCCGTCCTCATTATGGTTATTGCCAGCGTCCACCAGCAATTTACGGTTAACCCAACGGAAATTTAAAAGGTATCGGGTACGCGAAAACGCACCGTATATTGTGTCTATTGAATATGATACATAATCGTAACTAGATATACACAATACATAATACTCGGAAATTCTTCTTATCGGTCATTAAGAGTATACCGCAACAATGTTTGCACTTCCTAGAAGGAACTTGAGAAAAGCTCAATGAACTTCTTTGGTAAGTTTAATGATTAATGATAAGAGAGATAGAAATGTCTCGAGCATAAAGTCAGGAAAGAGTGTAACCCCTCTTCACGAATTTATGAATGGCCGCACTCAAAGCTGCTCCTCTGCCCGCAGTGGAACGGATGCTGCATAGACGTCAGCAAGATAAAAAGAGATTCTCTTGCGTGCGCTGGACCAAAGAAGGATCTTTTCCAAAATATAACAAGATTATTTTCTATTTTTACTTTGACATGGTCTCGTGAGAGTTTATAGCTTTGACAGTGAAGCTGATGTCAAGCGTGAAGAAGATGAGATCCTCAAGGCCGTAGCTACTACGAAGATGGGTGGACCATTTTTTTTTTAATATAAAAATGCCTATCAGACTAGGAAAATCATCAATTCTCCTAAAAATTACAGTATTAACGTTAATGATCTTGCACAATTATCATCGGATAGGATATCTAACGAGACACGATGAATGACTCCTTCTCGGAAGCGTCTATCAGTCTGAATTGCATGAAGCCGTGGAAGTAGCTGCAATTCTATTCCCACGAAATTCAAGTATTTCGAAAGACTCCTGCAGTCGAAGTCAAAGTCGTGCAGAATTGTCACGGAATGATCTGGGTCAAAGGTGGCTCCTTCTTCGAGCAATACGATCGTGTCCCATAGATCATCTCGATCGTAAATGATCCAGTTGCCCTTCTCCCAGTACGTCCTTTCTCTCTGAGACTCCTCACCGTGCCCTTCCTCAAAAATAACCCGAGTCCCATCAATCCCGATCACACGATGATTAGCAATCATCCGTATACTCTCGAGACTCGCAAAACTGAATCCTGGCCCCGAAAAGATAATAAAAGAAGCCACAAAGGAGACAGAATCATTCATACAGAAACAAGTATTCTCACGAACCAATAAAAATGGTTCCTCACCGTTCCTACCGGTTTCACCATTTTATCTGTTACATAGAAGGAGGGAACTCGGTCCGATGGATTGCAGAACAGCTGTTCGCAGTTGGAAGCAGCTGCGTCCTGCAGGATATCCCGTCAGGGACGAAGGATCCTAACAAACGGAAAGAAAAGCTGAAAGTCCCAGTACATCCTATACATATATATATATGTAGCTGCCATTAAAATTCCTGTCGTACAACAATTTACGTAGAAGCCACGTAATTCCTGGACACTGTACTAATTTCCAATCAACACCGTGCACGTATGTACGTTACAATTAGATTGATAATTATATTCTCCGACTCCAGAACAAGAATGAGAAGTCTAATTGTGATGCAGTCCGTGCAGTCGTACACTGGCGTCAGTCATCGGTATAATCCGTAGCAGAGACCCGGACGTCCATTGCAGGAGGAAGAAATAAATCAAAGAAGGAGCGAAACGAGTTCATTTCCTAAAAGGCAGTCGGGAGTTGCGTGCGTGGGTGCTAAAGCAGCGCGGTTAATTAAAGTGATAAATTTCATAGGTTATGTATACGTACTTAACAAATGCCTTCGCTATTTATGCATTAACGGTATACATAAGTGTCGTGCACTTTATTATTGTAGGAATACCGGAGTGACTTTATATAAGAGAATGATTTTACTGGAATTTTCAAAATAACTTCCTAAATCCTGGATTACACTTGAGTAATGAATTCCGTAGATTTTCCCACCTATAAGTGATATAAATATCAAGTGGCAAGTGCATACCAGACGCTCTCGGAATATCTCGTCCGGCTACAGGCTATTTTCAACCCACGCTAAACCATGGCTTTTTCACTCTCTTTTCACTTTATCTTTCTTCGTCTGCCATAAACTAGAGTTTGTCGCAGAGCAGAGAGAGAATTGTAGTGCACGCTTCGACTGTGGGTAGGATAATGTTGCTGTGAGATAGAAAGAGAAGGCTAGTAGTATCAGTATAGAATAAAAGAGCATAAGTGATCGACCTGATCACGAACCGTTGCATGCACGATAGACAGATCAATGGTATAGATCAAATGATCTACGATCTAGCTAGCGGCATTGTCTTAATTACATCCTGATCAATAGATCCAACGAGCAGGATCGTACGGGGTTGAACTCTGATGGCTTTTAGATCAGGAAGAAAATTCTTCCTTTGATGATATGGATTTGGACTGTAATTCTTTTATTTTTCTAATACACTAATTGTAATGTAAGTTTTTCAGAAAAACTTTCGTAACCTACATTGCACGTGGAAGGATTTGATACGAAAATACCAGTCGAGCAAATCGAGGATGAATGCGGCTGATCGTGACGATTTCGAGTCCCAAGTTGGCGGTCTTACGAATTCTGTTGAGGAAATCGCCCGTAAAATGGCTACCGCAAAAGGCCACGAGCCAGAAAGAGAGAGTAGAGGTCTGTGACGACGGAGAGACCTTTCTTTGTTCGGTACAGGTCTGTCTCTCGCCGGAATCGGCTGGTCCTTTTTCCCAACCAATGAGCGTTCGCAGGATCGAAAGAAAGGATGCAGGAATGCATGGATTCCTTTCACCCTCGTGCCTCTGTGGTGGTAATATACTGGTAACCGAGTACCAGGATAAATTACGAATTTGTAGAAAGTTTAATCGCGACTAAGAAGGAGGAGAAAAGATTCTTACGAAGAAACAAAGAACCAAAAATGGTCATTATGGCGTTAGAATAAACCTTTGTGGAATTACGTATACGTTCACTTAATCCGTTTTTTTATCAAACTTTTTTTATTTCAAATCACCGTCAAATTAAACTCCCATTTACCAAATCTTTCAGGATCTATCGGCATTGATGCTAACCGCTTTTTAGTATTGATATTCATACGTTATTGGACTGGCGGCATGGAATATTACGATATAACGGAAGTGGAGGGAATACGAACGTCACACATTCCATATTGATGATTATTGACCCAGGTTTATTCTATTGGTTTATCAATACATACAACTCGACCTTGTTCCTTGAGAAATCTTTCTCGTGTTTTCGTACGTGTCTCGTTTACATTCAATAAAGTCAAAGAATTTCTCCGAGAAAATACGAGGTCGGCCTCGATACGATTGTTCCGAGCTATCAAAATTATTCAGTTAATCCTATACGAAAAACAGAATTATGTATATATATAAACTCAATGTTTACCGTGCAAATGGCTGTTCCTCGACCTCGTAGAGTTCCTCAAGGCTCTGTTTCGAGAGTAGCCTCTCAAGTCGTTGTGGCGTGGGAGCAAGATGCCCTGGGACGTTGGTAATCTCGAAAAAGCCGTCGGCAGTCATGACTATCAGCCAGGATAATCAGAGAAAGAATAATCCCAATAATCCGCAAGACACACACTCAATTATAACGTTACGTATCGATAAATTTCGTAACAGTCAAGACTTGAAAAAAAAAACACCGTAAAATACAGTTTCAGAAAAAAAGACGACGGCTTTTAGGCCCGAAACGCGGGTTTACCACAATTTTCGTAATTTTTTTGCAATACGTTTACTCGTGTCTATATGTTTCTCATAAATTTCTCAAAATATATACATTTATTACGAATAAAGCACCACGTCACTTCCCGAATGCGTTTCGACGCCACGATGCATTTCAATGAATGTATTTAATGATTCCTCGGTCACTCGACTCGACTTGCAATCTGTAATTGCAACGAGGATGCGACGGGAATTGCACGCGGTTTGCATGTGCGAGATACGACCACTCGCTCCGACAGTAGACTAACGATTGCACGGTGCACTGCCTTCCATGGAGTCCCCACTCTTCTGTCGAAGAACCAAGAAGAAGTGAGTTGGAAATTACTCCCTCTCTTCGTCACTAGGTACCGGTGACAGTCACGAGTACAGCCGAACCTTTACGGGAATTCCCGAACGTCTATTTCCCCCTCTTTGTCTACTACTCAACAGGCATTAGGAATTCGCATAGCGAGTACGATGCATTTGAAAAAGCATTGTCAACAGGGTTAAAAAGAAATTGAGATACATTTTTTTTATTTTGAAAAGAGAATCTCGGAAATTTGTTGATTTACATAAATGTATGGTGTATTTATCGGCACGGTTTTGTCGAATGTAAATAATAGTTTTTTTTGTGGGGAGATTTTTAGACAGTTAATGAGATCTTGCTCAAATTTATTCTTGTGTGATATTATTGCTAGTTATGGATTCTGCATGGTTATGGTTGGGTATCGGCTTATGGCAGTAGCATGAATAATGAAATGCAGGAATAATTTATCGATTTTGCGAGAGACTACGCTTGGAAATTCCTAATAAGGTAGTAGAACAGCTATCTCAGGAAATCGGTTAATCTCGATAAGGATAACGATTATCTTGATACAGCGACCCTAAGGATGGAAGGAGTCTGCTTGTTGGTTACTGCAATTTGATGGCTTGCAAGAATAAAAATATTCTCTTGTATATTAACGTCGTTAATCCGCCTTTACCAAAAATAATTCTAACCTCCAATATTAGAACAAAAGGTTAATCAAATATGATACAGTAAACGCGTTAAAAAAGTCTTATCGTCAAAGCAGATAGATCGATGAAAAATTAACGTTCCGCGACGATCGCGTCAGTTATCGGATATCCATCAGTAATGCCAGGAGTATTAAGAATATCGAGCACAAATAAGCAAGGACACGTCTCAGCGAGCAGCGGTAACTCCAAGAAGAAACATTAACGAACAGTTATGGACGCGAAGAAGAAGAATAAGAGGAGTAAAAAAGCAAAACATAAGAAGAAGCTGCTGCATCGTTCTAAGGTAGAAGCAGAGAACGATTTATCTAAATCTGCCGTAAACGACAGCCCACTCGTTTGAACGAGGTAACTGTCAATTTTAATTAGGCAAACATCACGTGCCAGCTTGACATCCTTTTACACCCTATGCATCCATTTTTTCCCTGTAAATTCAAGCATCGCGACAAACTGACAATATTCCAAGAAACTAATATCAGGCGTTTAAACTCAACTCGTGTTACCAACTTATTAGAATGCTTTGTCTAATCCATTGATAACAATCATGACTAGACTACCACGGCTGGAGGAGAAGATTTAAAAGAAATGGTCCGGGGTCAGGGAATCCTTACCTGGTGCCGAGTGATGAATCTCCTGTCACCAGGAAGAAGCCACCAGGACATTGAGAACTTGTTTTTTTTCCCTGTCCCATACGTGGATTCCCCAGGTACCTAACACACTATACTAAACTATACTAGCGTTATCCGATATCCTGTTCAGATTAATGGATGCTGAATGCCAGTGCTCTCTAGTCTCTTTACAGATGTATAGATCTACAGATAGTAAAAAGCACCACGACTTTTCAGCCACCACTAACAACCTCCTGATAATACCTATGGAAGTATTGTACTACAGTATGGAATACAAAATGGAACTATAATTCCTAACTCTGTATATAACCCATAGGATAAGTTTATAGCGTATGGCATAAGGATGCTGCGCTTAATTACATCTGTGCAACTAAGACTGTCGGTTTTCTACTGTGGTAATATCAGTGGTGCCACTGTGATTGCACCATCGTGAGTAAAGTTACCTATACCCAACGATAACTTCTGATTCTGCAAAAAAAAAAGGTGGGAGAATCTCAGTAACTTTCCCTCCTACGCACAAAGCTAAGTCCGGGCCTTTCTAATCCATCGCATACAATGTTTTCAATGCTGTTAGTAGCGAGTTACGCCGCTGTGTGTTGCCTACTTCAGGGGGCAAGGACGGCCGAGGCCGAGCACCGCCACGGGAAGTCGAGGTGACGGGATGCTGTGGATGCTGAGAGAACGTACGAGAGGAAAGGATCGACAGACAGACTGATGGACTGTATATATACTGCCTACTCTATATATCATCCGTGTTCGTTCTGTGATGAATATGGATCGATAGAGCTTCGTTTTTGAATAATCTTTATTAATTTACAGGATTATCTCATCTGGCTATGTTTATTGTTATTAAGGGACTGGTAGATTATTTGAAAAAAAAAAAACAAAGAGTATTCAGTGTCAAGTGATCTTCGGTAGTTGAGTAAGTCATTCACTGTGGAATAGATGTATGCATTCTGTCTGGTGGATCTTGCGAGTCCTGGCCTTCGCATTCCTGGTACATCCTTAAGTTTTGTTTTCGACCGTTAATGCACGTGAAGGAAACTTTCTTTAGGCTTTCTTTTTGAATTTCCTTTTTCTTTTTTCATTAGCCTTGTGAATCTCTTTTAAAGTCTCTAGTATTTTGCAGGGGTGACATTGACGAAGGTATATATATATGTATAGAACAGAAGAGGGATGGTTCGACGTATGGCAAAGGATTCGCGTTCTTGCCTATCTTTGGAATTTGCAGGCTCTGCTTAGTTTCTATGGAGACGATCGGCTCCGTTGGTCTAACCGCTTTAAACCGTTCTCAACCGTCTCGAGTTGGCGTTGTCGTGTGGCGCACACGCCGCCGATTTAAATTTCAAAACATGCTAGGATCCGCCACAAAGAAACTAGTTTTCGTGCTTTTTTGTTCGGACACGGTGAAAATCTCAAAGTCTAATGTAATTGTGACCACGGCGACTATACGTTCCAGCTTGGATATTTTTAGGGAACCAGTTTCTTCGCAAAAGAATTTTTCTTCTTATTACTCTTGCTCTTCCTCTCTTCCGCCTCTTCTTCCTTCTTCGTATTCGCTCGCATATCTCACAGACGATGAACCAGAATCTTTACAATGCTTTTTCATACAAATCGCTTTCATATTTTATATGTTTCATACGATGTCCTTTTCTTGCTTCTCTTCTCCAGAAAAAAAAAAGATACTTTAAAACTGGATTCATTGTATACCAGTGAATGGTTAATACTCGCAACCCTGGACACTATCCTTAGGAATAAAGAGAATTTATTATAATCCTTAGAAAAAAACCACTGTCCTTAAATATTCTTAAAAGCTCTCATTCTTTAGAATTAAAAAAAAAAATACAATATTTCTCGAGCAATTTCTGGATAGAAAAGCACGAAGTTATATAGCAGATTTCTGCTGGGATCAGAGAAATCGAAAAATAACACTAGAAAGGTATAGAACAAAAGTATAATGGAAAATAGGGGAAAAAAAGTCTTCCATAGCATAAAAGTCCCTAAGACCCATTATTCCAAAAATAACAAAACTGATAGTCCCGCTTCATGGGACTCGAGTACATCCTTATGGGGCTTATGAATGGCCACTGATTAAAAGGACCCCTCTAATAAATTCACGTGAGTAAACAAGCATTAAACTGTTATTACGTTCATGAATAAAATTAACTAACTACGCCTGCATCATTTTCAGGGGTTACGAATCATCCTTATCCAAAAAACCACCCCAATGGCGGACGAGATACCGTGATAAATTCATGATGGCTGTCGTCATTAATGTCTACCACAGCAGTTCATTCTCATGGGGCTCTAGGGGGGTCTTACCCATATGGATAGAATTCGAGGGTGAAACGCCAGATCGATATCCTTATGTCTATATACCTATTTCTACCCGGATAGAATGCGCCGATTTTAATGGACTTCAGGAAATACTCATTTCCCTCAAATTTCCTCTTTTTACTTCAAAGGTGGCGTAAGGACAAAAAAAAAGAACTTAACGTTAAAAGGACATTAAAAGGATCCATCCTTTCTCAGCTCCTATTTCAAAATGATTGATCGAGCGTCCTGCCCTCGTCTTCAAAGAGTCCTCGTATTTCAACGCTGACAGCATTAGTGATCCTGACGTCAGTCAACCCCAAAATTGCACTTCCTGACACGAGTCTGTTCATTGTGGGGAGAAACCCTTATTTACATAGGGGTAGTTCCCGCAGCTCCTCAATCTTCCATGTTGTAATCAAAGTGTCCGTACGTACCACTGATCAAAGCAATACGAGATAAATTTTATTTTTGAGTGAAATGTCTGTCTGATCATTTTTTTTTTTTTTTGACAAGAGGGTAAACTGTTGTTACTTTATCCTCGTTTCTTCGAATCACTCGAATGGCAGAATCGGTAGCAGACAGGAGGCGGTGAAAATACAGAGCTTGTATATTCGTGAAAAAAAAGTAAAAAAGATTCTGTAGGGCGTCTGCTTCTCGGTAAACTTGCATCCCTTTTGTCATTCTTCCGCGAAACGGTCCAGCATAGTGCAGCCAGTTGGTTCGTGTCAAAGCAATGGAAAATGCATTTATACTGGTAGTTTTTGTATCAAAGACTTCCCCTAGCTTTTATCACTCCGTTATACGTACGTAAATACGTACGTGCGGTTTATGTGCAGGGGTTGTCAAATATTTGGATGGAAACATTCTTGCTAAGATAAATATGAGAATTTAACGAAAGGACGCTTCGCTTTTGGTCGTCGTTCGAATGTAAACGTAGAAAGGGATAAGCTTGTTTACTTAGAATTAAAATTTTCAATAGTATCTACAAACGTACGTAATCTTATACTGCGCAATATATGTAGATGATAAATTCTTTTGCTGAAACTAAAAGGAATGCAGATGAGAACCCTTGTAGTCCATAGGCCTGCACCCTGCCGTAGGTATATGGTACATTGCAGATGGAGGGGTTGGATCCTTTGAAAATCCTCATCCTACTGAATTTCTCTCGAATTACTAAATAGTAAAAAAAATTATTCCTAGATTGTCTTATAATTATATTTCATGAGAAAAATGTATTTTTCATCTTCTCATTCGGCATCTCTTGTTCATACATGAAAAATTCCATAGCCTAAAGAGAGTGTTTGAAAAAATATTTTTCTTTTTTTTTCAGTGTAGAGTGTAGAGGTTAGAACTGAAAATAAGAATTTGATCCTGAGACTGGTGGTTAGATTAACAATGAAAGCATCTCCTGATCCCTCGAGGCGTGCAGCCATCTTAATACCAACCATGTGTCGGTCAAGAACAGTGTAACAGTGCATGGGCATAAGTTATCCAAAGATTACACAACCCAGAATATATCTCCACTTAAGCTAAGAGCGTAGCGCAAGGCTCCCAGGACCTACCGTAATATCTAAAAATAAGAGAAATAAAAGAAGCGAGAAAAAAGAAACTATAATAAGAGCCAGAGAGGAAAAGGAAAACGTGTGGCGTAGGTCTAGTACGTTAAGTCTAATAGGTGAACCAAGAGAAGGAGCATTCCTCGAGATAAGAGAAGCTCTTGAGAAACATTCAGCAGACATTCCTTATCAATGTTATCATACAAAAAAATAATTCTTGTGTCCAGCAGCTGGTACCGGTAGCAACATTTTTCAGCACGACAGAATAATCTTAAAGATTGATAAACGTATTTTAGATCAATAATCCAAAAATCGTTAATTGACAATATTATTAAAATTATCCTGAGATATTATCGTACGTAAATAAATATCAGTAAAGAGGAAAAACAAAAAAAACTATTGGTATATTGCCCACTGATTTCTTTAATCATAAGTCATTTGTTATATTGGTAATGATAATTATTGAACGTTTTGAATTTTCATTGTATCGATCAAGATTTACCTATTAATTCCGCACGCCTCGCAAAGGAAGTGCGCCGAGTCGGATATATGGCGCCACGGCTCTCCGGGAATATCTTACGTCTGAATCATCAAGCACGTTTGAGAGGAGCCTTACCTTCTCTTGTCCGTTTCTTCTTCTTCTTCGTCCGTTAAATCTACACCCTCCCTTTCTATTCTTATTCTCTTCTCGTTCTTCGTTACTAAGACGCCGATATATTGAGGGAGCTCGACTATCTATAGCGCGTCTGGTGCAACGGGAATCACGATGACGGAATATTCTGGCAACAAGTCGACAACTTCGTTCGCACTTTCACGCCGCTTCGAATAGAGACAACTTCATTGTGTACTAGTTAAACGTCAATATAACGAAAGTGAGTGATATAAAAATTGCCTAGAACTTTATTGACTGAAAATTTTGAGAAACGGAAATGACGTTGCAGCTGTCGTTGGGTATGAGTCTAGCTGCTACTTGCGGTAGCTACTAGCTACTAAAATTACGCAACTGCATTTAGCAGGGTGATTCAACCGACTCGCGAGCCAAAGATTCACTTGGGATGCTAACGAAAAGAAGAGGAAGAAGAAGAAGACAGATATGTGGACGCGTAATAGAAGTAGTTACTAGCAAAGTGTTAGGTTAGGTACAGGTAGGTAAGCAAGTAAGCAAGGCTTGCCCCGTTGTGATTCATCTAAGGAACGTGAGAAAGACGAGCGTTCTATTTCTATTTCTAGCTAACGACCACGTCCATTCGGTCTGTTTGTCACTGCTAATAGAAAGCTTTTCACTTGTTAACTATCGGGTGCTTGCTACTAACCTCCCCAATAATTCTTGGCGAAGGGACGTCCGGGTAGATTCGTAAATTTTCCAAATGGATACTTCCCAAGGATATTTTGAATTGAAGGTATTGAATGCTATTCTCAAATTAGATGAGCAATTCTAAACTGAGACCTCTCTATGATCTGGCCTCTATGTCTCATACCACCTACCTCCAATCCCTTGGAGCATTTTGACTATTCTAAGCAATCTATTTTGGGTCGGGTATTTGGCAGGCCACATACTTGTCAAGTATTTTCGCGGTGCTATTAACCCCGAGTGTCGTGTCTAGATCCATATAATGAAATCATCCAGAAATAATCACTGTGAGAGTTCTAATTTTTCCTTTGATTAAATATTTTAGATATTTTTGTTTTGTTTTCTATTGAATACATATATGGTAAGGACTGAGATTTTCCTCGAAACCCACTTTCGCGAAGCCGAAACAGGGACGGGCAATGATGGCTTCCGGTTTCCTGGCCAACTTCCGGGCGCTCTCCTCGTCAACACAAATCACGTAGTGGTACTTCCGGCGATCGGTTACACCTACGTCAAAATCTTCAACTCCTCCTACGGATACCTTGGGCTCTTAATTCTTCGCTACTTTTGATTCCTTGGCGGTCTCTGAATTTTCGAGATACTTCGGCAACAGATCTTTCGAAGAATACGGAATCCCATTATCACACGATAGAATACAAAAGAGTCAAGTTGACGATTGTGGTTAGTTACACAGTCCTACGCGTTCTGTATACCAAATGAAATTTCAATTTGAAAATCTCTTTTGTCGGCCATACCACTGTGCCTTGTGACCCGAACTCATCCTTTTTTACTATTTCACATAACAAAAGGACCTTACATCTCATTGACTATATATATATATATATATGTATAGAAGTAGACGATATCGTGAATCACGAATGATAAATATTTATTTTATGCGAATCAGTCGTGCACGATGATTCAGTCCCATTGCTTCTATTGGCTAAGCGTAGAAGCACCAGTATACGTAGAATAAAGACAAAAGATTGACAAATAATATGGAAAAAAAAGAAGAATATAACAGTATTTGGTATTTAGTATTTATTACGTTACCCTTTATCTTCGTCCGGCAGATTTGCGATAATTCCTTAAGAATCCGCGGAAAGGCTTTAATGAGCCTTGCTTCTCGCAATGTTTTCTCACACGAGAGATGGCTGCGCTTTTAGCGAGCAAAACCAAAGGAATTCCGGCCACGCGACGAAGGCCGTTGCCATGCGCTATGAATGAATGTGTGGCGGCAGGCGCTCACTGACGATAGGATCGACTTGAAAGACGGTCTGGAAAAGGGACAAAAGTGGTAAAGGAAGTAAAGGAAGCAAAAGTGTAAAGCATTTATGACGCACACTCGATCGCACGAGTATTGCCCCTTCTCGAAGGAGTATAGGAAAATATGGCAAGAAGGCAGCAAGACAGCAACGTAGCAAGGTAAGAACGGTATCAAGAGAAGCGTAGAATCCCGCGAGGGAATTACGCAAGCAGGGAGCTTGGAATCCTTGACCATGAGAGAATGCCCCATGTTCCCTTATTCCTTGAGTCGAATCTATCTCAAGTAAAAGATACGTGAACAGTTTTCGTTGGGGAACAGGGTCTCTCCTTGAAATTGATACAATATCAGTAATTCGAATAACCGCTTTATTCCGGTGTATCAATTGGTTGTTATTAATGATTTTGTAGCTGAATGTACGATATGGATAATTGAAATTGCCGCGTGGATCACTTACTGCTGTTTCAGGTCGTTAACACCTGCGCATGCGCAGTACGCATTGAATGGGCCGGAATACCAATGGCGGATTCGTAAAATTGCTTCTGCTAGAATCCACATGATGGAATGACAGGAATTAACGGTATGGACAAAAGCGTTGATCCGTATTGAGCTACGGTTTGCGTTTGGTAGAAACTTCTTACTCTCTCTTACTGCGTGTATTAGGGGGAAAGAATTCAACGGACGGAGAATGAGTGCACGACTTATGTAACGAGCTCGAGTAATTATGGCGTCTTGGCGAGGCTTCATTTGTTTATGTGCCACGTACGCGTACCGCCAATTTATTAAACCAACAAGCGTGCGAGTGCCCTTTTTACGTGGCTGATTAAAGCGCAATAGCCGGCGATTATTATTACGAGGTTTTGCACCGAGAAGACCAGCAGAGAACGGCATTCCTTTCTCTCCTTCCTTCCTTCCTTTATTTCTCTTCCCTTTCGTTTTGTCTCACTTCCTAGCTTTTGCCTTTTCCAATTGCCAACGCATGCTTTTACTCGCTCCTTAGTCATCGTCCACCGCAGTTATTCGGTCGTTGAATGTGAGATGGTGTTTAAAAAAAAAACATATATAAAAGAAAATCAGTTTACCGTTTCATTCATTTATTTCGTTTGGTGGCAGCATCTGTCCTGGAGACCGTTATACAGCTACTACATCTCAAAAAGATAGAAGCACGCGTTCCCGGGATAAAAAATCGATTATCCCGTTCTCACGACCTTCGTCAATTATTTCCTCGTCAGTCTACTCGAGAAAAAGATTATAGAGGATCGGTAAGTGAGAGAAGCGTGCGAATTGCTTGCAAATCCTGCCAACGAAATCACTTTGTATCACGCTATGTTAAAACTACATGAAAGAATCATTAACCGGAGACAATACGGTTCAGTCAATTGATTAATAAAAATTCAATGTGATTCCAAAAAAAAGTCATTGATTAGTGGTATAAGATAACGTTCTTTATTCGTAATCTCCATTAAATTGTTCTTCGTAGTTATTGAGACACGCGTGTCTAGCCCATGGCATCGATTCGACACAGAGGAATGAGAATCAAAAACGAAGCATGTCGAACAAGTAGTAGGAAAAGAAGGAATAAGAATAAGAAGGAATTTATGGGAAGTTAAGACCCGTTCCGGCTGTTCCTTGGATCTTGCCAGAAGAACACGACATAGAGGGAACATTTAGCGAGAGACACGGATCCGCCCCTGTTCGCATAAATCTCGTTTTCCTTGCCGCAGCCACATTACGAGTCATTAAACTCGCGATGCGGGAGTGACGAGCGATTAATCGAGCGTATCTATGGTTCTGAATGACCGTTATTAGTGAGCAGCCAATCTGACAGTCGAAGAATTTCAAAAACTCGAACAAGTAACGATCGGTTGCGTCCTATACATCATGAAAAGTTATTAACAATAAATAATTAAGACTGTTCCAAGCTACGACTATCCTATCTCTCTTACTGTCTCACTCCCTCTCTCAGCTTATTCCAATACCAAGAGTTAATGGAAAGAAGGATAGTAATACCATAGATAGGTTTTAGGGTTATAGGGCTTTGAGGGAGTTATACTTTATAGAGTTCTCTCTTATATAGCGTTTCAGGTCTCTTATCGAAGAACCGTGGGAAGGTTAAGGTGAGTTTAGTAAACTAACGGAAGGTCAAGACCCATCGGCCGTTCCTTGACCTCACACAGCATAGATCGTCGTTACTCTCCTAGTATTCCATCGGTGGGATATAAATTCACCATTGCTTTCTATAATATCCCTAGATCCAATTTCATATAAGATTTGATATCGATTCCACCTGTAATATCCTTCCGGTTTAGCGGAAGTTGATTATCTGTAACATAATAGGTCAGTAGTCTCCTATTATAGAAAAAACCTTTTCTAAAATATCATGTAGTTTAGCATTACATCGATAGTGTAGAATTCAGATCCAATTTCCACAAAGGCTACTGCTTTCTACTTTTAAAAATCTAATAACATTTATCTTAACGAATGCTTGAATTGAAATAGTCTTTTTTTTTAGTTACAACGTTAAAATAAATTCTTTAATACCGCGAAAGCAAAGATATTACAAGATTCTTTTATAATATCTCGTGGTAAAGAAAAACAGCGTACTTCCTAGTTCGTAGCAAAGTGCAGAATGCAGTCGAATGCATATGCATGCTGATGCAAATATAAAGTGGAACCAGAGCATAGATGCATCTTCCCTAGGTAACTTAAAACGTACCTTATAAGGCACCGAAGTCAGTTTCGAGGTTATGTACCTTCTAGGAAGTTCTGACCGATAAAGTTTTCTTCGTTCTTTAAACGTATTGCGAAGTGTATTTAAATTTTCCAAATTTCTTAACCCGAGGAATGAAAAGTGTAAGCTCGAAGAAGGTTAAGAGAGGGTTAAGAAAAATATAAAATATTCTTACACAGCGAGTGCATTCCACTCTGACATTGGGCCTTTCTCACGACACGTAAGATATTTGGCATTCCAGGCTACTTGCTTCATACCAAGCACGCTTCGTACAGTGCCATATAAAAGTACGTTTTCGTATGATGATTACGTAAGCCAAGCCTTCTTCCCTCTTTCGTGAACTCGCGGAGGAGCTCAGTCGGCAGTCAACATGTCCGTGAGTAACCTGAAGATCCCTCATGAATGTTAAACTCCTGACACGGCAGCACCGAAAAGGACAGGACGGGCTCTTCGTGGAATTATGAAGAAACCGCAAAAATCTTTTTTTTTTTGCAAACAATTCTCACGGGTTCTCGCCCTTTCGAGATTCCGAAATCTTGAACTCCAGATTTGTTTTTTTTTTTATTTTCATGGAACCCGTTTCTGGTTTACGCCATAATACTTAATAGGTATACTAAGAAGCTAGTAACGAGACACTTGACAACTGCCAAGAACCTGTAAGGAAACTGTCAATGAAAAACGTGTTTGGACTCTGAGTATCCTTTATATATACATACACGGTTATTCAGTTGAAACAGACCGCCTGAAGTTAGCGCATCTATTTGATTTCTATGATAGAACCATGTTCAGGTGGTACGTTTCGACTGAATAACCCTGTATATAGATTGACAGTAGACGAGTGACGGCTAAGGAGAATTTCCGAGATAAATTTGGCACACTTGTTTGTTAACTGAAGTGACAACAACCAAATTTCAATCTGTCACTGGATGATTAATGAATTTCTAAGGTATATTTTTTTATCGTGACATAACCTCGTTGAATCATTACTGACAGGAGTCATTGTACCTTAAGAATTGTTTAGCATTCGTATCAATTTTCTGGTTTCTCTACCATTTCCATTTCTTGCTGTATCTTATACATATATACGGTCTATGGCTTCTGATCCCAATATGGCGATGATGATGGGGATACTAGAAACCGAGAACAATGCATCGTGTAACTTTACGCACAATGCCTCACGTTCTTCTTGGTGTACACGTTATAGATGCCTACAGGGTACAAGCTGTTTCTAGTATCTTCCGTATATTCCTATGAGATACTTAAGCATCACTGAAATTCCATTCTTCGAGTAAATAAGCACGGCTTCGTTTTATTTCAGTCCTTTATTCAAATGGAGCAAGAAAGTCCTGCTGGATCTTTACAAGTTCAAAGGAGGCCGCCTTTACAGGAAGAGAATGAAAGGTAAACCCAGTAGGTACATTACGGTACAGTCAGACCAGCAGCAATTTCATACGTGTTAGAGACAAGAAGACACGTCATTCGCAGTGGCTGACACCTAATCGTCCAAAAGCCTATTACCATATTCATAGAATCTCATTATTATTCGCATACATCATCGTCATCATCATCATCAACAACCATCTTCGACTGTCTTCCTTTTTGTCGGTCCTAGATATTTTTCAAAGTCCATCTTTACCTATGGAAACGCTCTTGAGTATCTTCAAACACACTGACACACGTTGACTCACAGTACAATGCCATTCTTCTTGTTTTTTGTGTCAAGGCTCGATTCTGGATAATAAATAATCAGGATTGAGCAAAGTTCTTAGTTACTAGAAAAGAAGCTTCTAAATGATCTTCCACAATGATTCGCACTCTTTTTTTAACCGACTCTTCAGGAATCCTTGAACTTTTTTTTTACCGCTTCTACCAGTCACTAACTGCTTTCAATAAGGTTTCGGAGACAAAGAGACTAAGGCAGAGAGAGAGAGAGAGAGAGAGTGAGAGACTCAAAATGTAAAAGATACCAGAAGAGTCCCTTCCCTCCTCGTATAGAAGGATCAAGGAGGATAGGACGATCATTGGACCCTGAGGGCAGTCTTTAAGTTTTTACCATGTTCCAATCGCGAATAAATTAGTCGGGTGGCATCTATGGTATTATTATGTTATTACGGTTGAACTTCATGGGCATGGCATGCGGTTCTTGCCTATTAATTTATCGATGAAGGAGCATTCTTGTAAGCGCAATATCAAGTACCTTCGAGCTTCTATAAACGGACACTTATAATAGCCAAGAAGCTAGCAAATAATAATTACAAGAACTTTTATCTTTAAAACCTAAAAAAAAAAGGAGAAACTTTGATATTTCGTTATAAATAAAGTTTATCTATTCCCGCGATAAATCATTGAAATTTATATCAACCATTGCATACGTGAGTCATGGGTATGCTCCGTGAGAGAATTCTTAAGGTATTCCACGGTTTTTACCTAGAGAATCTCTACTCATTCGGAATAAACATTTTGTTTGCCAAGCAACGCCAAGGTAACCCGTTACGGCCTAAGAAATTGCTGGATCCGTGCGTGCGTGCATGCAGAAACGGCAATGCGTGAGTTAGGCGAGGTAGAAGAGAAGAGGCTATAACCTAAACGTTGGCACGTGACTCACGCGTGAAACGTGCACGAGAAGCTACACCTTTCATACTGTTTCACTATGGCAGCCGTCCACCTCGAAGCAGGTTACATTCCTGGAGAGTCTGGGTCCACTGGATGATTCACATTGATGCGTTCTTGCATAGCTGCTCTCGAAACATATGCAGAAATTCTTGCACAATATTATTACATTCAATCTTCGAAAGATAAGGTCTGATAAACACTGTTCTATAGAGTTGATATAAAAGGGTAGTGTAAATTAAATGAAAAAATAAATACGAGGTCTGGGTTAATTCCGATAGATACATTTTCTTGTTTTATAAGAAATTAATGGATTAATGGATGAACTTCGTGGACCCGCTGATACGAGGATTGTGGAATGACGTGAGGGGTCGGTTTTTGTATTTTGTCAGGGAGGGGTCAAGGATACTGAGTAAGAAAGTTCAAACGTCTACCATATGTTATTTATCTAAGGAGAGTAGTGACTTTTTTTTAAGAGACTCGTGGAAATGGTTACAAATGACTGGAGTCCATTTTGAAGTGGGTCCAATACGTACTAATTGAGATAACGTTCCCCGAAGGCTTGTGTGTATTAACCGTGCAATTAAGCTAAGATAAATAAATTTGGAGTGCGTCTAATTATATACTTTTTTTTTAACTTCACTCTTTACATTAGACTCTCTTTCATCTTTTGCTCTCGTAAATCTCTTGGGATACGTGGTAGGTAAATGATCCTGAAGTTTTTTCGACTTTTAAACGAAACTGCAGGAGCCTGACTGGTGAATCTGTCTGAGAAGAATAAAAAAAAGTGTCGCGTCAAGCTCCAAGCATTAATCAACCCTTAGGATCTAGATGACTTGGTCAGCCTGAATAACCTTAGTCAAAAGTTTTCAGGGTAAGAGTTCAAGGGGTCGTTGTCATCATGGTAGGTGTTGAAAAAAAATTGTTTCAAAAGGAACCTCCTATGTACGAAGCTGTCTAGACAAATGAATTAAAGTCTCCATGGGCCTTTGAGATCTATATTAAGCTGGGCGTAGCTATATTTAGGGCCAGTTACATGGCGCGTTCCAAAAATAGAACCGTAGAAAAGGGTTATGGCGTCTGACGGGGCTGGAGATAGTAGCGGCTGTGTATAAAGACCCAATAACATACAAAGAGGAAGCGAAGCTCACTTGGAATTTGAAGAGAGAGCAAGAGAGAAAGAATGAGAGATTAGTAGTTAATCGTACGATCACCTAAATATGACTCACTCTGTTCCGGAAGTAGCTTCCTAGAATTCATGAAAAATTCCTAGACTCTCTTCGATCTTGGCATCCTACCAAGATCGGAATTCACATCTGCTACGTTCACTCCATCCTCCTGCAGAGCAGTTCTCAATGAATCAATGCTACAGGTACTTTCATCTTAGTTCACACAGTCGAACCTGATCATTGATCATTGACCACCCATAGGAATTTTGTACAAAATTACATAACGATAAGTGCCATGAGGATGCTGTAAAAAGAAAATATTAGTTTCTTCGGTGTTAACGATTCTCATTTGTTATTATTGTTTATTACTATATTGCACATATTTTATTGAAAATTTCCAGACAACAAATTTAAAGACTAATCTTGACGCTGGATTACGTATAACATCATCGTCGCTCGTTAATTTTATTTCTAGAAGGGTCCGGTGGCACGGGCCAGTATTACCCAATTCCCAGGAGAGTAGATCCGTGAATGCATCTATAAGAGCACTAGGTGGTAGACACGTGTAATGCGTAGGAGAAGGCCCACGTGGATAGGGATTCTCTGGAGGAGTTGGGAACCGCATTCCAGGTGGTGTCTGGCGCCACAAGAGGTTCTCAATTTTAAAGTTATCCAGGAAACGGATGTTGCTTAGAAAAAAGATGACAAGAAAAAATGCATATCTATCTGACAGGGAACCTCTGCTGGATAATATGTTAACGATTATTATTATTATTCCAGATATAAGAATCCCCAGAATTCATAGATCCAAAAGATACTGCCTTAAACCGCATGAAAAAAAAGAAAAATAAATAAATAATCAAAAGGAATGTTGGATACCAAGAAGATGATGGCACCAAGAAAAGATCCTGATTAAGATGACCGATCAAGGATGACAAATTCACCCATATAATGATTGATGATGATCAACAATTTTATGTGGGATCATCCAACAGTTTCTCTGACGTCATTTATATCTGCAAAATAACAGAAACTGATAGATTACTCTTGTTCATGGTTTAAGGGTTGATTATGATTAAAAGAGTGATGGTTACCCAAGGTATCCATGGTACGCAAATAGAATGGAGGATGCTATAAATTTCTTGGTGTTACAGCAGACACTGCCATCTCATCCGTGAGGGCAGCTTACATAGATGCAACTCGCGCAGCATCCCTTCGCGTTAGACTTACGTGCGCGTAACTGGCTCTGCTTGACTTTATGATAATGTAAATGCGTTCCGACGGCTTGGTCTTGTACGATCAAATGGACTGCTGCTGCCTATGGAATAGAGATTGATGAGATGAGCTTCTTAGTCTGTGCTTACACTCTTTAATCATCTCAATATTTTTGTTTTTATCTCTTTCAAGTTATCTCGGTCAAATGCATATAATTAACCTATAACATTGTTCAGGAGAGAATCTTTGGTAAGATACGCAAACCATGTAAAATACGCAAACTGCCGTTTTGACGATTAAGAAGTCTCCAATGGAATTCTCTTTGCGGATTCTCAGCGTTCGTGTATTCACGGTAAATAAGACGTGGCGTGTGCTTGATAAGACGATGCGTGCATCCGAAAGATCAAGAGAGTAGAACTGCGAAGGAAAGAGTAGTAGGGTAGGTAGAACACGTATAGGGTGATTATAAAATCAAATTTGATATGTATAATGAAGTATCCTTAAAAATAGAAAATAGAAAATGAATTTAAATGAATGTCATACATTTTTTTTTTGAAATATCAGGTACATAAGATATAACGTCTTTTCCAAATTTTTAGGATTCTTTAAATATTTTATTATTTACAATGTGTATGCTTGATAAGAAGGGTCAAGCAAGGCTGTTTATTGTAATGCTTAAAGATATTTTTAAAGATTTTTTTAACCAATTGTATTGTTTAAGGTTACTCAAATTTAATTATAACTTATCATCACCCTGTATACCTGATAGGTGTGTAAGAAGGAGTAGGCATGTTAGGCATTACTTCTATATAGAAGAGTCGCACCATCTGCATAGGTTTACCCCTAGAGATTCCAAGATATGAATCCGGTTTACGAGCATCGGATAGAATTCACTGTCCGTTAAGTTTAAAAATAGAAATGCCTCTCCCAATGCGATATATGGACTATAGACTATAGAGTCGTCAGACATCTGCCTTGTGAGTGAACCACAAGTTCCAGTAAGTCTCAGTGCATTCATCCTTAAAGAAATATGACAGGAATGTTGTGTATAGAGTTAAGAAATAGAAAGGAGAACACCTTCCAGCATTTTTAATTTTATATCAAATTCGATCCCCCGTAAGTATTAATCTCATATCGATTAAAAAATTCGTACAAATTTCTACTCTTTTATCCTGATTGTCTTGACTTCCCAACCTTTGCAATTCAAGATAAAAAAATACAGAAATTCCAATTGCATAAATTCTCAGTCATTTATAAGTTAAAGTAATATAAAACTCAGTAAAAATCAATATAATATTAAAGTACAGTCTAGAATAAAATACGAAACTTATTTATAGATATCGTAGGTAATGCAGTATGATACGATATGGGTATAGTGTAACGAGTCTTTATTATAAAATTCTCCAAGAGTATTTTCTCCCACGAAGTTAAAATGGCGTATTATCCACAGACACGCATCGTTCAGGGTCAGAGAGAACGAATTCCGTTATGGAGACGCCCAGGTCGAAGGGTACGTCCATGTTAAGGAGAAGGAGAATGAGACTGAGTAAAGTAAAGGATAAAAACACAAAGAGATGAGCAAGATAAAAGGGAAATATAAGAAGAGAATATTGCCTAGAGTCACAAAGTCTTGAACAGCCCCAAGAGAAATGGCGTCCGTAAATAAAATATAAAAACCAGTAGCTCGAAGCGATCGATAGCAAACCCTTCGTCATCATCATAGTGGCAGAGACTTGCAGCATCCCTACTCTAAATATTTCTCCATTAAAGCTAACTCTTCCTATCGTTCATCTAGTTTCTAGCAGCTACAGCTACATAGGAATTACGTACCAATCTCATAGCATAAACGAGACACCTTTCTCATCTTCCTCCTTTCAGTATTCTCGTCGTACATCAAAAACCTCTTGCAAGTCTTCTTATTCGTGGCGGCTATTTTTTTTTCTTTCATTTTTTTTATAGCCTTAGGCTATTACCTTCCTCTGTACTAGACATATTCTGTATTCCTATGGCATATCGACTCCGGAACGCATTAGAAGACTCATGTAATAGCAGGGATCGTTCTTGGCATGCAGGATCATTCAGGACAGTTAGATATTCAAATAAGCCCGCCAAGAGCCGTTTCAGTGACGATGCTGGTTCTTCCCTGCAAGATTCCTGCTAGTGTACCGTTTCGTGCTACGAAACCGAGATGACATTCCTGTCTGGGTGAAAACACGAGAACGGTACCTTTATGCTATTCACATATCACCGTGTACTGTAATATCAACCATACAGATAAGTATATGAACTTTGAACTTTCTCTAGACACAACCACCACGCGGTCAATTTCATCTAAAATCAATTTCATCCCACACATATGTATATCAAAACTTGCGATATCATTGCTTTAAGATTAACAAACAGTTATCTATAACACTGTACTTGATCATGGACCATTCTGGAATATAGGTCAATATCTCTAGTAGAGGGTCAAGAATTTTGATAACATTATAGCGATAACGTTATCGTGATGGTCCCAATTTGTATTACAAGACTGTTTAATTTAAGTTACATACACGGTAGCGAAGTATACTAGAATCCACAACGTACCAGCTCACTAAGGATATTCTAGTAACTTTTTTTTTCAAACTAAAGATATAGTTAATCATACGAAGATTTCTTTAATTTCTAAAGGTCGGTCTTACCAAAGTTAAATGGGGTTTAAATCTCAAGGGTAACACCGTTCCAAAAATGACCAAAACGTTATGGGCCGACAATGGGCTATGACCTTTAAGGGTTAACTATTGAGATTCGTCAATCATATTATGAATTTTCGGATCACCGCCATCTGATTGGCTAATCTCAATAATTAAATCTCAGTAAAGTTTGGGTAAAATCAGCCGTAGGTCTTCTTAGCGTATCGCGTGCGCGAGTATAACACAGCAGGCAAATACCGATGTCATGTCGTCTCCTGACACTTGGTGTTCAGCAAGAAGGAGTCCGTGATCGTAGCCTGAGTATTTCACCCGGGGGCTATAAGAATGATCCAAGTTAAGTCTGACATAGTGTATAAGCTGAGGTAAAGCAATGCGAGCAAACCGTCGGTGCTTATAGAAGCGAGTGCAATATCTGTGGAGCAATAGAAGCTGTAGGTTGTTGCTGTTAGTTGCTGCTGGCCATTGCCCACTAGTGAGACTCTAACGATAAGGGAATATAGCCTTGGGGACATCACGGAGACGACATTCCTGCACGGAGCATCTATAGCTGGGACTTAAACTCAGCTTTTCTAATACCCATAGAAATCTATAAAGATATTCACAATTAAAATCTTACCTGAAGATTAGTGAAAGAAAGCTCTTTTCATTTGTATATTAACTGTCGTACCGTGGTATAGGTTAGGAGTTTAGTGGTTAGAAATACTGTTGGAGTAACAGGTATGTTAAATCATTTATCATTTACAGTGAGAAAACCATAGAATCTTGTAACTAATAGGTCTGTGACGTGGCTACGTGTCGCCGACAGATATTTACATCTTAGGATTTATCTTCTTGCGGATGGTCTTGCATTACTGATTTATCCGATAACAGAATTATCTGATGGTTTATCGATAGTGCTACTATTACTGTCTATGTAGGCTATTCATGTTATCGGACTTGTTATATTCTTAGGTTAAACCAGGCAAAGAGAAGGACATAATGAAAATCTCGTGTCACGTGATTTCTTACGATTCACTACGGGAGTCAGTGAAATAACTAATACGGTGTCACAATGAGTTTATCAATTTGATTGAATCTCGTGCGGTAAGTGTTACGATTCCCTTATTTGATATTCGAATAATTTACAGGAAGAATAGAAAGGAATTAGAGGAGAAGGTAATGGTGTGAAATGGACAAAGTGTTATAGCAGCTGGCAACTCGATAATACTTAACTTTGTGTTTGACTCTAGTAGCTACAGCGGCCATATTAGACACATTGGCACTGGCTATTCAGTAGGATGCGATAGACAGGTAGCTCGTGTCTCTTCGTTTCTAGTTGCGTAAGTTGCGTATTCAGCCTAGAGCCACCCGGATAGTTATCTTATAAATAAACCGGCACTCGCCGTATGCCCGATTTAGAATCGCGTTGCGTACGACTCATCCGATTCCGATAGGTACAGTTTGCGATAAGATTTAAACGATAGATTTATAGGTTTATTATTGTCGTAGGAAAAATCAATTTTGTTTAACTATGGTATTGGGACACCTGACATGAAGGCTGGGCCTTTTAATAATGCAGCCGAACAGGGTGCATTTTTTTCCAAGTGTGTATGCACTGTTTGATAATCTTCATAGCGTGCATGAAAAGTGTACTCTACCAATACTTATATTTTCTCCTGAAACAGACTAAAGGCGAGACCGGGACTACTTTTTAATTGGAATTAATTTGCGATCTAATTGATAATATTTGACTACTAATCTCATGTAAGGGGCTAATTGACTGTTGTATCGAGATTCGTTGACACGAAACGAATCGTTGATTCATTGATTCGAAAATGACAATTTAATTTATTTATGCCGTTCAGATTTTTCTTTGGACTCGAAGAAAAATGTAGAATTTTATAATGGCCGACCAACTTCTGTTTACTTTATTAAGCAAATGAAGATTGTAATTCTGAGTACCCTGACGTATTCTGTTATTAACATTTGTCAACAGTCGTACAGGTAGATTACATGGTACCGCGATAATTATTATTTCATCCGAACGCGAAAGAAATGATAAGGTCGACGTTATCATCCTCGTGGTTTAAGCACGAAAGATAAACATAGACACTGTAAATATTCACGTAAGTATTTATAGCGACAATTACTTTTCTTCGTTCGAAATAACGTTGAACCTCTTCGATATTGAGGCCAGTATGTTTTTATCCAAAAAGAAAACAATAGATTTTCAAAGAGAATTACGTAACAGCAGTTGAGAATCTCTGTAAATGCAATTTACCAGGAAACGAGAAGGTAGCGTGTCGTTAATCAAAGAGGAAGCCTCGAACTATTAACCTTGCCATTCGAGAAATCTCGACTGGCGTCAATTCGCGTCAACTCGAGTCAAGTTCAATTTCTGCCTCCGTCTTCTCTTCTTCCTCTTTGCCTCTGCTTCCCTCATTCTTACGAGTCTTACTTTCCTCCAGCAATTCTTCCTACTTGACTCTGTTCCCCTGAGAAAAAAAGAATCTACGGAATTTCCACGATCCTCATGGCCGCGATATCTCGCTGCTTAGAAATCGATAAATTCTGATCGGTCGAACGATTCTGAATACAGGATATAAAGGATGTTCAAGATTTGCAAGATAATAATGCTGGTCGGATGGAAACGTCCTTGAATTACATCACGTTACCTTGGAATTACTTAAATGCAATTTTTAATCGTATAAATATACTATAAAGAATATATTGATTAAAAAGAAAAATCTAGACTACCATAGTAGCGATATACTTACAAAAAAATACAACAAATACTTTAGAAAGGATTAACAATGGAATTTAAGAGAAAGTAAACAGCAGCCGCCGTCTTGTTTATGTGCCACGATAATCGTCTGGTTTTGTTAACTCCTTATCGGCCAATTGTCAGAATGCCTTTTAGCTTTTGAACCTTTTAAAGTCACTCTAGCAGTGTTGCATCAGCGTCTAAAGTAGTAGACATTGGAAGATACGTATTAGACGATACGTTTCTGGACCAATTCCAATACACTTTCTATTACAAAGCGAACCTCCGGATTACTGTGGTTATGATCCAACGAAATAGACGAAAGAAAAGGAAAAAGAGAAATCCATTTCTTCAACAAAGAAATATAAAAGTGACCTTGCGCATTGCTGCCACGCTACTGGACATTTAAGATTGCGTCATAGCCGCAACATCCGTCTGTGACCTTCCAAGGCATTCGAGAGAATCTTCTTCACGAGACAGAGAACGAGTCCCGGGATGATCGAAACCCGAGCAACGTAACGATCCTCCATTAAATCATACTTTATTTTTCAAACGACCTCGAGAGCTCTTGCCGCGGTGAAAGTCACTTTTTTATAGGAGAAAAAGTCACGAACAATCAATCCACTTTTCTCACTGATCTTGATACGACGATTCTGTTCTATTTTCTTCCTTTCTTGTTTTCAATCATTTTATATTTTGACTGTACAGTTTCTCCCATCACTTGTATATGTATATATGGTATTTCTTTGCATGACGAAACTTGGTACTTTCATATCCATCATTATGGATATTTTGATTATAAACGTTATACAGGGGTATTCAGTAGAAATGCACTACCTGAAGTTATTACGTCCGTTTGATTTTTGTAGTAGAACCATAGGTTCATCAGATGGTGCGTTTCTACTGAATAACCCTGTATACCGTATTCGTAGTAATAATAGGTCGAGTATTATTATTATCATCTAGTGTCAAATCGAATCAGAATAATTTCTGCATGAATTCTTTAATGGGCTAGGTTGCCGCTCTTAACGGTAAATTATTCCAATGACATTTTCGTAATGGCTCGTCACGACCATGAAGATTATTATTTTATTCTATCAATCGAAGTAGAATGAGTAGTAGCCTGCAATTCGTTCTAGTCTAGTTTATCTAATCAGAGGAAGAATGCGTAAAGCGAGCAGCGACTGTTTAATCTGTTCGAAGATTGCGTGAGACTGGCAATTCCACTGGAAGATATTGAGACTAGAGTCACGGAATCGCGTGATTGGTACTGATTCCCAGATTATATACGTATTAAAAATGTTATTAAATAAAGAAAATATAAAAAATTATGAGTATATTATTAGGAACGTTCAAAAGTTATTTAATACGTATCAGGAGTATATTTAGTAGCCGATTCAGTGACAGGCATTCCGTTCCATTTGATATCACAGATCAATAATACAGATAATCTATTAACAGTCGAGATAAAAACCCTCGAGGGAATTCCTACGACGAGATTAAAAAATCAATTTAATTGCAGTTTACATAAGTTGATTATTGGAAAATTGTATTTATACTACCGGTCGTAAAATCTCGTTTGATATCCCACTATGAAGATTTGAATTTTACCGCTTTTTTTTTGTTTTCTGTAAAATCTCAAACTACTTGTCGGATTCTCCCTATTATAAACAAAGAACCACGTTACGTCTGATATTATGTATATTAAGAAAGCATATTTGTATCTAATTTCAATTGGACGTCATTATGTGTTTTTTTTTTGACTGACGTGAAAATAATGGTTACTCAATCACTCGAATATCTGCCTGTATCAAGCTCAGCAAATTCTTTATCGTTATTTGGATATTAACCAAGCGCTATTTCGTAGCGGCATACGATTAGTCATAGCTGCCGATACAAAATATGTTTTCCGTGTAAGTAAATCGTCAATTTTAACCTCGAATGCTATTTTTATGTATCGTATCACTTTTTTTTTTGTTCCATCTGTGCTTTTGTTACAGGCTGTTTACGAGTAATTAGCCAATGGAATTTCAATTATTTCCTCGATTGATCACGATACAAAAGGATAATTGAAAACATCCGAGTGCCTCTTCTACGCAGTAGACACAGCGAAGAACTTTCGATAGAGAATCTTCCTTCTACGCTTCAATTGACGTTTTACAAGCTGGGTCATCATAAATCGATGAAATTAAATGAAATCTTCTAGACGGCTTGGCACATCCATTACAGATAAGTGAACGCAGTATCGCGGGATATCAATAACAGAGCAATAACGACGACAGCAAGATATCTGACGTAATTAATTAATTAACTGAGAACTGTGAAAAGAATTTTTTTTTTCATATCTCCTACACTCGACAAAAGTCGTTGCTTTGAAGGCTACGTATTTGCGTTAACAAGTCGTTATCGTTATCATTATGTTTTACATTGCTTGGCGATAAATCATTAATTAGAAGACCACTGTTATTTTCCTGCTTGAGATTATTTTCATTAAAGAAATATAAAAAGGGAATGAAACAAAAAAAAAGTAAATCAAACAGATAACAAATACATAACCTCAAAGCAGACCTCCCGATGGTAATCCAAGTGTTCCCAGTTACCGACATGAACGCTTTTAACGTTCAATAAAACATTACGAGGCTGCTCTCGATAAGAAAACGAAAAGATGCTAAATCAATAATTGCACAAAAGATAACGCTTCGTCGTTACTTGCGCTTCACGTATCGTTAATTGAAAGCGGCAAGGCAACGGCAGAATCCAGTGGGAGTTTCTGCGTCAGCAAAGATCCAAACGAATTGCGTTGCTCTCAGGAAGGATTAATTCTATTTTTTTTTTATAGTTAAGAGTTAGTTTAATTCCGTTTTCACTTAATCCAATAATTGATTGATCGCAATTGATCTTTGAAGTTTGTTATTGTTAATTTTTTATCCATCTGATATCTTCTTTCTCTTACTTTATTTGATTATCTGCCAGAGCTCTGTTTCCATGAAGCCTATTGTTAGCACCTGATAAGTCTTATCTAGGCTACAGGTGTGAATCGAGCATTTCTAACAATGGAACAAGTGACGTGTGCCCACGTGGGTGAACATGTGAACTGGTTTCATACATGCCGTAGCATTAGGTATTAGATATTGCATTGCGTAATAATATCAAAGAAACGTGGGCAGTACATGTATGTATAAATGTGTATATATATATAAGTTGAAAGTTTGCCTGCACGAAACTAACGATAAGTACGGATCGTTAAAGAGATCTCCTTCGTAATAATCTTCATAATAATTACTATACTTGACGACTATAATTACTAATTACTGACTTTACAGGGATCAACCAAGGAGGATGAAGGTATGAAAAATATGAAATTAGCAAAGATAGACGGTAAGACTCGCGGACTCTAGATGAACTGAGAATGGATTTGCTTGGTCGAGTATTTTCGAGAAGAGAAAAAAGAAAAAGAAGGATAGAGAAACGGCGACGTACTAAAGAGAGAGAGAGAGGAAGATGAAAAAAAGAAGGATCCTTCATCAAACCCGAATGCGGTAGAGTCGGAGGAGTAAATAAAAGAAAAGGAAATGAGTGGTGGAAGCATCCTCGGGACGGAGTGAAGGAGAAAGGAGGAAAGAAAAAGTGAGAGAGCAGAGGGTAGATAACCGAAGGAGAATGAAAAAGAAATATAAAAGTATCAAGAGAGAAGGAGTAAGAGAGATAGAGAGAGAGGTTGGAGCAATGGTTGAGAGAGAGAGGGAAGGTATTAGAGTGACGACCTTGTGAAGAACCTTGCAAGGCCGAGAAGACTGTTAGCTACCTTTGGATCGAAGCCGCCAGCGTCTCGGGCTGCTGCACCAATGGCTGCACCGGATCTCATTCGAGATGCGATACGGAGAAAGTTCATCACGTATTATTTTTCCGTCAATTCGCTTGAAACGTCACGCGTACGTGCCTCGGATATCCAATAGCCGTACGTTAAAAAAAAATGACGTAAATATTTTTTTCATGTAAAAATGCAGAAAATTGCCTAGAGACGGAGCGCAGGATGCAGTGGTGAATTTATACGTGTTGATGCAGAAGGGAATGAAGATGGTGGCTCTGGAGCTGTATAAAAAAAAATCCCGATAGCTGAATTTACTGGCAGAAAAGCCTTGCGTACCGGTTCCTTTTTGTCGGAGTAACGTTTATCGGCGTCCTCTACGTGGGGAGAGTCAGGCTGCATAAATTTCACTGACTAAAGTCCCCGATCGCTCGATAAGAGAAGAGGACGAGCAAACGAATAAATCGTCCCGGTTTCTAGCGGCGTTGAGCGGCACGACGCTCCGAGCGCTAGATCGGTATCCAATACAGTCTGGAATTCTCGAAAGGTTTCAAGCAGGGAAGAGTGAGAGGAGAGAGGACTGAAGAGGAATGAAAGAAAATAGTGAAAGAACAAAGAAAAAATTAAGAGTTTTGCTTCTCTTTGAATCGCACCCTATATATAAAAGACCGTATCAGTAATACTGATCGGCGTTGTTTTCTTATCAGCACGCTGACGTAGACAAGGCCGTTGGACGTCCTCTGACAATAAGTGAACAATAATCCCGACTGATTAAACCGATTGGAACTTTGTCCAGAATATTATATACTAGTAATATATATGTATATATACATGTATACTTAATTTGATAGCATTAAATAACATTCCAGTATGTCAATGAAGCATAACTCTTTTAACGATTGATACGTGTATTCTATAATAATAATTTAATGATTTAATAACAATTAATAAAGATAAGCGACGAGTCGTGACTTAGTAAAGATATTATGTATTTAATTGAAAAAATACGAAAATTTTACCGTAAAGGATACGTATTAGTATTTTGTAAGAGAAAAAAAAATACAATTTTCTTGTTGATTTTTTAAACTAACGGATATTCGATCGATCCGATCAAATTGATCGAAGAAAATTGTTCTTTCAGGATTTTCATAACAAGAACCAGTGCTAGTTCTTCACCAGTAGAAACGTTCTGTATCCTGTTAGTCGTTACGCAAGATTTCGTAGGCTGTTACTTATTGGATGCTGGATGCGTCTTTGGTTACCTGGGCTAGGAGAGAAGACAAGTCTCCGGAGCCCGAGTGAACAGAAGTAAGAGAACGTCCTTGCAAGGCCACATCGACGACGTCGGCTACGATGCTGTAGGAATGGGCGCCAACGCCCGAGAGAGAAAAAAAGAGAGTGAGAGAGTCTCTCCTCTGCTCACTTCCTCTCTAGAACCATAGCAACGTAACTGAGCAGCCCATCTCGCGTGATCCTAGAAGCCTGTCATCTCAGCAATACCCTATCCGGATATCGACACGTAATACCGCATTCCAAGCATACAAAAGCCAAATAAATAAATTGACAGATAAACGCAAGAATCGAAAGAGCCTTGAATTTTTCATAAAATTTGCCAGATTATCTGGATAAAAAAGATGAAGAGAGTCATAATAAGAATGCACGGATGCATTTAAGTATTATTAATTAATTTTACGATAAAATTTATCTCCATTAAAGTCAAAACCACCTGCATACCGATGCTTGTAAATGTGCAACGTGTGTCGTATGTCTATTTACACTGTAGAATAGATCCGTATGATATTGCTCAATAAAATGGCGTTAAGAAAGGAGCCCAAGAAAAATTCTAGCCCAGCCCGGATAAGTGGGTGCAATAAATGCAACGCAATGCAATGCAGTAAACGGCCCACTTGGCAAGTTCTGCCTCTGTGCAAGTCGCCATTTCGATTTTGCACGTGTGGGCAGCCGGGCTCAATCAACCAAGCTGCCTTTCCTTACATTTAATGCATTTCGCGACTCACTTGCAAGTTACTTGTATGTCCTGCTAATACCTGCTCTGTCTTGTCCTCTCTAGCGTGTTTACCCTGTCTGCCTCAGTATGCCTTATAGCTCTGCCTACAATCCTGACTTCGCGCCATTCAAATTCTATTCCTGTTATAAATAGACAAACTGGTATTTAACGCGAAGGATTAATATTTCATAGGTTTGCCTAGAATCGGACTGCACCCTGACTCCTTCGTGCACCTTTGTCAGAGAGTTAATTTCCTTGCGGCATCCTTTTCTTTTTTTGCGGACGATCGTACATTTTTGCTCGAAAGAAATAAAAATAAACAAATATAGAATGCCTATACGATATAATGATAGAGTTAAGAGGACTAGATTGCGATGGAAAATTTTTATATAGTTTTTTCTCCTGTGGAATTTGCCGACGAAATTTACGATGTCACGCCCACGCAGACTATGCCCAGTAAAGAGAGTGCCAGGGTAGAACGTAGAAGCTACCTTCAGACAAATTTATTATCCTGCCCTGAGAAACTCTACGTATGTATTTGTCGACTAAGTTCAGCCAGTGCTGCCACCTAGAGTCCATCCCTATCATCAGAAACCAGTAAGAAGATCCTTTAGCTACCTAAATTGGTTACTTAAAAAGACAGAAAAAATATAACTATAGGACATTTTGCTTATAGGACGTTTAAAACCGCTTTTACTCTTTCACGCGAGATAAGTGGATTCTCATGTCGAAGAAAAGTCAGTCTAGCGAGAGGCGTTTTGTTTATTTTTTTTATATATTTAAAGTCCAGCCATAAATTCCTGCAACTATTTTTTCTTCTGGTTCACAAGAAAAACCTCTTGGACTCTGTTAAGCCTATTTACGATCGAACCGAGTAGTAAAAATTACCGTCTTTTTTTTTCTATTTAGCACACTAGTTTTCTCAGAAAACTCTTTACCTCTCCTGTTCAACCAAAATTACCTTTTAAAGATATAATACTCTGGACAAATTCATAGAAAAAAAAAGAAATTACCAGTATAGACAATGTAACTGGAGCGACTAAGTAAATCGATTAAAATTACTTGGTTTATTCATTTTTATTCCACGAGAGACTTTTCTTAATACGCATCTTCTCTTTCTGATAAATAGTCAAGTAGCCGTGCTTCGACACACTCTACAATTACGACACGTAACGAAAGTGTTACGTGTGGATTAATGGCGAAGCCTCCTAGGCTTCCACCAACCGGTATCACCGGAATCACATGCAGTGTCAGATTTTCATTTTCATTTCCCGACTGCAATTTACACTCTTCGCTACATCGAGTATTCCAGTAAGTATCCCCTTTTATGTTAGAAATCGAATTTTTCTTTTATTCCTTTAACCCAATCTAACCTCAGTCGTATAACTTGTCAATGGACTATCAAGGAGCATTACATTACCCAAGAAGGTTAGGTTGTCGAATAAAATCCATTGTGAGCTAATCTTCCATGGACAATGAAGCGTGACCCTTGATCAATTTACATTACAACACATAGCCCTTGATTCAAATGTTTCAAATGATTCGACTGGTAGGACGGATCGATTTTGATGGCTCGAATAAAAGTGCACTCAAAGACTATCGAACGAAGCGGGACCTGTTTTAATCGTCTGCGTTAAAGTAATCTAATGGATGGTAAGTTTAAGGTTATGTGATACTTATTCATCGTATTGAAATGCATCATTGGATTACAATGACCTCGTCACTCTTGTTCGTTTCTTTTCTATTGTTTTTATAAAGTTTCTTTTTTCTTTTAATTCTTAGGAAATTGTTTTGCCAAGAAGCACGTCGGTATGTGCAAACAGCATAGGCGTGACGTCGTTCAGGTCGTTCTCCTTCGTGAAAATAAAACGAAGTCGCAATTCGCTATAAAGAGTTAACGAATGGCAGTTTGCATAAAGGCCTGACTTAAGGTATAATTAGATATAAATTAATTGATTGTAATTAAATCTGAGAAAATAAACTGACAAATCAATAATACCCAGCGACCGTTTAGAATTTAATGAGAAATTCGAATTCTCACGTAACCAAACGTACGTAAGACATAACTCCCGCGTTTATCTTATCGGCAGTTAGAGTCATTAAAATTACTTCAAGCATTTATACAGCATCTGCTTCGTATACTGGATATACTCAATATCACACACGCAGTCGAATCAATGAAGACCATTTGTCGGTAAGGAATATAAATAATGATACGAGACTAAAAGCAATTATAAGATTATAACCTGTTTTCTAGGAAGAAGCGTCGCGGCGCATTAATCGAACTCAGGCGAATTGATTTACGCGATCGATCGAAATGCGAACCAGCAGAACGAGATTCTCGACAAGAAATTCGAGGTATTCCTTTAAGTGAGTGCGATCTTGGCCGCCATCTCAGAACGATCGAAGGATCGAGGAACTTGAAGGATCGTTCAGTCAACCGTGAATCTCGAATTTCATGATGCAAATCCAAGCGTACAGCTTTATATATAGTCAGATATACCACGTATAAGTACAGACAAAATCATTGGAAAGAACGACTAGATCTGCCAAGAGTTTTAGGCATCCTATGTAATTAACCAGTCAGGCATTCAGGCATTTAGTATGTCAGTCAGTCAGCCAGTCAACCAGGCAGGATCTCGCGAGATGCCCGATCTATAATTAAGATCGCTCAGTGATCTGTGGCTTGGCTGGAGACAGCGAACGACGAAGACTGGATCCTGTAACGTCGCGCGTGTGGTCTCCTCCCTGAGTCTGACATCTTGGATCGTGTTACGCAGCCTTTATAACCGAGGACGTTAATTTTTTTACTTATCCTTGTATGACTTTATTATTTATATACTAAGGATTATTCGATTCTACTGGTCTAATCGTCTATAAATATATACAGTTTATATAAGAGTCGGTTATATCCTGAAGTATAAAATGATTTTCCTAGTAAGAGCCACTGCCATCTATAGTATACGCTTTTTAAGCTTACCGTTTGGTGTTTATCTTTAGTTTAATAAGCACATTTATCTTTGATGAGAAGAAATATATTGTAAGACGATTTAAATATTTATATATTTATGTTGTTGAAAACTTTAAAAAACTTAATTAACGTTTAATCGTACTATTGAAAAGGAAAACTGGTTGGTCATTTTGACAAATTTTAATTGTTAAGTAATAACAATGCAATTACCACTTGAACTGGCTCATGGTTCACTTTCTTGTTTACGAGTCTGTTCAATCGTTCTGCAATCCTTCTGATTCGTGATTACGTAATTTAATGGGATTCTAATTGTAAACGGTGCAGCCTAATCGTACACAGGACACGGCGAATTCGATTGTAAAACCATTTAAACTTTCTTACAACGAATAACTGTCCTTTTACCAAGAGCGAGATCAACGTCTCCTTGATCTATTATTTACTTTTACGTTTATTTGTCTTCATAATCAAAAAGCCATTTTCAAATCACCTCACCGCGTTACAATTTACCTTTAAAAACTCCATTTACCAGTAAATTAAAGTCAAGAGTTTATGAAAAATTTCGTAAAATGTACTCAAGCTATTCTGTAGAATGAATTTAAAAAATTAATTTTTTACTGTAACATATCTTTCAGACGACCTACATGCGAACCCGACGGTTTTCGTGGCATGAAACACGTGACGTAACTCCCCACGCCCAAGAGCAACAAAACAGCCAGAAGAACGACTTTTGCAGCTATTATACAAGCTGCTCCATTGTTAACGTAATTTAATCTTACTCTAGTAACGTTTATTGGCGCCATCGAATAAATTTATAATAATTTTCTGCACGTCAGCTGAATGAATTGCTGGATTATTAAAGAATTGATGCTGGAGGAATGTAACAGCCATAGCCATAGCCATTTGCTGTACGTTAACAAAAGCTACCTTCGCGTTTAACAGTTGTGTGTGTGTGTGTGCGTGTATATATATATACCGTGATAGCCGTCAGCTGGTTATAAATTTCCAAGTGGTTAGCAAGCGGTTACTATTACCTTCTTACTCGCATAATAAGGAGCTCGTGTATTCCGGCCATTATGAAGACCGTGTAATCTAGGTGGTCCATTACGGTACAAGACAAATTTACTTTTTAGAAACATACAAAAATCTGATGCGTCTGGTACGATTGTTTTTTAGCTAAAAAAAAAAAGGTTTATTCCATTACTTAGTTTGTTCATTGCAGACTACTGCGTCGTACTTCAGCCAGCCCAAGGATGGCCAAAGAAAAGACTTCCGGGTAGCGGCCATTAGCCTTCTTACTTCTTCTTGGAGTTTTTATATCGCACCGGGTGAACATACCTTGCAGTTTCGTTAGAATCTCACAGTAGGAATTAGCGAAGGTACATGCACGTTTATCAAATTTTTTTTTAAGTTCCTTCAGAAGATAATGTAACGCCTGGAATTTCCAATATTGCTCCCACACGAGCGGAACGCAAGATGTTCTCGCACGATGTTGAATAAAATTCAGCCTGGAAAAACTCCCCGAACAAATGCTCTGAATGCCATGAGAAATGTCAAGGTTTCGCTCCTTTTCGATCTGACCGCTTTAAGTGTTCACGTTCCGGGAGACACTATGGAAATAAGAAATCAGAAATGTGCGAGGGACTTAAGTGCAACTGAACGATTAAATAAATCAGCCTAGAGCACTTTACAACTTACGTATAGCCACCATATCTCAAGAGAGCCTTCGAATTAGTCTTGTCTTCTTACCTTGTTCTTCTTACTAACTTACGATATCTGATAAAATAATATCACTATTTAATCGAGACAAAATTCTTTGCTCGACTGTAACAATTTTTCCACGTTTCATCGATTGATTATTGCATACATATACAGTATAATTTTCAAAAGACTGACTGATGTAATAAATCTTTTATTTGCGTTCTAAAAATCATGAAGTCTACGGTCGGTAATGTAGAGCAGCACGGAATCCGCAAAAACATATTATCTAGTAAATCCCTTTCTTGTCTACCTTCCGTATTCTATGTTTCACCTTCTATTCCGTATGTAATACGGATTGTGAGTGTATAATTCAAGCGTGGAGGATCTTGGGAGGAAAAAGGAGCCTGGATATAATGCATATAATGCGAGCACTGTTGATGCAACGAGTTTCCGTATGCGTTACTGAAGTCCAGACTTCAGTCCGATGATTGAGCCGTTGCTAGTTGCACTAACCTCCATTACCAGCTAGAATCTTGCCAATTTTTATTCCAGGTCTACGGGTAGTATCGTTATCTATTTTTATCCTCCATTTTACCTTCTCATTCTTCCCTCCGCTACTCGATATCCCATCTTCTTTATTCTTCAATCTCAATCTCATTCTTCTGCTTCTTCCTTCCTTTGACTCCCATCTTCTCCTATACGTTAGCTATGTGTATACAATTCGCCATTCCCTTCGTACTTTCCGATCAAGAGTATATTATCGACAAAAAGCGTTTAATAAGAACCTCCTCAAAGCATAAACGATATGTAATATCCAGGTACATACTGGCTAAGTTGTAATTAACTGTAATAATGCCAGATTACTAAGGGCTCGCTCGCAAAGAACTCTAGTCCAGTTTCACATCTACATAAAGTAGACTCCATAAATTCCTTATCAGCCAGAATAAAATGATATCTCTATAGAAGAATGACTTTCGAGAAAGTTCATCAAAATTTTACAAAACAACACCCACACAGAGAACATTATAATTAAGTTACAGAGATTAAATACAGTCTAAGGAGAATAATCATCTGATTTTCTATTGGTAGGCGTAAGATTGCACAATTCTCATAGAGTTACGAAATCACTTTTGAACTATCATTTTGTGCGAGTGGCAAACTCAAACTCACTGAACGGTGTTACTGATTCGTGATGGCTTATGGTTGATGGAGAACGGATGAAAGGTTCTCTCGCTTGAGAATTCTCGATAGGATCGATCGACCGGTTCGGTTCTGAACATGTAATTGGAACGGCGGCGTGCTGCCAGAGTCCTTAATGAGCACGTTACGCCAAATGAAATTATATTACGTTATACATATATATAAACAGTATCAAACAGTAAGTTTCGTCCTGGCAGTACCTTCCATAATCCTAGATAAGTATCACGCTCTTCTTACTTATGCTTATGTAACGATCATCTACCTTCTACCTATTTATCTGTATCTCGAACTCCTCGAGTAATGCGTCCGCCATTAATATTTCCTATGGCTATTTGTATAGCGGGTTACGGCATATACGGCACTTTGCATTGGCACATTAATTTCCTGGGATTAGAAGTCTTCCGTATACTCAGTGAGATAGGTCATTAAGGATAGAATATAAGTAGAACGTGAGAATAGACCAAGTGAATAAGATTAGATCGATTAATATTAATTAATCGAAAATCACGAGGATTCATATAAAATCGAGAAACGATATCTTATTCATTCTAAAATACACATATGGTTCAAATCCACGTATGGTCCAGATCATTCGAAACAATGGAATCTCGAACATCTGGAACGACTAGGTCACGAACTAACTTCAACATCCGACAGTCGACCGATCGATCCATCCGCTTTCGTGTTGCTCCTTATAGAAGATCAAATAAGGAATCGAATGCTGAACTCGCCATTCTTTGTACCGATTCTCAGAATTATTTTAGATCAGGTCACCGACCTAAGTCCGATCACGAGTAGAAACGTATTACGATCTTAAAATATAAATCAAGCAGAGTATCAGCATTCCTCGAGGAAACAAGGGTAAACATTCTAATGCTGATTCTAATAAGCCTCTGGTAATGCGATTCTAAGTAAATAATAGATCTTAAAATATTTGAGAATAAGCTTTATAAATTGTATCCATGTTTAGATGCTGTCGCTGAATTTTCCTGACAGCGCTCTTTACCTCATGCGACGGCTAATTAATCAAAGGAGATATAAAAGCTTCGCAGACTGTATTACGCATTGGAAACAGAACAAAGCGTACAAGGGAAGAACATATGTAGGAACGTTGTCTCGTGAGCGCATATGTATCCGCATACGCGTCCACCACGCCATCGTGCGTAATCATAAGTTCCCACGCGCATTCCTACCTTAGTGCAAGAGCATTATACGAACCGTGAATACTCCGTATTGTAAGTATTAGAAATAATTAGTATCCTCCTCATTTAATTAACGAGGAAACTCGAGCAGTGGAAACAGATTAAATTCCAATGTAGATTAAAACCCTATGGTTTTTTTTTTTTAAAGATTTCTATAAATATTTTATTTTAACCTGGATATTCTTAGCATATCTATTATTGGCTTTCAGGGTTTCTACTACGTATGCGGAATTCTCAGAGATACCAGGAGTCGTATTAGTCTGGAAATCTTACGGCTGGTAACAGGAGGAGGAACGAATCGACTGAGGGATACGTTAGACTTGCGGTTTACCTACTTCTGAGGCATCGTCCACACTGAAATGACTGAGTAGAAGCGTGAGGAAACATAAGGAGGGCATTCGTGGGGATGTTAGTTGTGGATGAATCTTCAAAGAATGTAAAGATATAACCAAGAGGGAAGAGCCAGTACGGGAGTGGTCCATAATGCAATCTCAAGGTAGAATCAAGGGCTTCCATGTATCCGTGGTATCAGTGATACCAGTGACGTCAGAGTTACAAGCAGTGTCAGTGGCCTGCGGTGTTGTTTCGCCTGGTGCAACGTGCCGGATCATTAACAGAGGCTACATGCAACCTGGTAACCATCCTGAAACATCACATTGTCCCATAGAGAACGTGTAAAACCGAATATAAAGCAGCTCTCAGAATAGAATTCCATTGGCATAGATATTAGATAAAAGGTAAAGACTTTCGGAGTGACAATACAGATTAATTGGTATTAATGATCTTCCGATGAATCCTAATCAACAGTATTGAGTGGAAAGTAGGGATGACGGGTGAGAGTAAAATTGAAACAGTGACCTTAGACATTTTAGTTCCTGAAGATCAGGATATATGTTCGGAGTACGTGTACCGTGTTGGGTATCACGTGGAATGGCTATATGTAACTAGAAATGGATGATGGCAAAAGCGGTATCCAATTAGTAAGGAAACTAGTGGCCAGCACGAGCGATATATTATTACGCAAACAGCCATAGAGCAAGGGAGGTCGTTACTTTGTGAATAACCAAAAGATTAAGCCTCTATGGAATTTCGATAAATGTCTAATGTACCTGATACAAGGAAGCCACTAGAGAGTAGAAGCCTGATCAAGGAGTACGTGTATAGATATATCTCAAAAGCATTGAAACATTATCCAGGAACATGTCTCATCTTCAGCAGACTAAATTCGATACCTTTCTAATGGCTCCTGGAACGTGCAGAAGGTACAAATTGAAAATTATCAGGGCAGCAGCTGCCTCCCGCAGATGTTCAGATATTCCACACGAGGGATCAACAAGAATTCTAATCCGTGCTGACTGTTTCTGCTGATATGTATGAAGAATAAAAAAAAAAGGATCCTTGCGAGTCCTGGAGGTCGATCACATTCGGAGACGTCGTTAAGACCAAGTGCAATGGACCGCGATGACAGTCTGATGTATGAGAGCCCCAGGGTAGCCGTTAAACACGTAAACTTTTCTGCGAACAGTTGATACAGACACGTTTGAATATTCATGCCAATATAAAACTAGAGGAGAAGAGGAGCTAATCTTAAGGATCTTTTGTTCCTCTTCTGCTCTTGTATTCCTCCGGGAGTAAAGAGAATGTTCGAAAGTACTGTTACTCGGACAAAGAACACCTACGTTTATCCTGGTGCTGGTCAGCGGTGAAGAATACGCGGCTGCGTCTCTGACCCACGCCCATTGCAAGTTACACCTTAAGGCTTCGTTATCCGCTATTCCATTTCTCATCTGAATATCGACTTGGTGAACTTCCACGTAGGGATTAGAATCGCCTGGCAACATTCCCCGGAACGCCTATGGCGAGGAAATCTCCTGGTTACGAAGGATATCTCTCTACGTGCTGTAATACTTCACATCGTTCTCTTCTCCTTTTCTCGTTCTCTCGTTCCATCCAGTCATTATTCAAAAGCGGCATTGACATTGAGCACAATTTGTAACCCACATCGCTCCACCTTGGCGCTGGACAAGGCGCCATTGTCGCGCGAGTTCTTCTCCTCGAATGACAAGGCAGCCAAGAGTCCAAGCCACAACAAGACAAGACAAGCCCAAGCCAACTCGACTCGACTCGAACCAAGCATACCACAGTTGCTATATGCATTTCTACATTCGCAATCTCAGAGACTCCGGACTTGTCCGTGCCATGAAGATTCGAGAACAAAGAATAAAAGATCTTGAATCTTGAACAAGGCGTGTATTGCCTCGGGTGGGATCAGCATTCGACTTCAAAGGAACTATTGGTCTGCGAAAAAAAAAAGATCAGTCGTGTTATTAAAAATAAAATCAAAACTCATCGGCAGTTCTTGACTACATCTCCTAGAGACGTTATCTAGGTCTGCTGTTATCTATTATCTTATCATTTACTTACCTTACCAGTCTCTGCTACAAGAAACTTGACTCAGCACTTACTTTCTGCTGAATTCAAATTTGCTCCAGTTATTCTTCCATCTATTTCCTCAGCTTCGTTTATCCTGGAGTCTGCTCTAGATTCTGTTACTATTTACTGTGATGATCCAGGGAAATCATCTTAGAGAATGACAGTCGGTGACCTTGTGGCTGTGACCCAGTAAATAATTTTTTTTAATGTCTATTCATAGTCCTACGTATGTATGATAATCTCGTGTGAGTAGATTTGCGTCCATGTATATACAAGGATGACCCACATGAGATACCACGCGTGTTCTCCGCAAAGTTTTCACGTTATTGAATTTCATGCTGTGGGACAGTGTTAAAAAAATAAATAAAGATGTACAGCCCTGGATCTTTCACATAGAATGGATACTGGAGCACCTAGTTTAACCAAGGACATTTCCTGCAAGATTTTTCTTCCTGAATATATACCTTGACACTTTCTCCATGTCGGAAAGGTTCATTGGTATCATTCTTACACTATTATTACTTGTAATTTTACATATTCACAAGAAAAACCAGGAAGGCAGAAAAGCAATCAAGTTATTTCTCACAGTCAGGTTTTCAAGGTTGACTCTATGAGAGACAGGTTTGAATCCGCATTGATTAAAACCACAATGGTGACTTACTTGATCAGGTATTTGACACGTGGATGGACATTTCTATGAGACTTTATAGAAAAAAGGTCTTGAATCTAGTATAACAGGACTTGAGACACTGTGATCTTGAATCATTCAAATAACTGCACCCGCATATGGGACATGATTATCGTGTTACGTATCGGCGCGAGAACAAGTACCGCAAGGGTGCAAGGTCAAGAGAAAGATATAATCGTGCGAACAACAAAGGAGATAAAAATGAGTAGAAATAAAAACAATTTGAAAAATTTAAAAATATTCAAACAGCGAACGATCCTGAATTGATCATCGATGGAAACGAGAGTGGCGTGGATATTGCTAAAGTAGTGCGAAATTGAAGAAAGAGTGAATAAAGAGGGATGAAAAGTAATTCCGCCAAGTGTGCGAATCAAATGATTTCAATGGAGAAGTCGATCTATCAAGTGACCAAGCGGTCCCATTGATCTGCCGATCCTACTGATCTTTCCTAACCAAGTGACTCGGTTAACTCGACTCGAATGACTCGAGTGGCTTCGATCGCGAACTTGAAAGAGAATGAGAGTCAGGGTAGAGAGGGAGCATGATGCTTCTCTTATCATGAATTCATGACATATGGTTACTCTAGTAGGCATTTCACTAGACGGATAGAAGGAACTCTGCTACCTGGCAAAGATGCATTGCTAGCCGCCTTCAGGACTGAATCTACCATCTACCCAGAGTGACCTGACGCTGATCAGATCAGGATACGGGATAGGAAATTTCTTATTACTCCTTGATCCTTTCCTTATTTCATTTCGATATCAAATATTTAATTTATTCCAAGACACTCGATCATTCTGTTAAGCTATTCCTTAGTGATGTATAAGCATTGAAGACTGTGGGTGCTTGGTAACTGTTAGAGATAATAGGTCTAGGAGATAATAGTTGGTATTCAAATGTTTAAGGACGAGGGTGGAGACACGTAATGGCTGACAAGGAGGGCCCATCTTTCAAAAATAAGTAAAAGAATGAAGAACGTGTTAAGTATGCTAAGACGAGAGGGCCACCAACATAGCGAGCGTCTCCGGTTTCGAGTGCGTTGAAACTAATTAAAAGCCACAGGTTATGGTGAAATAGTCGATTGGCATTATTGTATACAGGATTTTGTGGAATCTTTAATTTTTACTAAAAAAGATGACGAAAATAGGGTAGTGGAGAAACAATATTTTTTACGATTTTAAAAATATTTGTAAAACAACAATACATTATGATACAATATTTGTATCAAGAATTTAGTGACTTTTTGTTGTTTTAATCTGACAAGCTTTTTTTTTAAGACGTGATAAATGGATAATTAATACCTGGCTGTTCCTTCTAATAGTATTTTACTATCTTTTCTAATGTCACGTGCTACGTTTGACCGTTAGACTGTTCGATTAAGAATTGTATGCAGAGGAGGATTCAATTGTCTCCAAATGAAGAAGCATTTATGCGAGTGCGTGACTCTTTTACTCTTCCTCGACAAAAGACAAGCATTGTATTCGTTTTGTACGTGGCCCGGGTCTTTCACGACACACGAAACCTTCTTATAAAAATGGGCACACACGTCTGTAGAAAGTAGAGGGTGATTCAGTGGTGGCGGTCGACAAATAAATTTTCAAACTTTTGCGTCCTTGAACGTTAAACTGGAAAAAAGAATTGGAAGTTAAAATTCAGGAAATACCCAAGCAAAGAAATTTGAGAAGAACAATGAATATCCAAGAGAAATGATTAAATACGAAAAAAAAAAGACAAATAACCTCAAAATTATTGAAACATATTGAAAGGAGCTACTGTTCGAATGAACGTACCTTAATATCTGAAATACGTAGATCTATGTCGTCCCAAGAAAACACTGGTTTATGTGCTCTGTACTCGAGGTGGTTCGCGTCTACAGGAAACGACTCTTTATACAAGTATTTCCGGTGAGGGCCGCACCGTGCCAGTAGGTATTTATAGGACGGGAACCTAGACAACTTCGCTTCAAGAACCATTCAAAGTCGGTATCCTAGATATATGGAATTTGTATTGTCAATAAAAGATTTAGTGGGTATTTAGTTTTTATTTAATCATTGAAGACTTCAAATATAGAGACTGTGGTTATCTTCGGAATAATTCCGGCAGGCGGCGCCACGTACAAAAGACTCTTCCAATTGATCTATAACTGACGTGACGAATGGCTAATGAATCGGCCAATGAATCCACCACGCAGTATGCGACAATGGTGACTAAATCGTTTCCCTGGTATAGATATATTATGTCTTGAAACACTCGAGGATGCCACACTCCACTTACGAGTAATTATGGGCACTTAAGTATCCTCAACAGCTTCCTCGAACAATTCTCTCTACCTTTTCTTTGACTTTCTTCGGCTGTTATCGGCATTCGATTCAATGGGATGATTCACAAAGGCGGGAAAATCGAATAGTTAAGGAATGTCATCTGGGATACAAGGAAAAAAATGGCTGTTTCTTGGAAAACACTTGTGAAAAGAATTTGTTTTTTTTTATTTTAACCAAACATTTAAACTCGCAAAAAGCCTATGTAACGCCCACGTATTTGTTATCAATGAGAAAAAAAAAAATATATTCTCCCCTCGTCACTTCATTATCCTTCAAACGAATAAATAATAATCAAAGACATTCTAATAATAATTCTAATAACGAAGAATACGATTTCTAAAAACGTATTCAGATATTTAGATCTAAGCAACGGAATGATTTTTCAACTTTCGTCCGTTAAGTATCGATTCCACGGACTATTTTTCCAAGTCAATTGTCACGGTAAGTTCGTGCGCGTCTATCGAATGTCTCTCCCGTAAAGTCTTAAGGACTGACAAAGACCGACGGATTGATCACAGAAGATTGATTGATGGACTTGACATTGCATCGAGCTCCATATTGTATTCGACTAACTAACCAAGAAGTTATCCTTCTAACTGTAACTTGACTGTTTCTACCCGACCCAGTAACAGTTACCTACTAGAGATAGTAGAGACCATAAGCAACAGACAGTCGAAACACTACGAGACTGAGAAGAATAATAATGAGCGATAAATAATAAGACCAATAACTTATCGATTTGGGACAGTCGAATAACAGGATCTTAAGTCCATGACGATTAAAAGCTATTGATAAATGATTTTTTGAAAATCTTTTATCACTGAAATTGCGCAAGTAATTTCAGTAATAATATACATACAGAAGATAATACCGAGTCCTGACCATTTCATATAAGTCAGTTCATAAATTCATGTATCTGCTTAAATCAGCATAACGGCCGTCTGATTGCAGTAATGGCTGACGCTCTATGGATTTGACTTTACAAAGAGATTTTATACTGCGTCTTTTAATCATTGATGATTCTACGGATAGAATTGGATCCCAAGGAGGAGGAGGAGAAGCGTCTAGATATCGATTCAAGCTCAGCATAGCGGAACCAGTAAATCTTGAGAAATTACGAAAGAGGCCATGTTCTAGAGGATACTTCCTTTTTAACGACACCCACGTAGAAAAGATACTTGAAAGACAGATCGACATTATTCTCAATAGATAGTTATATATCGTGTTGGGTGATCTAGGAACTAGGATCTTAAAGAGGAACGTCATTCACCATACAAACTAGGTGGCTGACCCTTATGGAGAAATCATGAAAACCATACGCTCCCCATAAATCCTCGTTATGGAGTGACCAGGTTAACGGTACCAAGAGAAAATCTGAGCCACGACCAAACATGCAAGAGATAAACAATAGATTCAGCTATACGAGTACAGATAGTTACTCAAGAGAGAATAGGAGACACGTATTAGGAAGAGCATGGATCTCGATCGTCAAAGAGACAAAGATCATCATCCGGAATGATCGATTTCTCAGGAGTCAGTCTTGTTACTCGAATGACTGAACACGCATAACACGTATTACGTATGTAGGTAGTACATAAGGACCAGTCTTTGCCAGGCTAAAGCTTCATCCTGAGTGCAGACTAGGGTCGTGGGCTGATTAAAAGAACTTCAGGGCCGCCGCAACGCAGCGACGCACTCGACCACCGCATCTACTGACTTCACGCGTAATGATGACAAATGACTGCGTAAATCACATGACAGCCCGAGCGACTCGCGTGGTCAACACAAAGTTAGAATCAAGAATCGTCTGAGAGAAGCCGCCCGCGCGTAGTTACTTTCCTTCCTGGGCACTGTCTCTTCTGTTGGTTGTGTCTCACGTGCATTCTGCGCCCCAGGATAACCTGAGAGACCTTAGTGGGAGACGCTGTATCTTGTGTACAGTGTATTCGTAGAGAAACAAAAATCCGATCTCACCAGGTTTCCTTACTCTACTACAGTTTCCTGGTACAGAGTATAGAGGCGCTTCACGTGATGTGACGAAGCATCCTCGTGGAAGCATCCTGCTGGAAGGTTCCTGGCGGCGTAGGCGTCACCGACTATCGGACAGTCATCCTATGAAGATGTCACAGTTTGACAGGACAACAATGCCGTATAAATTACAAGATCAGGGAGTCATGGACCCATGCCAGAGGGATGCTAGTGTTTCTCTATCAGATCCCTTGGTTGGATATACTCGTTTGATTCTTCCTCCCGTTTGCTCTGTCGAAGGATTCCTGATAAAGAAGTCAAAAGGGTTGAAGGTCAACTAGAAGAATCAATTCCTGAAAACTTACAGGATCAAAGAGAATCCTCTGGAATATTTCAAAGATTCTAACTAGCTACTGTACTTGTGGTAGGATTCTTGTGTCTGAAGAATTATAAGCGACGCCTGGCGTCGTCTACCTAAAAGAATTTCTTGAGGTAGAACAAGACAGCCGTGGGTCGTGCCTGCGTTCCAATAAGGCTTCTCGTCCTTCCGTCCCACTGCTGGACAAAAATAAAACGGACATTGCAATTAATTAACGCGTATTACATAAAGCGTCAATCTGCATAATTAACCGGCTGCCAGCAAGCAGTGCATTCATCATTTGGACGGAGTCACAGTGAGCGTGGAAAGGTATTTTAATTGCGTCGATGTGATACTTAATTATATATACATATGTATACATATTAGGAAAGATATATTTTCTTTAATTAATATTATTAAATATTATATTTTTCTTATGCTTTACAGAATCTTTGAAGTCTTAAGAAAATTTTCTTCTTTCGAACGTAACGTATGACTACTTTAATATAAGACCTTTAATACTTGCACTTTCACGTTCTCCGATTCGAGCGAAATCCGTGTTTACGCGTCCGTTTGAACTCGTTGCAAATACGACGCAGTTGCATAACGGGCGAACCATGCACTCCTCCATTCGACTGAACGGTGAGACATGTTGCATAAGAAAGGCTTGCAAATGTATCACGTACCGAAGTCATGGCTCCCATACAGGCAGTAAACAAAGTTCCTACAAAGGAATGGAGGAAAGTTCTACGTATATAGTAACCGTAAGAAAGCTGCTTGAGCAATGTTAATAAAAAGAAAAATTCTTATTTGTCAAATTGGCACGAATACAAAAATAACAGGTATTACCCGGAGAGACGCGTGGCTTTCGGTTTTGCGATTCTTGAGATGCAGAGATCGCGAGGTCAATGGCGCCCACGTTGTCATCTTTCACCTCGGATCCCTTCACTACCGACGTTCATCCGTTATTAATTACGTCTGCTGAAATTTAGCAGCTTTAACTGATTCTACTTGAATATCCCAGCTACGAGTCATAACATAAAATTGCATAAGGACAAAAAAGACATTTTTTAATATATTATTCGAAAATTACGTTTCTCGAAACCTTTGCGTCGAAGCGCACTCTGTAATACAAAATGCCGGATAATCCGTCCAGCTGACGTTCACCAAGTTGTCCTCCTGTCGCAGAACACAAAGTCATTGTACACGATAAAGTGAACGTTACAAGCTGCAACGTTATCCCTTGCACAATGCAGTTACCAATTACGTGTTATCGTAAATCGAACGGGTGCCGCCCATCACGACAAACAGTTACGAACGGTGCTCTACTAACATTTAACTAGCAGGACACTTCATGACGATAACACGAAGCCATTACAATATATGTATTATATAAATATATATATATATATATAGCTAGTTTAGTAGTGCCGAATAACTTCAAAACAGTGGCACCCAGAAAAAAAAACGATGAAAATCACTCCGTGACTTTAGATACGAACGAAGGATGAAACGTGAGAAATACAACGCGAATTTTCCGGCTATCCGGCTCGGCTGTTATTCTAGCTAGAATGACGCCGTTACGGCTCTGCATTCCAGCTGAATCTAAATGCTTCTGTCACGGCTCGCAATAACTCTAATGGCTGCAACACGATGTTTCTGCTTCTGTACGAAGACACGACTGCACGTAAGTGATCCTGCGCAGATGAAATTACTTTTTGGAAATCTTATTTCAAGCCTGTAAAAGAAATTCTCTTGGTAATAGCAGATAAACAAGTTAGGATTCTATTCTGATGGAGGAAGGAATTACTAAGTGGATGTTGAACCGCCACACCCGCTATGAGAAAGGTCTGCTAGACTGTCAGACGGGCAGCTAGTCCTAAGGATATAACCTGGATGAAAGGACAGATCATTATGACAAGGAGCAGATTGCGTATTAGCTAAATGTCAGGACGTAGTTTACCAGGATGAAAGTTAAGATTCTATTGAAGCAACATCAAACCATTGTTACTCGAAGGATTCTCGTGACTTAGTCATTTAGAATCGATAAATATAGTAACATACCAGTAACGTACAGTCGCATCCTCAGATTCTTATCAGTTTCAGTTACAATTAAATTCTGTAACATAATGTATGTATTGATCAATATTATAGAACCCAAATTTAAAAAATAAACTCATACTGACCCTTCGACCTAATGAACAGCTCCACATGAATACCATAAACTCTGTATGCAATAAGTCTCATTCTCGATTCTACAATAACGAAACAAAAGTTGAACAAACAATGCACCCTAAATCCAATCAGAATTACACAATAGCGAATAATTTTTTTCAAAGATCACACAATAGCTTTGTATCGTTCGAATGTATACAAACGAATGCAATTAAATGGACTAGAACGTTTTAGCGAGATCTTTTTTTTTCTCGAGTATCTCGCATTGAAAGGAGCAAACTTTGATTTTCTGTACTATCAAGTGGGCAAGGCTCGTGATAATTAACCCGCGCAACATAAGACCGCATGAGTATGCAATATCAGAACTGCGGGACAAACGTGTCTGCAAAAATGCCGATGCCATTTGAGATAGGTGCTAGAAGATTCGCTACGGCGTGCTGCTTCGAGCTTTATGGGCTGGCTGCCCTGGCATATTATGGCTGCGAAGAAGGTTTCGAAGTTATACCACATATATATATACTATATATGTGTAAGCACATACGTTGAATATATGGGAAACATACGTGGAGCATGCGTGGTCCGATCCAAGGACAGGTGGATCGAGGATCGAGGTATCGAGTGCGAGTGCGAAGAGTCCTTAAGGTCCGTTGCCCACGGGATATGTATTTATATATATATATATATATATATATATTTCTCTGTATATAAGTCCTTGGCAGGATTATAGATATATAGTTGCACGAGGAAATCATCTGCAGGTGCTAGATTTGTGTCAGACCGTCGGAATGGCAGACTGTAAGGGAGCCAGATGTTCCCTGTTAAGATTCACCTGGCTTTTGAAAAAAAAGGTTTAGAAGCATTTCGTTCTTGTGTTCACGAAGTATCTCGATTGGAAGACTCTGTAGAGTCTAGAGTACAGATAGAGGGGAGTCTAGATAGAGACTGAACTTGTTTGTCCTTTGTCGTTTCCAGAGTCCAGATGCCCTCTACCTCGTAGACTCGTAGCAGATGGTCAGTATGACTCGGAGGTATTGCTGCGGATGGTCCAGTGTGACGCTGGAATATAATCTTAAACCTGGATTATTTCTGAGCTTTGGAGATACAAAGATTACACAGTTTTCGAGGTTAATTATATAACTTCTGATTGGCAGTACAGAACAGATTTGACTTGAGCTTTTTTTACGATTATAATATAATGGACAATGTATAATAATTATGATGATAAAAAATAGCGAATTGTGATTGTTAGATATGCGCCACTAACCGCGGGTCAGTAATGTCAGTATAATCAAGAAGCCATAAACCTACTGTATTACTGTTCATCTCATTGTTTTTATCGAAGACAGCATTATAGCGTCTCATAAAATCACAGTTAGTTTACAATTTCTCCTTCCTCCTTGACACTAATAAATAAAATAAAAAATTCGTTTCCTTGTTTTGGTCGAGGATTAACTAAAAAAAAAGTCTTTACAGTAAGTCTTCCATGATCACAGCTAAGGGCAGGGTCAACAGATTCGGAGGCAAGATTGATTCGTGTTATCACGAAATCTCGGGGTTATCGGTCATCAATGGGCCAAGTCAGAAAAACATTTATTAACCGCCATGATGTGTATGGTGCCAACTCAATTAACGCCATCTCAACAACAATAAATTGCATTCCCTGGGCGTGTGCGTTCATTGAAGATGAAAGAGTATAAGATATGGAGAATAGGAGGTGAAAAGGGGTTACGTAGGTTACGGGGGTTATAGTGGTTGCAAGCCTGATGCACATTGCATACACGTGGCCAGCAAAGAGTTCAGTTTAAATATAGACTGCGTGCTAACTTTATCTTTATTAAGGTTTATGTCGGTTTAAACTTTGCACGGGACGCCATTTTTCCTCTTCTCTCCACCCCCTGAGATTATTTGACTTTATGACGTTACGCTCGTCCCATAACGTTGTAATGAGATACGGGATTATACTGCCTCCTGGAATCATCCTGAGACCGTCATGAATTTAACGACATTTTGGTTAAACGATATTCAAATGATACAACAAAAATGCAGATACTGTTAGACAAAGAAATATATAGGTAGCAGCTGTGTATTTGTATATATATAATTTTATACTTTTAGCACTAGTTGCAGTCACTTAAGTTAATAGAGAAAATTATGGAGATTGACCGGGAAAATGTTGAGTGTAAAGAAGAGAACGTAAAATGCTCGCGAGACAAAATCTGTGACGAGAGGACGTTAATTTGTATAACGGCTCAAAATAGATTCGTTATCAAGATAATTCATTGGACGGAATCGAGGGCGAGCCGTTGTACGTAATGCGTATTGCAAAGGTGTTAAATCGCGAAACATATAATTTATAAGAAGTAAATGGTGGCCAGGTAACGACTATCATTATCTTCTAGTATTAGACGAGTTCACCTTCGAATCTTAGTATACCTGGTCGTTTGCTGATTTCTAATTTAATTACTGCTACAGTTTATTATTCCTTCGACGAGACTTTCTTCGTGTTATCCTGTATAGTGAAATTGTTGAAGAAACTCCAGGATCCATTTCCGAAATGACGTCTGGAACATCTGCTTTCGTATTATGGCAGAAGCGCAGTGTGCTCAATAAAGCTATTTTAAGATCCATTCGATGTGGACTCTGTGTAACCCGTGTAATGCAAGTGCTACGTGTGCTTCAAGATGGTGAAGCCCCTGACCTTGTCGGAGATGGTGGCAACGCACCGACGGCATCGAGACGCTTCCCTTCTAGCTGGTCCGGGTGATCCGACGCAAGGTCCGAAAGACGCTAAGTGACGCGTCGAGTGACGTTTCATTAACACTCACTTCTTGTGGTTCTTTCTTTCAACTAGACACAGTAAATTCTAGCTTATACCAAGCACAGTACAGAGAGTAGTTGAGGAGTGCAAGTGAAGTGTAGATATGGCGAACGGACAAGGCAAAGGATGCGCTCAATAGGCTTCAATAACGTCTACGTGCCAACGAACTTATTCAAGGCAACTGATCGTTTCTCACAGAGAACCTTATAGGTTCTCTTATATTTTTACCTGAAAATAATATAAAAAATCATAACCTATGAGCTTATAAATGAATGCTACAAGCCGTTCTTATGCGCGAGTTAGACTCTCAACATGGTGACCATGATGACTCGTACGACGCCCGAGAGTCCTGCGAGACCCTACTCTCGTGAACGAGTACATAAAAGGTGCCAGTTTGCAATGACAGGAGTTGGCTCAAAGTAAATCATAGTGAAGTTTTGTAAGAAGCAAAGAAACCATACTTGAAGGAACGACGCGTAGAGGGAGACTATCGGGACGAGTCTATTAAATCTGCAACACGACGGAATACCTCCGTGGCTATTACCATTCCGCCTCGTAACTTATCTCCGCTGACAGTGCATGCGCATAGAAATGTCTTCTCTCAGGATATGCCTAGGGTGTTCTTAAGCTTTGACTATCGACTATCGACTTATCCAGCAGCCGCCATACTCTTGAGTAAGGTATATGGCGGGAAACAGCCATTTTCATCTTTTGCTAGTCAGCTAGTGTCTTGCTCATACTGAGAGCCGTTAATGCGCCACTGTTAACGGATGGAAAAGAGATGAGACAGTAAGACAGAAGAAGATGGAGATTATAAGCTAAGAGAGTCTCCTCGTGGCACCTAACCTTCGCCCGATCCGAGATCATGCCTAACTCACTAATTAACATCTACATTGTAGCGTTTGCGTGGCGAGACGCAAAAACTTTTCTCTTCGTAAGATCGTACGAGTAGGAGACTGGCTGCCTGTTAATGAGCTGGAACTTGCTTGGCTACATGACAAAGTACAGTGGGTTCCTTCCCTCCGTCTTTTTACGAAGATATCAATGTTTATTTATATTACAGATACCTTGTGCGAATGAGAAAAGAATCCTTTTGTATCTGATAATATCCTGAGTATTTCACGTTGTATGGTAGTGTTATGATATTCTCATCTTGCTTTCGAGATTCTTTATATGATCTGGGACAAATTATTGATGGAGGTTAGGAATGAAAATGTCAAATCCTTGTATTCTACTGCCCGAAGGCTCAGTCGTTGTGTAGAGCTGCGCGCGCAGGCGATCGCAGCGCCGGAACCCGGACGGTAAATCAAGATGGGATTTTACGTAATGGACGAGCGGCAACATCTTAATTAGTAAAAATAAAAGGCGCATCCGTTTCTGCAGATCTTGGGAGGAGTTAAGACCTTCATTGCATTCTCATTAACATCTTCTAACCGCTTTTCAATGCAGCGACCATTTACGAACGAACGATTTATCTTGATCCGCAAGCACAGCTGATACGAAAGTGAGGAATTTTTATTTTCTTACTATGCACAGTCGTGAATACACCGATAGAACTATACTAATGTGGCGTCTATCTTTCTCTCTTGAATTTACCAAAGATTCCCGGAAGCCTGATTAAAAAACATCCTTATTCTTTCTCATTTTTCTTTTTGAATAGCTTTCTCCGTCATTTTACGCAACTTCAGGACCGACGAGTGGTCGGTGTCCTCTCGTGACATAATTGATACCTCTGTGGACGGTAATTGCCGGCTTTAGGCTTGGAATTGATGACGCTCGACGCTCGACG
>JARPRG010000006.1:615632-639418 GCA_031001745.1 Hartigia nigra
CTGCTGCTGCTGCTGCTGCTGCTGCTGCTGCTGCACCTCCTCTACCAGGAGCACCAAGCAATGACTGGATTAACCTTCAAGTCCTTGAGAGTTCAGCCACTGAAGCCTGTAAGCTTAAGGACGGCAATGACTTTTATGCTGCTTTGACTAGTTTATCCTTTCTTAGGATTTTAAATGGACCTAAGAATAATAAGATTCAGTTTTAGAGATCTGTAAAGGGAACCTTGAAAATCCTTTCTTCTTCTTATTCTCCTTAACCGTGCCTTGCCTTATATTCTCATAGTCCTTTCTTTCACTCGACGATAACATACATCAATGTCCCAAGGAGCGAATGGGTGATAAACGATAAAGCATAAAGCATAAAGCACCTGTAGCTTGGTGCGATATACGAGTTACGAGTGTAGGAGAATCCAAGGAGGGAGAAAACAGCCCGAGAGAAGTTGGCTCGAACGAAGTCGTAAATTGCTAGGCGAAACATGGCGATACCTTCGTGAACGTAAAGATTCTCTAACAGCTGCCATGGATGCTTGACATTTTTCTATTTTCTCATCTTCTCTTATTTTACTTCTTTTTTCTTCCTTCTCTGCCACAGTATCTTCTCGCTTCTGTGGAATAAAGGTTTTACCTTTGGATATACGTATACACTAGTAGAATATCAGTAGGGAGAGTTCAATTAGATCGGTACTGCACAGAAAGGATAGATCAAAAATGAAGAAGGATAAGCAGGAATAAAATACAAGAAGAGGGGTACCTGTACTCCGTATAGAATGTTCCTGAAGAAGGTTGAACAGGGTTGGGCTTCCTAGTGCTATATACATCTAATAATAGTCCTTGGTATCTTTATCTATCCAGCCACTAGCATCTTGCATGTCTGCTCTCGCGTAATGCTTCCTTTAAACGCAACTTGGCTCCAGATGGCTGATATTTACCAATCTGATCAGTTTGATATCGTATCTCACAGAACTTGAGAGAATAAATGAAAAAAAAAACAATATTATCCTATTAATAAAGATCTATTGCAGTACCACTGTACAATTCCCAAATCTATGCAATTCCCATCAAAACGATTTAAAAAAAAATTAATATACCAGTGAGCAAGCAATAACTAATATTAATCTACCATAAAAATATTAACAAACCAGTAATTTAATGTCATTATAAATCGAATTATAGAAATAGAAACTGCGCCATTGCTCTAAGATCTCAAGGGCTCAAGGGCTCGGGAAACAATGCAGCGTAAGTGAACAGGATCTCTCGGTGCAACGTGCATAACTGCATAGGTGCCAATGGCGACGATACAGGTGGGCCTATAATTCAAAAATCTCAAATAACACAGAGCGATTCCTAGTAACTAGTTTACAACTACGAAAATCAACAGAGTGATCTTATAACCATATATTATTCCCGGTATACTAGATTCTTCAGGGTTCCAGGAAATGAAGATAGTTTCTTGATAGAATATCACAGAGTCGTAGGCCAAGGTGATTTCTACTATGGCGTCTCCACTGATAAGTGCATCACTGAACGCGGAAGCCTCAAGCGAGGGAGTGCATATGCAGTGCAGGATACAGCTTCTCCGTCGCTCGTGCCGTCCACCGGCCTACGTCGAAGGTCGTGCAGAGTTCATTCACCCATAACCCTTTTCTTTATCCTCTTCTTTTTTCTTCTCTAAATCCCTTGCTAAGGTTTGTCCAGTTGGCAAAGACACTGATGAATACCAATTCCATCCGGAACCAAGGTGCAGGCATCCTTTTTCTCTTCGTCGAGTAAAACCTTTTACCGAAGTAACTCTGGTATCGGCAGGTTGGCGGATGGTAGGCACTCTTTATGGTAGGCAAGTAAAGTAGATATCTGGAAGTGAAGAAAGCTGGATTATGGAGCGTGTAACGGGAACCTTATGGTGTCGGATAAATGGATTGAAGTTACCCTGGCTTCTCGTAGAAATAAATTTTAACGTAGGTCCATGTAGATTATGGTGCCAACCATAAACAAAAGAAAAGACAAAGAAGCAGAAGAAACTCATGGGTAAGAGAATCTTCAAGACCGCCATTACTGAGATAATCATACCAGCTGGATCGCCAACTCTTGTTTTAATCCTTTTACGAAAAATCTTTACTCCTCTCTATCCTTCTAGGTTATGTTTGTGATTAAAGCATTGACTGTCTTCACGTATATGATTTATCAAAGTTGTTTTAATTATAAACAGGTCAGACGGCGTGGTGTAGCTAAGAGTAAATGAATTAGGAAGGAGACTGCGAGGATCGAGGGAACTCAGGGAGAGGAGAATATCGCGAAGGTCGACGGCTATTAACGTAAGACTTGCTCTGTACCAGAAGAAAAGATGGATGGTCTGCCGCGTCGAATGCTATTTAAGTTATTCAAATGGCTGTCATCAATGTCCCATTAAGAGGCTGTGGCTACGATGCCTTCAATTACCGACACAAGCGAGTCACCGATTTTTTCTTCTTGTTTCTCTCTCTCTCTCTCTCTCTCTCTTTTTTTCTCTGCCCCACCACGCCCTTTTGCCAACTTTTTCTTCACTGTCGTTTCTGGACCCCTTTGCTCGTTGCCGTTGCGCGTGCCTCGTTACACAATGTACCTTTGCTATACGTTACCAGAAATGCTTTCAGTCATTTTTTTAAGTGATTCCAACACGAGAGAGACAGCGAGAGCTTCACTCACTCGTGAATTCTTAACGAAGCGTTAACCAACAAAAAATTACCCCTTCGAATTTCAATTACGTCTACTCCAGCGACTGACTATCTTCGTCTTCAACGAAATCTACATAGAAACTGATGGACGTTTTTTGTTGGATCCGCATTGCTAGATCTTCCTTCGGGGCACAGGATCCTTACGTTTGTCCGAAGTACTTGATCCCACGGTAGATTTTTTCTTCTTTTTTTTGTGTAAGATTGCTTCCAAAACTTCCACGTGTATTAAAAAGTCGTTATCTAACTTTGCTGAAGTCTCGCAGAGGTCGTGGATTTTGAAGATTTTGATTGTAGAGATTCTCGATAGGTACGTCAGCCATTTTCTGGCAGAATCTATTCGATTGACTATCTTTTTACTTCATCACCCACACCTGCCTACACCTCTCACGAATCACGAATGCACGATTCGCGATTCACGATTCACGATCGACGATCCACGACTCAGTAGAACCTGTCTTTACCTCTTCGAATTCTCCAGTCTAGTCTCCTAGAAACTCTTAGACTCGAGATGGACCGAACGGCACCTTGAGAATGCGGAAAGGATTATTTTACAAGGTTTTATTTTATTCTATCTAAGGAATACACGGGATACACGAGACATACATGATACGAAAGGATTTTGCAAACTGGTGCCAAATACCTGATTTATTTACCTGACTGCACGAACTGCCTGTAGAATTTTTTTGTTGAACGATAATTTTCGAAAAATATTTAAAATCAGTACACGAGTATATATTAACTATATAAAGAAATTGTGGTTTTTACACAAAAGACTACAGTAGTCCAGTCTTTATTTATAGACTCGTATAGCGGCCAACCGAATACGTGGGTGGGTGAAGACGCCACAGCATACCAGACGGCGTCGCCGTCGCCGTCTCTGTGGCGTCGGTGAAAAAGAAAAAGAAATGATAATAAAATAGGAGAAATGGATGGTAACGTGTTCTTTCCTTCACTTGCATTCACTTTATTATGTATTTTTTGTTCCTGTCTAACCCAGCTAGTAGGCCACGTCATTTCCGGTTCCGAGGCGAACCAACAACCAACGAGAGTAGACACCTCGTAAACTAAAGGAATAAGGTAATATATGTTACAAGCATAGTTTAAAATGAGGCGAGAGAATTTATAATAGCGATAGAGAAACAAGTGGGTTGCAGATCGATGTAGGTATAACTCTGAATTTTGAATTTTAAATTCTTTATATCGTAGAAACAAATCAGATAACTAGTTCGACAAAGCGACTTCTTCTCATACTGCATTTTAAAATGAACTTATTGTATTTTTATATCTACTATAAATTTTACAATATGGATACTTAAGGGAAGAATTTATAATGAAATTTTCTAGCGTATTTCTATGATTATGTATATGGAAGAAACATATACACAATTGTACACAGGATATACGAATGGCTCGTGCACCATGTAAAATCCCAGAAGCTATGGGGGTTTTCGTAATGGTAAGACATTTATAGACGCACGTGTCTCTCAAATAGAATTCTCGGATAAATTGGAGTCACTACGCCCAGACAAATAGCCGAGGCGTGTCATGAGCCATGAGCCATCATGAATGCCCTGGGATTTCTCCCTCTTCTGTATTGTTATTTCTTTTCCTATTTTTCACTCTTTTTCACTTATAGGCTTTCTCCTCATACAACAAGGAATTTACTCCAGGGTCTAGTGGCACCTAACAGCATCAATAAAACATCCTTCCTATTCTGCTCTCGAACAAACGACAGCCCACACAAATTTCTTTCTCTGTAGATCTAAAACCATCCAAGAAAAACAGGATCATTTTGTCCGTTTAAGAATCTCCGCGGGATCATCTCCGGAGTTTCTTAAAACCTCAAGAGAGAAATATAGAGACAGAAGAAGAGACGAAGAAGAGGACGAGAGAGGGATGAGCTAAAGACAAATTAGATTTACAAGGGAAACGTGATAAAATGCATTTTATACGGGTTGAGTCTAAATTTATCAAGTAAGGTCAGGAATAACTTGGCATGTATTTTGGTAAAGTTAAAAGCCATGAAATCGTATCAATCAAATTTCAATTAAACCGTGGAGATCGGACCACGTGAAATCCGATCAGGTATACTCGAAGACACTTTTCTATTGCCACAAGGATCCACTGGGATAGGACACGTCTCTGCAGAAATTCCTTTAGGACCAAGTGCCAGGGTCTGATAAATAATAATAAAGAACAGAGTACAAAAATAGTCTAACAATAAAATGAAAGACTTTAATACCAAGAAAACGTACTTGACCCATCCTTATAGCCGCTTTCAGAACGGGAATCGTAGCGGTTAACATCTTGCACTCGTAATCTGAGAGTGCCGGTATACCCAGATGCTTTTGTACGCCATTCGGACCCAATTCTAACGGAGCTGCGAAATACGTCAATTCCGGTATAACGCAGGATCGCACATAAGCGCACTCGACTACTCCTCTTTGATCACGTAACGCTACAACAGACATTTCTTTTTTTTAAGAAAACGAAACCAGCAGACCCATAAACGCATGCAAATACCTTTACAAAGTGATATACAAAATCTGGCTGCAGCAAAAGCCATGGCCAATGATGAACTACCTTTTCGGCCATATTCTTTAGCGACTTCCTCTTCCGCCGTTTTTACAGAATAAGTAAGCTTGCTAATCTCTTCCTAGGGAATAAACTTAATGATAAACAAAGTAAAGCATCGTAACGTTCTATAAAGAGACTCAAAATTAAAATTCAATTGATCGCATGTAGATCAATGTGAAATAGTTTGATAGAATCGAAACAAGCAAACGAACGAACGTAGTTCTAATTGCTCAACTGAGCACTCGGTCAAGGACTCTCTTAAGTTGTTTATACTAAGATACTAACTTTGAGATCATTGACTTTAGAATTCCAAGCATTTAGTTTACTCTCAGTATAATTCCACAAATACAGATCACTCCGTTACTTGTGTATGTGACATATTCTATCACTCGTTCGATTCACAAGATCCAACTCGATCCAGAGTGTCTGATAGAAGCTTTAAGCAATTCCGCCTAATTAACTAATTCTACGAATACTAATTTATTCCAAAGGGACAAACATTCGTCAACTCGCTGCTGGGCTTCATACAAGAAAATAAAGGGATGCACGTCTTTGGGCAACTTCCGCCAATTACAGGAACCAGCACGCACTCCGGTCCTATCCCAAGAATTTCTCCAGCGAATTTATTGGCACGTACGCAATCCAATGACGTCACACCGAAAAGATGCGTGTGCACTGTATGTTCATCGAGGCCGGCTTTTTTATACATCTCTGAGAGCAAAGGTATCAGACTGTTCACTGGACGAGATACTAGAGCTATCAATGCCTGAAAATTATTTTAAAACATTTTTTCGAATAATTCAAAACGTCCTTGACGTAAATATCCATGGCTCTGGTATTATTCAAACTTAAATCTATGCGGCGCAACAAAGTGAAATTTAAAGTGGGGATATGGCGCCTCAAAATTAATGAGGATGTCCAAACTCGACGAGGTTGACCAGATCGAGAGGATAAGCTTGATTATTCGTTTGCGTATGCAATTTTATCGTGACGCACATGCAACACAGTGTAACGAAAATCCTACGGGTACAGCTTGAATAACAAGATACGAATTTTTGTATGCTGCCTGTAATGTGGTACTTCTTTATCTCCCTTCGAGTTTTTTAACCCACCGCATTTCTCATAACGGCTACAAAGTTCACGTTTCCGTGTTTTTGTGTAAACTTCAGGAATACAATTAACGATATAGCCTTAGTACAGTTTTTTTTTATATTATAATAATGAGAAAAGTTGAATCGATAAAATACTATATTGACTATAGGTCAATATTAGTCTGGGAATAGAAGAATCTTTGGCAATCAAAAAGAAACCGGGCAAGTCAATCAATTTTTCGAGTGACTATGGACTCGTTTATAATCGTTCTGTCATCATTTTCAAGATGGGGGTCATTGTACCAAACAGTGACGTCCGTCTTCATAAAACTGTAATTAAGATGGTAGAGGGCAATCAATTGTCATTGAATTCGGACGAGAAGTTTGGGGCTCTCAATTAATGAAAAAATTCTCAATGAAGCTTCGCCCTTGCCTGTTTAGGATAAAAATATCTTTAAGATACAAAGGAAAGAGGATATATGTAGCAAGAAGTACCAATCAAGATCTGCCGGGTTTTCTTATCAGTTGAATAAAAGAGAGATAACCATGGAACAGCGTAAAAAGAGACAAGAACATGTTTTACAGCTAAATTACGTTATACAGCCACTTACTCGAGGACAGTATCTCATTAGACTTGGGACCAATTCCGAAATAACATTCGCATTTCTCTTAAACAGTTCTTCTTGATTTTTAGTGATTTTCTTAAAAACTTCATCTTCTGATGTTATCATGACAATTTTTGCATCCTGCAAAGCTTCCTTAAGATTTGCTTCATCCACAATGCCTCCTGCGCCAGTACACGAATTGACCTTGCATCTTGTGTCGATGTGACTCAATTCCAAAACTAGGCCAGCCGTAGAACTCCTGTCGTATACGGCTAATTCATCGATTAGAGATGATTGTTTCAAAAGAAGTGACAGGGCGCTTCCTAAAAATAATATCTGATGAGAATTTATCTATGATTATATTATTTGATTTTCATGGAGTTACCAGTTGGGCCTGCAGCTCCTAGGACAGTTACTTTCATAAATTTAGAATTGGCTGCAGCCGTATGAGAAGATTTAGTTTGATCAATATTTTTTGAAAAAAAAATCAAAGGTTTTTCTCTGATTCGTCTGATACCCACTCTTCTTGACTCTTCCAATACACGCTTTGTAATCACGACACATTGTTTCAAGAAATGCATGATTGTGTTAGGATAACCATGAAAATTTTTCAAAATACCTCATTTCTAAAATGTCTATAAGATATGTAATGGTTATAGCGTTTGAAACAAATGAATGAAAAGTTAGCCATGAATGCTCGGTCGTGGCCACTGAACGCAGTTGACTACGTGTTGCTTGTAAATAAAGTTCATAGGAAAGGAAACGGAAACGTATAAGAATCTAGAATTGGCTTAACGAGTACGCTCGAGTTTAAATCATTTCCACGTAACATTTACTTTCCAGAGAATATAAGGAGAGCCGAAGGAAGTGACTAGAAATAACAAAATGAAATGATCACGTGAAGTCTCCTTACAGTGGATAGTTGCCACTGGCAAGATACCTTTTTCATTTCCTCATCCTAGTACAGACTTGGAGTCTGGCGTTAAGAGTTACGCAAACAAGAAATAAAAATAATGAGTAGAATAACATCAAGAGAATCGGAAAAGAGGATCTCACGATGGCGCCAGTAAGGAATGTAGTAGTGCGACTATAACGAAACGGAGAAGAGAATTTAAAAAAGGAAGTAGACGATGATGGCGACGTCGACGACGAAGAAGAAGAACAAGAAGAAGAGTCTTCTACGGGATCTGAGCGTCTGGAACGAATTGATTGCGAGATCTTCTCAATTCATAAATACTAAAACAGAAGCATAGATCGTGATTGTAGTGAAAACAGTAACCATAGTATATCAGACATAACTTTCAGTTAAATGTTAATAGGGTATTTGCGACGCGTGTGCAAATTGATGGGGACATCGTGCGTGAGCCAAGAAGCAAGTCAGGGTAACTCGTGTGTTACCAAGCATATACGTGTCTCATACATCCAGAGAGACTTGTAAGCCATACGTTTTTATGAGAATACCTCGAAACGACATCATAGAACGTTACCATTAATTTATCTGTCGCGAACACTAAAGACCTTCGACCAGATCCCTTTGTGTCATTGTAAACTTTGCCAGAAACTTAAATCTTCTTTTTGTTCTCTCTCTCTTGCTCTTGCTGCAATGTAGTACCTTCTTTATAGACTATCTCCCTACCAATTTGCAGAGACTAGACTGGTACAAACTAGAGTTACTTGCTAGTTTTTCATGAGGACTTACCCTATGGAGTTTCTTATTTTAGTAATATCGAAATAGAATTCTACTGCCATCTCTTGTAAGAACATCTTCTTATCGTAAGCAGTCGATATAAAAGAAATCTGGAACCTATTGTTTTAGCTTTGACCAAATATAAATAAACTAGACATACCCGTGTATTCTGTGTTTCGCGATTCTGATATAAAGAATATATATCTGTATGTAGCATTTCAATGGGGAAAGTCCATTTTTAGGTGTCCGCGATATGCAGGCTCGCGTGCCACCATATCCCATAAGATTCCTACTCTATTTACCTCTTTAGTCAACGGTTTTAGAAACTACATACCTACTGTGGATAAAGAAGAATACGTATCTGAAGAAACAAGTTTAATTATCTTAGTCAATATTGAAAAGTTGAAGTTAACAATAATAAAATATTATTTTTCTGTAAGATCATCATTGTAATAACAGAGAATGGCTGGTATATAAGTATCATCTGGTAATCCAGCTTCTAAGAAGCGTTCTCTTTGATCCACTATACCATTTTCAGTTAAAGTGCAATGGGAATTAATAAGTTTTCCTTCAAATTTCCATGTATAAGATGCACCATGTGCATTAAAACCTAGAAAACGTTCTTGAATTCTCGCTACTGTATCTTCTTCGCAAACCTATGATATTTTTTAATTAAATATTTTTGTTCATAACAGCTCCATATATCATAGCAATGAATCTTCTGTTTTTAAGATCTCTTCCATCCATATTACCTATTCATCCACAATTACATAGAAAATAACAACTGCTTACCCATATAACTGCCTCAGTCCCAGCAAGAACATTGATAATCCTACAAGGTCTAGCATTCTTCGTTAGATTCCCTTTCCTGTATTTGTCATCCAGCCACCAAGGACGATTATTTAAGGGCGAAGTTATCGATTTACCATATGCTACGTGCTCTACAGCCGCCGTAGAATCACCAGGATATAAGTGAAAAACTGGCTTTTACTAATTAAATCAATGCATTGTCTCATACCTTCTGCATTATTATGAATCCAGTGACTGATATCCTTGCCGGCATGTGCAATAACGAGTTCAATCTCTTTGTGTCCTTTCCGAAGCTTACAAAGTTCTGTTAGATCATAAACACTACCCAGATACGAGACCCAACAATTTTTCGTTGTATTATGAAGAGACACTTCACTGGGAAGAAAATACGGTAATTGACAGACACATTTATTACATTTAGAATTTTCTGTCATCGCCGTGAATAATTGTCAGTGACGTCTTTTAAAATTCCCGCGCTTCCAAGAGTCGTTCTTCGTTGAGAAGAGAAGAAGAGCTTGAACAATGATAATATAATGGTATTCGACACTTTTACTTTTATATATTTCCCTGTATTTCTTGAAGAATTTACAGTATTTTGAAGATCTCGTGAATAAATCGTCCGTGACAGTCTACCTTGATTTCTAGATATCCATTCGACTCATTTGTACGCGTGCGAAACGCAACTTCCTGTTTGAAGTTGCACGTTTCAACAAAGGGACAGTGTGGTTTATATTTTCTACAGTTTTATTTTTTACACCGTGTATGATGGCGAGTACCACAGCGGATAAGGTAAATTATTCGATTTTACGTAAGGCGTATTTCTCAGCCACCTAATGTGACCTTAGATGTCTATGAAAATTTTTAAAAAGAAGAAATATGTATGGTTAGGTTAGTGCCTCCATCGACCGGTAGGGCTTCAACAGTATTGTTTGTGTTATTACGATGGTGCCTTCAAATGTGGTAATCATACAAAATTTATCTAGTTATGCTTCATTCTCTTTTCGCGGAACATTTCTATATAATTAGTTTTCATCCTGAGCATTGTATTTTAATAATCTATCAGAAAAATATGTTCTTCATGATATTTCTAACCTTTCTGTTAGCTGTCTTTCGCGCTCCGTCATGTGGTCGCGAAACGACAAAAAGCGTTCGTAGAAGACTACGTTTTTAAAAAATTTAACATCGAAACATTAATTTGCTTGGGACTTTGAATCGCATGGTACAAATTAGTAAGCATTGGGATATATTACTTTTTTATTTATTTATAATATATGCCTCTTTTCCCACCTACCAATGGCTAACTGTAACTGGAATGTGCTTTAAGGAGAATATCTATATAAGCCATGAGCAATTCATTCGTATGACGCATTATTATACGTTAAATTTTCTTAAGATACAAATACAGTGAGAACATTTTTATATTCTGTAGAGAGATTCGATTAAGCTGAACGTAATTGTAAAGTATATTTTATTTATAATTAAGCAGTTATAATATAAATATAGGATCAAATATTGAATATTTGTACATCACGGAGGGATAATTTTTTTATAATCTTTTTCAATTGTTGCGCATTTAGCTAAGTATATGAATAATTAAACAATTGAAATATACTCAAAACAAGAATTCTGTATAAATCTAGAGCCATCAGGTCAATGTTACGTACGGTATTCCAAAATGAAATATATTTCATATTATTTTTTTACATACAGTAATTTGATATGATTTCATTAAATTGAAATATTATATCACATGTATCTTGATTTCATCCATTATGGCTTTTTTATTTCGTATTGCTTCAGTTACTTACATTTCAACTTTAACTTGCAGGTCCAAGAATATAAGGACTCCCTTAAGACAAAGGTATATTCATATACAATCTAAAATAAAATAGAATTTCTTACAACTTCAGTTTTTTTTTATGAACATCATTTGCAGGCGGAGCAACTCATAATAAAAGGATTTCCTGAAAAGATCGTGAAACTCAATGAGATTTTAGGAACACCCGGTTTTTCAAGAAGTGATTTATCCGATGTGCACCAAGATTTGAATGTGCCTATTCCAGACCCAATAGTGCTTAATCATTCCGAAGATGAGCCCAGGCTGAAGAGAAAGAAGTTGGATAACTGCGTGGAGGAGGCCAGTGGGACAAAGGTAATGGTACTTCCAAATGGGCCAATACCTTGCAACAAACCCCTATCTGAACTAATCCACATCGTCAAGCCATATATTAGACAACTTCTGGAAGATTCTAACTTGGTAAGTTATACTTGTCAAATCGCACATAAAACACTATTCATCGACGATCTTTGTTTTCAGTTAAAAATGTGGATTTCCTTCATGATTCCAAAAATTGAAGATGGAAATAATTTTGGTGTATCCATTCAAGAAGATACTCTTGCCGAAATACAATCGGTCGAAAGTGAAGCTGCGTCTTTCTTTGATCAAATATCAAGGTATTTGCAATTCATATAAAAATGAAGTCCTAAAGATAAAGAATGTGGTACGATAAAGAAAAATCTTTGTATTTTCAGGTACTTCATATCGCGAGGTAAGATACTGAGTAAAGTTGCGAAATATCCACACATTATTGACTATAGACGAGCAGTCCAGGAATTGGATGAGAAAGAATACGTGAGTTTGTGTCTTGTGATGTGCGAGGTACGCAATCGTTACTGTTCGTTGCACGATATCGTTATAAAGAACTTGGAGAAGATAAAACGACCGCGATCATCTAACGCCACTGAATCTTTATACTAAAAAAATTGAAACGGTCCTCGTACGTCAATGCCAGATGTGTATAAGTGAGTAAGTGTGTAAATGCAGAGAAAAGTGTCGTATATTAAGAAGACACGAAAAATAAATGGAAAAAAAAAAAACAAATAAACCGCTGCAGAAATAAAGGAATCGAGGGATACAGTAATGACTTGTCTCTATATGGATAATCATAAGAATAAATGTATGATTAGTGAATGCTTTATTATTTATAATGAAGTAGCCTCTAACTTAACTTTTACAAATTACGTTACAACAAAGCCATAATCAATTGATCTACGACAGCACTCAAGATATTCATGTAGGAGCATCATTGGATTAGTAGGAAGGTCTAGAGCACTGCAACAAATCTATGTTGGACGTGTAACAAGATCTAAACAGGCCTTAATCTTTATCTCTATGAACAATGAAATCCGTCTGATCTGAAAACAAGTATATACTGGATGGAAAAACAATCGACCTAAGATGAATTGGAACCAGCATCTTCCCATTTGGTACAATATTATGCGGAGCTGTACAGTAACTAGCATTCATCTTTCATCAGAAGTATAATAAGCATTCGTAACTTTAGAAAATAATTTCTTCACGATATTTAGACGAGTACAATTTTCTCAAAAATAAATAGAATTTTGAACGATCCACTACGTAATAGCATTTTCAGTAATATTTCCCACAGTTCTTTTACTTGTAAGATTGTTAATGAAATAGTTAAATATACGAATATAATCACAGCAATCGCTCGAAAGTATTACACGAGCATTATTTATATATCGAGTAATTCTATATTTCTATATTAAATTTAGCTTTCTTCTATGATTGTCTTTTAAAATATCACGTTTTTTTTTTTGTATCGGAACAGTCGACTTTTCGACGATCGTAGTGCCATTATGTATGAGCGGATTATAGAGGAGTTATACTTTTCACTATTTATGTATAGGAGTCGCACATACCATAATGTAAGATGGACCAGTCATCTAAGAAACACCATGAAGTTGCGTATCTTCATTGTAGTTTTCCTCTTAATTGGTAGATGGCGCTGCAGTAGTGAAAATCAACGGTTTATCGTTTGAATTTATACTGGTGTTTGCGACTTCTTTGAGACTTATGTAAATACATTTGTATATTTTAATAATATTGTCACAAAAGATTTAATTTTTTTTTTATGGTAATTATCATATAATTAATATCCATCTTTTGTGTCGGTACTATCGTAATTAGTTGTGTATTTTTTACAGAGAAATAATTAGTATGAATACTCATGGGTATAGAAATGTGGAGTCTTGGCAGGACAAACATAATAAAGGTAAATATTTTCGTATTCACATAATAAGGAATAACGTAAGGATATTGGATATACGTGATGCAGTTTTCCAATTGTCTTTATTTTTATTTAATCCTTATTTCAGAATATCAATTGCCACAGCAACATAATTCTTTATGGGAGAATTGCGAAAATGATCAGAATCTTCCGAATAAGACAAGAAATAAGTATGGTAGTACAAGAAAAATAGATTGTAATATTGACAATTCTGAAAATGATTCTCAAAATTTTATGCTGAGATTTTCTGAGAGTTTAGACTCGGACGATAGCATGATGTACAAAAAATATGATACAAAAACGTCACAAAATAAGAGAGAAAACTTCGGAGACCTTAGTGATTCCAATACCAGCAGTATTCCAAATACAAGGAATAGAATATATAATGTTTTTCGTTCAGATAAGAACAATGTTCCTAAGAAGCAAGAAACTGATCCGGTATATGTCATAGAATCTTCAGATAACGAGACAGATTTAGGAGACGATAGTTCTTTTTCGTACAACAAATATACATTGTCCAATAAGGATATATTTACACCCAATAACTATTCTGACAAAGAAACTGTAAATAAAATTAATATAGTTCCCGAAGATGAAAATTGCAGTAGAAATAAAGTCGGTCTTAGAAATATTGAACCGTCTTCAAATGACAGAGTGCCAAATAAAAAAAGCTCTGTGCAAAATGATCCACGTAGATTAATAACACCAAAAACTAAATTATCAAAGGAAGATACTCGGAATATTCTTAAAGTTATACAGTCTACCAAAGCTGTATACTTCTCTCCAAATCGATTGAACAGCGATAATAGAAATATGAGAATTAGTGCCGATGAAGATATTATTGTTCCATCAACGTGTTCTGCTAATTGTGAAAAAGAAAATGAAGAGGATATAATTATTATTGACGAAACTGCCTCGGAATTGGATAGCGACGATGAAATCAGAAGTTCAGACGCACATGAATTAAAACCATCAAAGACTCACGTTAGCCGATTCCTACAGACTCCAAAAAATAATAATGAATCACCATCTCTCTCTGAACATAAGAAAAAAGAAATTTCTCTATGGCTTATGACTAATTCTCCTGGCTCTAGAAGTGACAGCTCTTGCAGTAATGTTTCCGATAGTAACAGAAATAGTTTAAGTTCAGGAAATAGTAGTTTAGAGAGATTCGAAATGAAGCACGAGACACCAAACAATAGAGGAAAATTATCAAAAGTAAATAACTCCATAAAGCTACGTGCTCCGGAATCTACGGAGGAAAGGAATCCTGTGATAAAAAAATCGACTTACACACCTAAGAACCCTCATCCAACAATTAATGTATTGAAAAGGACAGATAAAAATAAATCTACGAAGGAAGTAATCTCAAAAAAGCCAGAAGATACTACATCAGCTGAAAATATGGAAATTATGGATTGTGCAGACATACTTGACAAATTGTATGGACACGTTTGGAGATCTAAAGCTAATAAATTACTTCCCATGTCCGAACCCAGAAATCAAACGGTTACAACGAAAGATAGAGCAGTTCAAACGGAAAGGTAAGGCTTTTACAATTTTTTTGTAACAATGGTAAAATAGTCTAATCTATGTTCTTTCGTGTGATTAATAGAAGAGTAAACGTCCGAAAGAAAATCTTATCAAGAAGAATTAGCTATAGTGACTCCGATGAAGACTTCTACGACTGTAAGAATTAATTTTTAAATATTTTCTTTTGTAATTCACAACTTTTATGTTAACTCGTGCATCATTGTCTTATTCATTTAGTTGTACAAGATATGAAACCAACACTTAATTCAACGGTTAAGCCAAAGCGGAATGACAAGGATCGGAGAGATAGCTTCCTGGATGATAGCTCATTGAGTGAAAGAAGTTCAGAAAGTGTTTATCTCACAGCACTCATGAATCCTCAAGTATTAGGAAAACCACGTGACGGTCAAAAATCTACACCAATGTCAATTACAACTCAAAGGTGAGTTTGAATGATTTCCAACAGTCGCTTTAAAGCGAATAGACAATGATCAATAATATTTCCTATTCATCGCTATCTTCAAATTATATTTCTACAGAGCTAAAGCAATATGCGATCCCGATAGTGAGGAGGATAATACAACACAAAGTTTGGAAAACAATAAAAAAAGACTGTCATTTACCGATGACGATTCAAACGATTCGAGTACCAGTGAATTTGATCCAGGCGATGATGTACCTCCAAAGTCTACAATCAAGAAAGGTAAAGATCGATAGATCATTAAATATCCTTGTACGACATTATAATCTTCTAAAATATGCTAATTTTAGGTACAAAAAAATGGCCCCAGCAAGCATTAGAGGACAAAAATAAATGTTCTACAAGGAATCTAAGTGAAAGAGAGAAAAGGCCAACTAAAAGTTTCCTTGCATCGCTCTCCGAAACAGTTCCATTAGCAAATTGTCATCCTGAAGCAAAGAAGTATCGAACAAACTTTAAGAATACGAAAGAGGAATTATGCAAGCATTTATTTAAACTGTACAACGAGAAAATATTTAACAAAAAATTACCGGAAGATATGTCGATCGAGTGGAATGTTCGTATGCGTGGAACGGCTGGGTTTTGTTACAATAAAAAGTCAATAAAGGCATTAGGAGTTGTAACAAGATCTTCTCGGATTGTTCTGGCGACTAAGGTAAATATTCTAATTAACTATAAATCATTATTCATATAAAAATTACATAATTGTTCATTCAGATCATAGACAGACCAGACAGATTAAGAGATACATTGGTGCACGAAATGTGTCATGCTGCTGCTTGGTTAATAAATAACGTCTCCGACGGGCACGGATCTTATTGGAAAGGATGGTATAACAATTTTTTTTCCAATAAGAATATCAATCATTAGTTGTGAATTTTATTGTAACGTATTTGCTTCCCTACAATTTAGGGCTAGCAAGGCACTGCAGGCGTTTCCAGATCTACCACCAATTCGACGTTGTCACGATTATCAGATAAAAACAAAGTTCACATACAGATGTATGAACTGCGGCTACAGGTAAGTTAATTATTTAAGAAGTATCAATTATTGGAAAGATTTGTAAACTACAATTGAAATATTTTTTAGCATCGGAAGACATTCAAAGTCGTTAGACGTGGAGACGAAACGTTGCGGTCATTGTTACGGCAAGTTTGAACTTCTGACGAACAAAGTTACGAAATCTGGAACTGTCCAGGTTGCGACACCAGTCCGTACCAAAGAACCCTCCGGATTTGCACTGTACGTCAAACAGAATTACAACTTGATAAAGGCCAAACGTCGCAGCCTGAAACACGGTGATGTTATGAAAATATTGAGTTCACAATTTTCAAACGTAAAAATCTCCAAGAAGACCGAGGAAGTCGTAGAACTGTGATCGTAGATCATCGCCATAAAATTAATAGAATATTTAATATGACAATTTATAGAAAGCATATCCGACATTGTGAGAATACTCTCGCATAGATTTATAAGATTTATTTGTGTAGATATATATTCCTTATAAGAATTGACAGACAGTGCGAGCAGTGCTGCACCCATATTATATTGGGTAACTAATTATATTTTTATATATACACCATAGTGTAGCTGAAATAAATTTTAGCAATCCATTGACTGCGTTACCCACAAAATGAAATTTAAAAATTATGAAATTACTAGTTAAATACTGGAAGCAATGTATTAGCGAACATATCCTCTGACAATATTGTAACCAACGAAATACCAGCTGGTAAAGCAGGACGGTTGTAAAGTGCCGATAAAGATGACATAGATATTACCAACCGTCCTCCATAAAAGCATAGAATACAAATAGAATAGATGTAGTAACAGCATATGATAGTTTGTGCTATAATGGCAGTGCGGCGTGGTGGCGATGGCTCTGAGAAAGGTGGTAGTGGAGGTGGCGGCTGTAGCATCAGCAGCGCACTCTAAAAACAGTCGAGCCGAAGATGGCGACGTGTGAGTGGTGGTGTCGGTGCGGTGTTTAAAAATCATGTTGTCGCCGAGGCAAGAATCTTTCCGAGATCTACGTTATTCCGTGCAAATGTAGAATGTCAGAACCAAAACGGGTTCCACTGCAGACCCTTGAGTTCCCGGAGTCTCTGGGCCACGCCACGAAGAAGGAGAAGAAGGGAGAAAAGGGCAAACAGCTCGCGCCCTCCTTCCGTTTTACGCTCGCCCTGCCGGAGTCAAACGAGAAGGCATGTCCGGAGTTCAACTACGCTCAGCTACTCAAGGCTGCCGAGGTAAGTTTCAGAAAAATTGATACCGCGTATCAACTATCCAAAGAGTATTTATCAGTCCCATTAATCTTCTACCTTTCTATTCTATTTCCCTCCTCTTCCACTTCCATCACCTCCTCCATCTCCTTTTCGTACATGAAATATGCCTCTTACTCAGATTTCGCGAGCTATTACCTTAGAGATACGCCACAAGCCAAACTTACAAACGTAACAGCGACTAGTAAGACGAACAAGACAGAAACTCTCTTTTCCCTCACTTTACACTTCGTTTCTTTAATTGTTGCTAATAAAGTGCAAATAAAGCACAGTTTATGCTTCGTTTTCCTTCTCATCTCTAATAAAACCTCTACGCCGTTCGAATCGAACAATTCAAGTCGCAGGACTTGTCATGTCGTCGTGGCAGCTTCAACACTTTCGATATGGCACTGTATATCATTAATGCATACTTTTTCCCTTCTCTTTCTAAGCACTCATTCCTCTTGATATATCGACTTGATGCTCTTGACGAAAAAAAAAAAAAAAACTAATCGATCGAATAGTCTTGTATTATTTTTTACTTAATCTTGAGAATCGTTCGGGTTGTGGTAGGTCTGCGTGTCGCTGTTGTTGGTACATTAACATGAAAACGACGCCACCGGTTTGGTAATTCGTGAAAACTCGTTGATTTTCTCGTTTATATCCCATGAAGGTCCTCCTCTGCCCCCAACTGACTGCCATAATGAACACTGTTAAGATCACGTGCTCTCTCTTTCTTTCTTTCGCTCTTTCCTTCTCTCTCGGGCATCCTAGTACGATCTGCCATTACAAATCTATATGCAATATAGATACATGTATATTTATCTATATTTATCGTCCTAGGTGTTTGCTCATCAAGAATCTCGTAGCAAGTGTGAACACGCATCATGCACTTTTGACAGAGGCATTCATTTCTACTGAAACATGAAGGCATGGATACCGGTTTATCCCGCGCAAACCTTGCCTAACGACACCTTGAATCTTTTCATGATTATTCGGACTAACCATGTTCTTACAGATATCCCTTCAGTTGTTTCTTACAGATTTCTTATCTCCTATATCGCGTACAATGAACCTTCTTCTGTCCTTGTCATGCGACATATGTTAGAAGCGTCGATAAACAATTACATCGTTTTTCAGAACAGAAACGAATATCGGCCGTTTACATCTGAAAAGCATATTAAGAAGAACAAGTTCGGAAAATCAAAGCGTCCCAGTAAATCTCTTTTACCCCTCATTCACCCCTTAACGAACAGTTCCCTCTCCTCCAAGGTATTGGTAGACACGCAGCAGACGCTCTTAGTCTCTCGTTCGGATTCGTGTGTCCAGGTTGACCCGTGAATAATTTTAGAAACGACAAAGAGTTGAATATGTATTTATAGGACTGTCAAAAAGTATTACTGCCATGCGACATGAGCATTAATATTTGTAATCCATCATTTTCTTCTTTTCGCCATATGTCAGCGGCAGGCACGTCTTCCAGAATAGATTGTCCCGAGTAGTCTCCGTTGTCGAAAGTCTGTCAAGTTAAAAATGAGCACAAGTCATTTTCATTGTCCACCACATGCTTGAGGTATAACCACCATTGAAATCGGTCATCGTATGGAGTGTATCCGTATCAGGAGAACAAGAGAGGGAAGCATTTGGACGCATTTCAACGTGGAACCTTCTTGACGACTCATGCGCTCCTGGTACGAGTGGACATTTCGCGCACCCTTCGACGGCTAATCCAACCTTCCGCTTACACCCCGCGGACAGATCACAAGTCTCTCTCAGGTTACCATAGTGTTGCCATCGGTTCCCCTAACCCCACGTATGAATTGATTCTCAAATGGGATGGTAGCTGAGTTTGAGTGAGCCAGTGGTTTTCAACGTTACTCCTTTTATATAGTAAAAAAAAAAAAGGAATGCTCGGAAGGAAAAGACGCGTTCCTGATCGGATTATAGATATATAGCGCAGTGGAGTCAGTAAGTAACACATGCTGACACGGGAGAAGGACAGGTAGAAACTCAGGTAGGGTTGGGCTCTGTTACCACTCGAGGAACTCTGGACGAGTAGAATAATCGAAATGGGAATAACCAAGTAGCTCGGGAGTCTCGCTAGACAAGACGACGTTCCTTACATTGGAATTTTTAACCGCGCGGTGAAAGTACGCGGGGAGGGAGTCAGGTTATGGCAATTTTTCATTATTATACTCGATCAGGTTAGGCTAGGTGGGGATAGGGTGAGCGACCGAATAAAACGTCTTAACTGGAATGGAGGCTGTCTTATTCTGTAGGTACTTCGGTTTCTCCACCCTCGACTGACTTTCATTTTAACTCGAGACCTTGTCAATTGTTTCCCATTGGTTAGGTGATATTGAACGTGTAATAAAATATGGGTTTGACCGTTTATTTGATATTTGATCAGGGGATTTAATTTATGTTGTGACATTGCAGAAGAAACGAAGAAAGGAGCAGAAACGAGGAGACGAGAATTCTGCGAATGGTCTGGACCCATTCGACGACGATGACGACGATGATAAGCTTAGGGAAATGGCCAAGCGGTTCGAGGCGAAATACGTGAGTTTGAAGATATATTTTATATGTTTGACCTATATAATGTTAGAAGTTTGCATTTTATTTTTCGTAATTATACTTATTTGTGGCTCTACTTTACCTGTTTTATTTCTTCTTATGTTCCTTAAGGGAACTGCGACTGCTGGCAGAAAGAGGCATAACAAAATCGACGATTACGTGGATTTGGGTGCTGGTTACGATGAGAATGATTCCTTTATCGACAATACGGACGCTGTAAGTTACTGAAAATATTTAATGTAATTCAATTATCGGATTATTAATACATTCGTTCGTTATGAGCAGTATGATGAGATCGTGCCCGAAGAGATGACTACTGTTCTCGGGGGTTTCTACATAAATTGCGGTGCCCTCGAGTATAAGACTGCAGAGGGTCATTCTCTTGTTCACAACAACAATAATAATAACAATAACAATATTCATGACGAGGACGAGAGCAGCGAAAGTAGTGAGGACGATGCCGAGGCAGCTGAGAGTCCTAAGCACACTGAAAAGCGCATCCTCAGTTCCACCGAGGATGATGAGACGGAAGACATAATTGCTGTGGATCATCCTAGAAAGGTATTCGGTCGTTCCTAGCATGTTTTACAACATCCTCTATAATCAGTGGCTTTTCCAGAGCTATTCTACTTACCGTCCTTTATTGTCTGCTTAGAAGCAAAAATTGGATGATAACGTGGAAAAGAAATCTAATCACGATGGTATTATTAATAAGAAAAAAAAGAAGCAAAGTCTCGAGCAGTCGCAGCAGCAATTGCAACAGCAGCAGCAGCAGCAGCAGCACGTCCAGAATCAGCAGCAACAACAGCAGCACGATTTAGATGCTTTAAACAGGCGAAAAAACGCCATCGCACAAAATTTATCGAAGGAGAAACCTGAGGCAGATGGTGGTGCAGGTAAAGCTGATAATCGTGCGAACGATCGCCATTTCGCATCTCCTTATTTCTGATCATCATCATCATCATCATGATCATGATCATGTTGATCATGATCATCATTTCTCAATTCGTATTGTTAGACGATCCCGATCAGGAGAGGAAACGAGCCGAGAAGTCCGAGCTCCAGAGAACCAAGTGCATCACGGATAAAAAGCCCCCCGATATTATGAAGAAATTTGAAAGGAAGACTGTGGTTAATGGGATTGACGGGAAAAAGTTAGACCTGAAGAAGTTCGGCGGAAAGGATAGCAACATAGACGATGCGATCGAGAGTGTCGTTAATGCCGCAAGGGTCGAGGACGAGTCTAGTCGAGAGACATCGGATTCAGGAAAGTCACGTGGAATCGCTGGTACCGAGTCCGAGTGCGATGATGGTGATAAGGAAGAGTCCATACTCCCTGAGACTCTTCCAGAAGATCTCAAGGATATTGTTAATAAACTGAAGCTTCACGCGAACAATAAGGAAGGAAAAACGAAATTTTTCAATAGCGCCGTTAACGCCGGATTGTTTAGGTATGTAGCTTTCAATCTTTAGAAAATCTACCGTTCACGCTTTCTTTACGTCATTGTTACATGGGAATCGTTAATTCTTGTAGTCTTGAAGAAAAATTACGCTCGCAATGTTCCGCGAGCATCCGGATGCAAACTTACGATCATTTGGCGCACTTTCTGCCTTGCAGCAAAAATACCCTTGTAAATCGGGCGAAAAAACTCCTCCAACAGGAGGTTGACTGTAAAGTGAAGGACGCCATGCAGAGGTAGAAACAACTTTGTCGTTCGACTTGTTTTACTGATAATAAAGCGGATTGATTTTACATATTTCAGGTTAAAAGCGGCCATTGATAGCGTGATGCCATCCGTTATTGAGAAACATACCAAGGAATGTCAAAGAATCGCTGAAGAGAAGTAAGTATTTCGAGATAATATTTTGGTCTAGATAGCGTTGGCGTCTGACCTTTTTAAAATTACCATTTTCCTGAAATTCATTCTCCCTCTATCCTTTTAATAGCTCAATACTGAATTAATTATTCGTGTTAGTCGCTAGTTCGCTGAATTGACGGAAAATCTATATTGGCACTCACTGAACTTCTTGTTTATTTCATAGCCCACATTTGTACTGGGACATATATCGGTACTGTTGGTAAGGTGCCCCAAAAATGAGACCCACTCTTTTGTCTTTTAGCCTCTTCTTTTTCTTTTGAATCTTTTTTTTCTTAACATTACCCTTCTCTTCCTCAGTTCATTTCATATTTTAGTCATTCGTTAATACTTTTTTTTTTTAATAAACGTTGATTTCTTTACTTTTCATAACCTTTCTATGCCTTTCTCTTTGTCCAAGTATTGTAAATACTAAAACTTTCATATGGAATTATATCGAAGTCTTAATCCTGACATAATGTTACCTCTAAAATTATGGAAATCATGTAATTATGCAACTTCGGTGTCCAGTATCAAAATTTTTCCGTTCGACAGAACTAATAGATTAATAGCTTAACTTGGTTACCGATACCTTGTTGTACTTTTAAATTCTAAAATTACAGAGAAAGGTGTATGGGGCTTTTTATCATCGGTATCAACTTTTTTTTCTTTTAACATCAGGACTATTTTTTACATGAATCGACGTAGCTTGACATTTGCCTCGATGCAACTGCTATTTCTGTTCAGAGTAACCAAAAGACATAATTATAATCTTGCAGTGAATTCTGTCGCGGCAAATGCAGATTCATTATTCTTTAATCATTCTTTAATCGACACATCATAATTAAATTTCTTATTCGATCCAAATTATAATTCATCGATAAAAATATGTTATTTTACAGGGGAATCGAAGGATCGCATTCCGATGCTGAGAGTACAGATGCTGAGGAGAATTCAAACAAGAATTCAGAGAAATCAAAAATACCTCGCAGACGATTTCCATGGACTGAGGAGACTAAGTAAGTCCAATTAATTTAAACTTCGTTGTTTAATAATCGTTTCTCTACAGTCACATTAATCGAAAGTATTATTTCTCATAAGAAAACTCGTGTACGAAATTGCAAAAGCAAGACGACAATACTTCGAAGTGTTGCGACCTAGAAAAGAGACCATTGAGTCCTTCGTAGCAAATTTCATGGATTCTGAAGTACTTCCACTCTGGCCCCCAGGTTGGGTGCAATTACAGACTCTTCTTACATATTCAAATCCAGAACCAAAGTAAGTGTATTCTCATTTGTTACTAATCGTAATTGCTTTTATTTTCTGTTCTTCATCTTTTTCCCTCCATCACTCTTTACACGCTATATATGTATATATTTGCCAATGTACGCACATATCCAGTAGAGCATGATAAATTCTACTAGCCGCAGCTTGGTTGCGATGTATTCCGCTTTTTAATAATAGAAGTAAAATTAGGCAAAATAGTACGTAGTACGTAGTACGTAG
>JARPRG010000006.1:639518-667380 GCA_031001745.1 Hartigia nigra
TAGTACGTAGTACGTAGTACGTAGCACGCAGTACTACCATCTGGACGTTGTGTGTTTTAGGGAGGTGATTGAATTGGATTAATATCGCTATTGCCTCTCTACCGATAGACATTACAGACGGAATCGTTATTCGTAGAGAGCAGTATCGCAAATCTATTTTTTTTTTTTGTTATATAATGTATTTCTACGTTCCTCCGAGTACGCAGATCTCCCCAGTTTGATTATGAAACTTGGATCAGTTTCTTCGCATTCATGATGTTTATTAAATAGTTGAGATACTCTTTAATTTTATCTTTTCTCTTTCTCTCGTTGCCTACCCTCACCTTTTCATCTCCGTCTGATACTTGTAGCCGTTGCTCCTGCTCGCACTTTTTTTTTGTATTTTTCTCTTCTTTTCTTTCGTAGCCGCGCTCACTCAAGCTCTATCGCTCATTCGCACGCTCACACTTGCACATAGAATTATTGTCGCTTTTGGTGCATCGCGACGCGCCATCAGAAAAGTAAGCACTAGCACTTTTGATTTTAGCGTTAAAAGAAAAGCGAAAAAACCAGCAACTACAGGAAGCAGCGTTGTCGTCTCGTCTGTTAATGCAGGCGTTCCGAATTGTACTGCAAGGACAGATGCGCCTCCTAACACGAATAACATGAACTCCGGACAAGAGAGAGTGATAACGCCGACGAGTTTTTCCAAGACAGTAACGACTAGTACAACGGCGTCAAACAGTTTAGCGGAGAATCCGTTAAATTTTACAATGGCAGCACAGTCGACGAAAACGCACGATATCAACGTGGAGAGGAAACAACCGAGTAAATACAAGGACAAGAATAGGGAGAGTCCGATGACGAGCACCTCTCAGTATGAAAATTCCACTGTCACTACTACTGGAGGAACTTCGCTCTCTAGTCTCGCTAAGATATCCGCTGTTCCAACGTCACAGCTTATGCCTCATAAAACGAATAAGTCTCACCTTGATAAGTTTAATTTGATGGATCTAACAGGTAGTTCACTATCTATAACGCCAGTCAATGAGACTCAGATCACTCAAAAAAATAGTAAACCTAATGACTTGAGAAAAGATGTGGTTTCCATAACGGCCTACTCTGAGTGTAACCTTGGTAATGCCTCTAATCCTGTTAGTATATCAGACAATCTTCATTCTCAGAGTGGACACACGTCTGTCAGTCGGCAACAGCAACAAGACACTGTATCCTATTTGAACACTCAAATGCAACAGCAGTCATCTTCCACTTCATCACATTCGAAGCCTTTTCCCTTGAAGCACAGATTCCTTCAGGACAGTATCGAAGTGACGAAGAGCAATGAGAAAATTCGGATGGATGAAAAGGATTATGAGGTTTCTAAAAGTGAGAGAAGAGAGAAAAGACGGGATAGGGACCGGGATCGGGATCGAGGTGGCGATGGAAAGCATTCTGGGAAATCTCACGATGCCAACAGAAAACGAAAAAAGGAACAACGGATGGATGGTGGAGTGAGCGAGGTTCAACAGACGCTTATACCCTCGACGAGTACTACCACGGGGAGCGGGGATGCACTTGGAAGCAGTGCTACACAAATACAGTCCCAGTCGCAGTCTCAGCAGCAGCAGCAGCAACAACAACAACAACAGCTGCATACCCAGCCCGCAACATCTCTGTCGACAAAGGAACAGGAACAAAGACAAATAGACGAGACTGTAGCAGCCACGAGTTTTCTTAGTCGAATAATATACGATGAGCCCCAGAGTTCAAGGGTGATCAGTGAACCACCACGAAAGGAAGCACCGTCCCTTGTAGAAGAGCCTGCTGGAGGAAACATAATACAACCTACGGAACAGGAAAACGACGTGCAGATGGTGATGCGTTCTCTCAAAGAACTTGAAGAGATGCAGAATTCACCAAATCATTCACCTGGCGGAGGAATCCAGAAGCCAAGCAAGTCGAACGTCCAATACATCGGATATCAGGAAGACTATTTACGACTCTACCATAAAAAGGAGGACAAATTCCGAATTCCGAAAAAGGAGGAGCCTCACTGGTAAGATGAGACGAGCCAAGATGAAGGGAGATAAGACGAGAGTAAAAAAAAAAGAAAGAGTATCTTCTGACATCTTCCGTATTCTAGGATCCCACAAACAGTAGTCTGGGATGTCAGGACATTAGATACTTTAGAAGACTGTGTCTTCTCTTATCATCGAGTAGCGTCTCTTTCTCTCTAGACGCAAGATTCTAAGCTCCCTTTATTTTCCCAAGCTGAAAAAAAAAGAAAAGAAAAAATCCGAAGTATTTTCAAATCGCCAAAATGTGTACATACATCTACTTATCCTAGTATTTGAGCGTGCGTGTACAGTAAATATAAATTATACAAATATGGTAGCTAAATAGGGTTGTAAATAATCTAGTATCGATCCACCGGCATATACAGGGTGTTTCCAGTGGAATGCGAAATAACGAAATGAATTGAAATAAGAGAAGTGATGTGAAAGTTTTAAAATGAATATACGGAAGAGTATTATATATATATACTTCCTAGGTCCTAATTCCTTATTCAAAGTTCCGTTCACAGGATCACTCTGTATTGCCAGGACGATTGTCGTGAGTGTGAAAATGACGTTCCTAGTAGCGTGTTTAGAACGAGTTCTTTGTCGCTCGTTCACGAAGAACGTGATTCCGTAATGCCAACGTGGCTTCCTGGAGGTTGTCGTAGGGCGGCCTAACAGCCCAAAGGGGCCTCCCGAGCGAAGCACCAAAAGACAGTCAGACATGAGAGCGTGCTACTGCCAGATCTTCCTCTCTCTCTCTTTCTCTCTCTGTTTCTATGAAGAAGAGAGAGGACGATAGAAAGACGGAGAGAAAGAGAAGTAGAATATTTTTCGAACGCAGTGCAGACGAATAGTAGTGTAAGATATGTAGGAGGTAATCGCCGCCATCGTCGCCATCATTAATACCATTATCATCAGCAATCACTATCGTCATCACTCATCATAATTATCATTATCAATGTCACTAGCTCCTTTGACAGTATCACTGTTCAGAATTACTTCTAAACGATAGACATATTACATCTGGATCTCTTTTTTTGTTTGTTAACCAATCATCGAAATCTTGGATCTTGATCCTGTCGATGATGCTGTTAAAGGTTGTTAGGACTGTTCGAGCGAAACCTTTAGCCGTGATTCCAATTTCATCCTCCAAGAATTTCAATTTTATCCCATTTCGTTTCTTGTCCAGAACAAATTGAAACTTTGCGATAGTTCGTTACGGCTACGATTAAGCGTCTTGTACAATTCTGTATCGAGAGTGTTTCAACTAAGACGACTTAAAATATAAGTTTTGAATATTTTTTACTATATATATACGCTATCTGGCACGATCCTCATCCCAATGATGGAACCACGTAACTGGATTATTATCAGACGTCCATTGAAAATGCCAATTCATTCGGCCGCTCTTTTTGAGTGCCCAGGTAAAAAAAAGTCTAAACGAAGCCCATTGGCAACGGTCTTACGAAACGAATACGCGAATATCTATTTAAGCGGATACGTGGATTTGTAGACCTTCGATATTACCATTAGAGCCAAAAACCGTTGATCGCTTACGTGTCATTCACAGTGTATTCTTGACGCCTTCGAATTACCGAGGTTCATTCACCGGAGTCGAAGAGGTCGGCTACTTGGAGTGGCACGTTTCTATATCGATGCTATCTATTATTCTCTTTATCATTTATATATAACTTAAATAGTTTATTTTGTTTTAATTCTAATTTCTTGGGTTGTCAGTATCGTTACTCGGTATGAAGACTCTGAAGAGGATTTACCATTGAACTCCCGTTATTGAATGTCTATCAGGAAAACTGATGATTTATTTAAATGTGACTTGTAATAGAAAAATGAGAATGGAAGTACTTTCATCATGGCGTTATTCACGAGGATCAGGCTTCCAGGTATCCGACGTAGAGGAAGTTGAGCAAGCTTCGTAGAAGCAGTGCCGCCACGATTAGGTTCATTGTCGGATGATTCTTCACGGCTGATTAGGCGAGCTGCGCTGGTTCGACGTCGTTTTACGCCTATTTACGCTGGTTTTATCTTTGCTCCCTCTTCACTCCGCGCATTTCTTCCACATCCAATACTTCGAATTCCGATGCCGAAGTCTTGGGAGATATGTCCGTTATGGTTGAACGAGTCTCGAAGGTCCCGGACGGCGATTGGCCGTCTTTCCAGGGTTCCTTCCATTTACTCACAGGATGCGTTTCGTTCTGTCGCCATTGCAAGGACGACAAAGTCTTATAAGAGGTTTGGCACGTCCTGGCTGGTAGGACAGTTTTCCTTGCTTAGCTCAAGGAACAAGAACGTCTTTTTGACACCTTGTGAACAGTACCAAGATATTGTCGTGATATCGTGCATCAAGGGTGTTGGTGGTCGACGGCGTCAAAGATTTAAGCGTTGGGAATTCCGCTTGAAGTTCTCGCGAGAAGTCAGACGTCGTCCCCAGGGAAGATGCTGGTACTCCGGAGGACGATCTTGCTAGTGCTCCTAGTGGCACGGTACTCCCTATGTTCATTCGTGCCACCAAGCCTTGGCGGAGTCTCTGCCTCGGAGTCAGGACTCTCGCTCTCCGATATTACCCAGAGGAAGAGCGGTGCGGAATACGTGGCTCTAGGAAAAGGAAGAACCGGGAACGAGGGTGCACATGGATTTGATAAGGGCGAGGAAGCAGCTCATGGGCTGAAGCATGACGATGCCAGGTACGACGAGCGGGATAATAGTCAGCGAGGATACGACGTAGGGAAACACAGTTTGGGACAGGCACAGTCCTTTGATCAGGGTAACAACCAATTCGAGCAGCACGGTGCTGGACAATATAAAAAAGGATTTCACAAGAGCGGATTCAGAAATAACTATCACAAGGACGAGTCAGGGGACAAGGCGAGCTTCTACGAGGACAGCGACGACGAGAAGGGACATCGTGGCTTTGACAATAGAGGCGGACAATATGGGCGAAGAGCTCAAGATGGCTTTAGGGATGGGCGGTTCGACAATGCTTTTACTGGAAGGAACAGAGCTCAGCAGGGACATTACGATAATGGCGCTGGGTAACTCAGAATATTTTATTTACTCTCAGATTTAGACATGATCATTGGCAATACTTGGAAGGTGGATTCTAAATCTTGAATTTATTTTAGGTACAACAATCGACGGGGTTATAATGGTGGCTATGATGACAATAGATACTACGACGATCGGAGGAATTACCTGCAAGATGGCGCTGGCCGCGTTTATGATAGGAATGGAAATGAGGCGTATTATCGGCGAGATGAACGACCGTATCATCATCCTCTGAATTATGGATCTGCTCCTCTTGTCTCTGGACCCCTTTACTCTCGAGATTACCTCGATGCACCTCCAGCAAGGTACTATGCGTCCTATTATCGTCAGGAACCTCCTGTATTATTTCCGGGCGATATGTTCCATGCACCCGGCTACGAATATCGGTAAATCTTTAATAAAATTGCAACAGCACTGTATCAATTATGTCACGTCTAACATGAAATTTATGTTTTCTATGAGGTAATCGGGGGGACGCTTAGTTGTTCCAAAAGATTCAATGTCGAGATTTTGAATGGAATATTCGTATGGAGTCGTCCGTAATAATGTCGCGTCCTGGGGAGGGGATTACTGATCGACGAAGGGAATAAAGTCGAACGGAAATTCGGCGTTTAGAAATTGCGTGACGAATTTCATGACAATGAGAGCATGCTTCGATTTTCACTTTCGACAGATATTTTCCTGAGAGGCGAGACTACCACAGGGCTGAGATCTATTATCCTGATAAGGGTGGCTACGGTCATGGGGATTATTATGGTGCTGGGTACAAGAGGCCTTACGGACGAACCTTGGACATCCATCCAGGATACAGAAGACCTTATTAAACTGTTGTATTCCATTGATAATAGTCAGATTAATTTATTTGACAATCAAACACCAAAAAACTATTTCCTCTTCTCTTTCTTCCATTTACATACTCGCAGAAATCCTTAACGAGTAACCATGTTTTCGATCTCTCCTTTAGCTTCAATTATATGTTTAAATATACCAGGAGATCCAGCATCGCCATGAATATTGGGTATACAAGAGTTTCTGTAATAAAATTGATTCATCAATGACTTCAGTGATCTATAAGTAGCTCTTATGTTTAAATTATTTCTAACCGGGATTATTTGGCTGTACAGTTAACGTGCTGTCGTAGAGAATAAGATGGACCATTGTCAGGTAGACATTCAATCCATTGAGACACGTTCGAGTTACCCAATTGTATTCAGAATTGGTTCGATGGTTCTCCATTTGGAACATTTAATTTTTCTATTTTATACAAAAGTTCAATAATAAACGTGGCCAATACATTTTCAATGTCAATAACAAAGGGATTGCTTGAGAACCTAAATTTTGAGATAAACTCAGCAACACCTGGTAATGACTCGATTGAGTCAGAGTCTACTCTGAATCAATTCAAGTGTGATTAATATAAAAATTGTCTATTATTCGTAAACTCTCAATTCTTAAGAATAAACAAAAGCTACGATTGGCAAATGCACATTGCCTTTAAATTTTAATATAGAATAAAATTAAAAGAAATTCGTTATCGACACGTATTATCTTGCGAGTAAAGTCAAATTGATTTTTCTAAAAAGAGTACCAGATTTATCCGTCGATAACAGCGCCGAGTGACGTAACGAACGCCACTCGAGCAAGAGCCTGGGGCCAGCTGTATGACCTTGCGGTGTTTGTAAACATACACACGTTGTCTTCGGAGTGTCTCGAAGATTTGTCGTGATTCGCGCGAGTGGAATATTCTCGAAACCCACGGAATTTGGTGCATTACACAACGGATATGGAGGTGGAGCATATGTGCATTGAGGACAATGAAATGGTGAGTGGTGAAATCGAAAAAATAAAGTGACAGCAGGTCCGCATGACGCAAACTGGCCGTAAAAAAACAAGTACCTAGACTACAGGCAATGACACCATTTTGCGAAACGAGCGCCGTCACTCGCACGCGCGAATAGCCTAATCCCGCCGTGAACGTCATAACGAGTATAGACATGTATCAACACGTTGTAAACGAACCGGTGTCAGTACTCCAGTCGCAACGTTACTTGGGTGTAGGAGGGAATCTGCTCGTGGGAGGTTCAGATTAAACTTGTAGGTCATGGCTTGGAGGGCGCTAGGCTACGGACGGGGTTGGCGGTCATACGGCAGCTGTCTCTTTTTATTCTCTTGAATTTCTAAAGCGCAGACGCCCTCTATTAATTATCTGTCTGTCCTCTTAAAACATAGTTTAAAACGCTTACTGATAGATGGCGTTGATTATGCGATTGGTACAATCGCCACTAGATGTCAGTGATTCAATTTCTGTTAGAAGAGGTACACACCACACTGAGGTTTCTTTCGTTAATTCAACCTGTACACGTTACGGATGTCTTGCGTGATGCTGTCTGACGTCCTTTTTACTAAAATTTTCTAGTTGAAGGAAAGTACGAGCATGCAATGTGAGTTGAAGTAACGTTAAATTCCACGCTTCTAAAGTTTCACTACCGTTTATCTAGTTGACTTTGAGACCGCCGCGAGGCGCCGGGGTCGCGATGTCTCGATGCCGTGTCCCGTCAGCGGTCCCTGCTCGCAAGCCTTTCGTCCGAACTGCGCAGTTGACGGAGCTCGCACGACGCGTAGCACCGGTGAGTTTTGTCCCTTTTCCACGCACTCGCTACTTGCGAGAGTCACGCGTTTCAACGTGATCCAGGAGTCTATAACCGCCGGCATCTCCTACTGTACTCCATGCTCTTCGCACGCGCCTCCCATCCCGGTCCTCTCATCCTTACTTACCAATTCTCACATCTTTCCTAACCGCAACCCTCCCATCTCTCCTTGACACCCTTCATACCCTAAAAGTACGTCGTTTACATTTTTCGATCGGCAACTTATATAATTGCTGTCATTCGCTTCTTTTACAAAGAATCAAGTCGATCGCTTCTTTACTTCTTTCTTCATTGATAATCTAAGATTCTCTCGTTATATGACAGCGTCTTCAAATTTACCTCGCGTTACTTCACGTTATCGCTTAATACCATTGGAAACCCTTTAGGCTTAATTACAGTTAACTAGCTCTTCTTTTAATAAACGGGTTTGAGAGTTCGAGTGCTTTAACGAGTTCTTCGATGAAGTAGTGCAGTACAAGATGTTATGGCTCTTTTCAAAGTTCCGGTACCGTCCCCAGTGGACCGGTGAAATACGTTAACTCGTATTTTGACTACTTTTTTACGACGAAAGGACAAAAAGAATGCGAGAGAAAGTGTTATTTATTAGCTGATAGATAGAACACGTCAGTCAGTAGGAAATAATTTGTAATATTACTGTATCAAACGAAACAGTTGAAACGGATACGTCAAAGGCTGCAGAATGGACCAGAATGTGGTTCAAAAAAACACTGGGTTATCACAGTTGTTATCGCTGGAAAGAGCCTCGTGGGTTTTCTAAATTACCATGTGAAGCTCTCATAACGTCTGTACACCCTTTTGCTTTGTGACACGTCGCATTTCTCTGTCGGTGGCGTCGAATGGCGTCATTCTCGTGTTAGTTTCCTCGTTTCTCCGCTGTTCTCACTGCTTGGCTAATGAATGGTTAAACGAGGTCGCGAGAACTTTAACAAGGAACGCGTCAGTTTCAAGCCGTCTAACTTTAGTCATGTGCACTAGTACACTAAGGAAGTTAGGAACATTTACCAACCCTTAATGACGCGTAACGTCATGTCCACCCCGTTTTGAAATTATCTCATAATTACAATTATTGCAAAGGTTTCTGCGACTAAGCTCTTCTTTTTTTTTTTAAGACAATTGTTTCTGTCAAAACTCAGTGAAAGCAACATCTACTCGTTTTCAATAAGACTCCTTATATTAGAAATATCAAGAATCATGTAGAAAGGAAGTGTATCGCAAGGATATTCCAGTTGCCAATTACCAATTACCAATTACAAATTAGACCCTATAGAATCTCATACTTGGATGAAACAGAGAATTGACTCAAAGTTCTTACTCACCCTCGAGGTCTCGACAATGACACATTCGTGGCGATACCGTCGACGAAGTTTATGCAGTTTATCTCTCTGCGTGGCGTGTGTGCGGGTATTGCGTGTGAGAGTAGAACGGGGTGAAAGAAGAAGGGGTGGCTGAGGCGTCTCTGGCCTCTTCTCATAGTACTAGCGAACCATTGTTCGCGAATGCTAACCCTCTCATTGTTAGGGAACATCGTGACGCTAGAAAATTATGAGGGAGAACCCTTTTTGGCTGGCCTCCTCGAGAGGAACAATGATCACATAATATTCAAAGATTTTTTCACACAACTTGCAAGGACACATAATTTCTTTATTCTTGCGAATTCTTTTTCTTGAGCTCTGGACACTTCACGTGGGATTGAAATACACACACACACACACAGAGTTCTGGAATACTGTTAGCTGCAACAACGCAGCTTTAATCGAATCGGCTGTGCAGCATGCGTGCAGTGTGCGGACAGCATAAAGAGATCTGATGAGAGAGCGCGCGCCATCGCACATTATAGCATAAGAGTGTTCATAAATGATAAGCCAGGTCGGAGACACCAGGAACTTTCCTTTTGGTAGTTCGTATCTCTTATACTTCTCATGTTATTATTTTGTTTGATACGTAGTAATACTTTAGCGCTATGGAAATTTAAATGGAATTGGATACGCAAATTTAGTTATGAGAGAGTCCTTACTGTGGAGCGATTGAGACTAGGAGTTTATACGTCAACGGTACATTAGGACAGCTTTTAGGGGTGATTTTGAATGTCAAGACGTTGACCTCGTAGAAGAAAATTTTTCTTTAGTACGTTTACTTCTTTTCATTGGTAAGAACTTTTTAATTAGAACCACTACGTCGAATACTTTCTTAATCTTTTGAATAACTTGGACTGCGGGGTTATCGAATTTATGTTATGTGAAAAGGGGAAATTCAGGGTACAAGTTTATTTTCATTATTAATGAAAATACGCTCAAGCGTAAGGTACAAATATATATTATATTTATACTCTCAAGTCTCTATTCTCATTGCTTAATATTCTAATTAAAGACGTTTAACCCACTTTCCGTTACTTTTCCATAGGAATTCTGAGTGCGAACGACGCCATTCCATTAAGTCAGACAATTTTAATTGTTCTCAACATGGAATTTTGTTAGCCTTGGTCTCCTGTTATTCCTGAAGAATCTCATTGCCACAGACTGAGACCGACGCTCATGTAATCTCAAGCAAGCCAACTCATTTCAACTCGACGTAACATTCCAACTTGCATATTCTCTATAATAGTCTGGTTAGATTCTAGAATGAACACTTTGCCACAGGGGAGCATAGGTCTTCCCTCTGGAAATCGATTCATTTTCCGTGTCCCACGTCCGGGATCTCTATAGTATAACGGCCAGTGACGACCTACAAAGCCATAGTGCGCGAGAGAAAGCCGCAAAGAAACCGGAAGCGTCGGACGAACGAGCCAAGAAAGAGGATTTCAGGAGATTTAATATCAGATAGGATAGAAATGCTGACAGCGATGTAAACAGGAAGCATAGATACTCGGGTAAGAGGAGGAGGCAATGTGTATTTCGTCACCCCTGCTCATCCCAGGTGTACCTGGGGGACATGCATATAGATAACACTCAGTCACAATATGATAGCGCGACGTCAAGATCTCTAGGGACGTTTAAGTTTTAACGGCGTTCCTCTTCGAATACCTCAATTATTACTCCTTTTCTCCTTCAATGATTAATAACAGAATTAGACGGTCTTTTAATAGGAAGCATTGCAAGATCCATAAAGATTAGGACTGCTTTTGGACTTTTTTCCTTCTTTTTCCCATTTCAATGAACGAGTTAACCTTGTCTTTATTATTTTATTTTGCAGGAGGGATCTCGTGGTGACCGTAAAGAAGGGGGCAAGCGAGGACGCAAGCCCGGAAGGAAGGCGTCCGATAAGGCGGACATGAAAGCCAAGCTCGGTAATACATTTCAATCCTTTCTAGATTAATTCACTAGGATTTCCTAAGCTTCATCTAAATCCGTGACCATCGGTTTAATAGGTACATCCTTTTTTTTCTCTAAATTTTATTTATATATGAATATCAAACGTAAGCTTTAAAGATATCCATGGTAGAAACTACTTCTAGTCAGTTTGCAAGATTTCTTGAAAAAAGAAATAATAAAAAAAGGAAAGAAGGAAGTAATCCACCGAGATTCTTATTTCTTTCTGCGTGTAATTCTTTTTACTTGCGAAAAAGTTTATAATCGCTGATTTCTTCTTGACTCTGCTTCTCACTCTCCTACTTGTACTGACTATACATTCGTATCTCGGCACTCTGGATACCTCAGGGTTTTCATCACGAGCGTACTCCTTCACTGACTAGTAAAATTCTCTATGCGAGCTAAGAGAAACTTTTCTTTTTGCTGATTTATGTTATTATCATTCTGACAACTCGCGAAGGCCAAGACAGCAGCAATGCTAAGTTAATCGTACGACAATTTAGGATAATCAGGGATAACTCAAAGGACAAGTCTTGGCTTTTACGCGAGAAATAAAACTTGCGACTTTTGATTCATGAACCATGAAAATTTATGAGAATTATTTCAGGTTCTGTCAAGGTCTCAAGTTTTCTATCCTTTTTTTTTTACTGATGAAACCTTCATAAAAATTTGACATCCCACGGTCATTTCCTTCTGCACTTTTTCCGCGGCTTGCAAATCACTTCTCCTGCTGGAACGAGCTGCTGAACTTTATGCTCGCGTAAAACAACACGGAGTTTAAACGCGATAATAGGAAACCGATCGTAAAGTACTTTACTGCTTGAACGACGTCGTAAGAAATTTGCAATTTTAGCATGCACTACAGAAATGTCAGTTAGGAATCCATGCGAACCTACTGTATACGGTCTATGTCTTCTAGTCACGAAGATTTATCTAAAAATTCTTTATAAGGACACCATAAACATTCAGTCATACGTAAACAACCCAGGACTGTCGTATCTCTCCCTTCTCTTCTTCTTTTAATTCCATGAAATTGAATGTTAAACTTTTTTCTCCATTACAGTTTCCATCTCGTTCACTTTCCTTTTAGTCCTTCTTTAATCCGTCATACCCATCCTGACACTCGTATTCGCCACGGCCTTTCCACCGTCTCCTCGGTGCGCTTGAAGATACGACGCAAATGGACGCAAGCAGACACAAACAAATGAGAGTGAGCTCAAGACAAAGGAAAAAGCATGAAGGATGGGAAAGAGGCGAGAGGGCATGGTAGAGGAAGCGGCGAAAGGGACGCGAAGGGGAAGCCTTGCGGGTGTAGCAACGAAACGGCTAAACCACCGGATAAGGCGATGGATGAGCAAGATCGTGCTGGAGGGAACAATGATATATCCAGACGATTGAAAAATAGATAGAGTCTTATAGAGAGTGATCGTAGCCAATATTCACATAACTGATGTGGTGTCCGTCTAGGTTCGTTTTCGTTGGCTTTCGCCCAAACGTTCTTATTTCGTCTTTATTCTTTTATCGTCAGTTATTCCATTTCTTTTCTTACTCAATTTCTACGTCCTTAACTCGTTCGCTGGCGTACATTATTTCATCGTATATCCAGCCGAGGCGCTAATATAGTTTGCGAATTTACGATACTCGGTCCACGATTCGCTTAATTCGTAAACGGCGAGCTCAAATATCCCAGACGCGTGGCGAAAAGTTTTAATTAGCGAAAACCTTCCAGACGTTCCGGTATTGAACTTCCTGTTCGATTCTACCTTGGTACCAAAGTGTCCCGTAGCTGCCTTTGTTAATTGTACTGACTGTTTTCTGTTTCAGAGCGCAGCCGGCAGAGTGCGAGGGAGTGCCGTGCGCGAAAGAAATTACGCTATCAGTACCTGGAAGAGCTTGTGGCCGACAGGGAAAAGGCAGTACTCGCCCTTCGGAAGGAGCTCGATATGGTTTGTAATTTCTTGGTCACTAGATTGAAGCACCCTTAACCATTTCTATTACCCTTGTTCAGATTCCGATCCATTCTCATACGTTCCTACGCAGGTCCAATCTTTTCTTCCTTTATCCATTTTCAGTGTTCAAATCTTTTCATCTAATGAAGGTGAAAGGACTGGGTGGGTCCTGCGTAAGACCACTGTAAAGAATGAGAGACCCTTTTTGATATTTACGGATGAAGGCGCTGCGGCGCCAGGGACATGCACCGATACATCCGTCGGTGGCAGTTATACAATTTCAGGAAGCGTCGGTCACGTTTCTCTTAGAGCCAGTAACCAAGATAAGCATTTATTCTTTCCCTTCCTTTTTTTTCCCCCTTTTCTTTCTTTATTTTCCTCTATATTGATCACAGTTTGAATTGCTGGTTACAATTCTTCATTTCCTTCTTATTCCAAAAATGAATAGTCCGTTGTTATTATAGTACTTGTTCTTTTCAGTATCGACAGTGGGGACTGGAACTGGACGCTGGACGTGTTCCTGAAGGACTTCAGACGATGCTAGAAGAGTTCGGCGCCCTCAAACAAGAAAAGAACAACAATTAGGGGCTAGAGGAACGACCAAGCTTCTGAGTTTCTATGCTATTGGCTCGTTCCATATATTTTTTATACACCCACTTGTCCACATCACGTCACACTCAAAACTTGTTTCCTAATACCTCGAGATACTTGAAACTTCTTCAATACTCTCTTCGAATGCTCTCGCGATTTCAGATTTTTCGAGACTTTTCAGATACCGTACTACGATCTTTTTAAATCTTATCTTGGAATATCTTTAAAGCTTCGAAGCTCCAACTTTTACTTGGGGCAAGACTGTCTGTCGATAGAGAATTTTCTAAGCGCGTTTTCGGCAACGAGGGGCTCTCTCTTCTTTCCTTTTTCTCAACGTCACTCTCGCTATCCTTCAGGATTTTTATTAAAATAAAAAAAAAACTTATTGGCAATTTAATACGTTGCAAATTGACACATGGCCCATTACAATTGTATTTTGTTAATTCGTTAAGTTAATTTTAACCGTTAACGCTTTGTCCATTAGGTTTACATTAGTTTAAACTCTGTTGGTTACCCGAAAAAATATGTATAACTAACAATCATTATTGTATAAAAATTGTACGTCTTGTTGCGAAGTTGAAGAGCCAGAGCTTGGCTATTGTATCATATATATGTATATAAACAGAATAAAATATCTATACGGGAACGGTATTTCTCTTTAAAAGTCCTATACGTTTCCCATTAGAAGTATAAGAATTATTTCAATGAATACTCTGGCGAACTGAGTCACCACTAATTTAAATTGAATTCGTTATTAGTTTAAGGTAGATTGTAAATAGGTGAAATTTAGGTTGAATATCTGTAGATATAAGGTTAGTTACTTTTAATCGACTAAGAATCAACTTGTTGAATTGTGTACGATTCCAACCATAAAACTACGCAGATTTAAACTACCGGGGGGAAAAGTGTTAAAGGTCGAAATATGATTATTATTAATTATTATTACATCACTAATTATCAACTATTAATCAATTTGATTTATTTTAATAAATTATTATCATTAAAATTACTCAACCCGTAGTAGCCTTTATTAGTTTGAATAAATTTCATGAATAATCTATGTAACGTCGAATCGTATTTTTTGCCGATAACGTTTCCAATACAAGAGTTACGAATTGGCCGCTCAGTCGAATGACAATACGAGTTTACGTAGTTTAGCGTGAAATATGTTGGGTGGCCGCATCGCCTCGCCCACTACCTTTCGCAGCTACACACATTTTCGCTGTAGAATGTCGATGGAAAATAATACTAGAAAACAGAGTTTCGAGGTAGAAAATGATCACGATTCGTTTGTTTGTTTTTATTCAGGTTGGTAAGCGTGTTTGACCATTATATGTATACTGCCAATACGATACCGATTGGAGTACCTGTAAATTATTGAAATAATATTGAGCTAATATTGAATAAAGGGAACGGCTGAGAGTTTTCAAAGGAAATATATAAATTACGGCGACAATAAGGTAAGGTCAGATTAGGTTAGGGGAAGAACTCACCGTTTCCTCGTTTAAATCCATAAAATAATGCGGCTGTCCATTAGCTTGGCAGATAATTTGTTTGCGTGGCGGAGTATTTCCTGACGATGAATTTCCTCGCAAACGATGATGAGAGGCAGACCGACCGGTAGTCGACGTTCGATGGAGAGACTGCCGGTATTATATTATCGGCGTAAATTATGGACTATAGCTCGAGGAACGTTTTAACGCCATAAAAAAAGTAGCAAACTGAATATTGCGTGCTTCTACGTGGTTACCTTCGATCGTCTCTTGTGCGCAAAATAACAATATACCCCTTTCTGGCTTACAAAAACGCGTGCCAGTTTGATTCATTTTTGCTTTCAGACATTGCATTCGTACCGGCCATAGATATTTCGTATAGGGTTTTGCCGTCTCTTATAAATGTATAGTCTAACGTATATGATTAATGGATGGATTGAATAAATGGATGGATGGATGGGTAAATTGATCATGGCCACTAGATCGTTTTGAATGACAGGCTCTCCTGCGTCGAATGAAATAAGATCAATATTGTTTCTAAATATATTTTTCTTACTCTTTGATTAATTTTTTTATATTCGATTATACATCAAGACTATTGGCAGACCCACGGACTGTAAATAAAAAACGTTTATTCCCCTCGCAAGATCCTTCACGTAGTTGAAAACAGAGATGACCGCGCTAGTGAATATAATCTGTTCTCCATTTAGTGATACAATATTGTTCATGAGTCGTGAAACTTTTTCTGGTAACGTTTCACCTCACGTACCTCGTGTATCTCAGCTGTAGTCGACCTCGGCAAGTGTAACAAGAAGGAAGTTGAGATATTACTCGGAGTTTACGATTGCCCAAATCATAAAGCTATCCCTCGCGCCCAAAACAGTGGGTTATAGAGTAGAGGTTAGGTTTGGGTAACCTATGGGAGGGAGGATATTTTGTTAAGGCCACTTGCGGAAGCCGACCATAACTGTAGTCGTAAGGTTTGGCGGTATTAGAGCCGAGTTACGGGTCCCCTAAGCAAATTTCGAGTAAATGCTGTATTAATTTACAGCGTGAACGCCATGAGCTCTTTTAGTTTACGTTGCCAACGTTGACTTCAGTGTGTGCCGATATTTATGTAAATTGGATAATACACAATTAATCAAAAATATATTAGACATTAGAATCAAGTTGAAATTATATTGTATATCGACCAGCAGTCCTTATTAATTTTTTTAAAAATTCATAATAACTACCGTCTGCTAGTCCTAATTATAATTTGTTATAAGGATGGCGATGTTTAGGCCATTATTGCCAGAGTTCTGCTGCCTCATCTTTCTTAATTTTATTCAACGTTCACATTAACGGTTAAATTTATGGAGAAACTTTTACCAACTTCCTTGATACCTATAGAATTGTTAGGCTGACAGCTTTAAGCTCGAGTATAGCAGGTTAAGAAAGAATGGTTGAAAGACGGATTATTACATTAATAGCGTCTAGTTTTTGTCGGGTGAAGAAGGTCAATAATTCTCACTGAAGATACAAGCGAATAAAAGAAGAGAATAAATCTCATATATTTTCCATGGAAGAGCCTCGTTTCATTCTGCTTAAGTTTTTTTTGGATTGTAGGTGGTAGACGAGCGCGACGAATCGCATGAAGGAATGTGATTAGCCATTTTCTAAAAGCGTTCGAACAAAATTAAATGCGTCAGCCAGAAGTACCGCCAACGCGTGTCGAAAGTTTTAACGAGCTCATTAGGGTGTATTTGGGCAGCGGCATATTAGCGAATGGCGAGAAACTAATTACTAGTAGAAAGGTGGATGACTGAAGGGATCAAAAATTGACCAACATTTATTTTACAACGAGAAACAAAATTTCAATAATCCACTCATTAATCATAACTGACGAACCACGCAACATTTTAATTAAAAACGTATTGGCAAACTATCCACGATATTTGTACTGAGTCGATTCTGAAAATTCATCGTATTACCTAATCGATGTTTGCAGTAATTAAATAAATTAAATTCTAATAATGATGTTTTTCACTTTTGGGATTTGTCTTTCCTTGTCTCCCCTAGAGGACGATTGAGCCATTCAGTTAGTCGCTTCTCTCACTGATCGGTTGGCTGATTTACTGATTCGCCAGTTCAGTAGAGTATCGATATAGCCAAACGTTTACTGCTTCCCGATGCGCTTGATTGGTGGAATTCACTTGGGGAATTTACAATGACAGCACGCTGCAGTTTATTACTCGTCGATTGAAAACGACGTTGCATTCCAGATTTTCATAAACAAACAGCGCGTTACCCTGAAAATGAATGAGACTTTGGAACATGGATAAGACAATTGATTAATACGAAAGTCAAAAATCCGAAAACGTTATGTCCTTTATTTCTCACAACACTAATAATAAGTATCAAGTGTCATAATCGAAATTCGATTCGTCATACCTCAGTTGCACTTGCGAAAATTCGGTCCTTGACAAAATTGCAGGAAATAACCTGAAAATAATGATACCGAAACACGAGAAGGACCGACGATATAAAATATCATCAGTTAATGATGACATTACCAGTCGTATATCATGAACAATGAGTAATGGTACTTATGTTGTTTTTTCTTATCTTATCACTCCAATTGCTTCCACTGTTTTTATCTATTTCTATACTCTATTCTAGACTTTCTTCAAGATATACATTACCAACGTGATACACTCGGTCAAGATGATCAGGCGACTTGACGAGTGATCAAACCGACTTTTGTGGAAAATAAAAATGGATCCATTCCTCATGGGACATCCTGCAGGGAAAATGTCTCTTCTCTCAGGTACCTTTGCACGTATGACACGTTACCATTTAGACGTGAGTCAGACGCACACGCACAATATGCAAACACTCATCCAGTCACGCACTTACATACGCATTTAGGAAACCAGGTTTGGTACCCTCGCTCGAACAAACTCAGAATTATTGACTAGATAGTTTGGTTCCAATTTCACAAATATAGTGAAAGTACAAAGGAATTGTGAAAACAAAAATATTACAAATTGTTATTTAAATGTACACGTAAGTCTTGGTCATCGAAATGGAAATTCCACGTTCGAAATATTGCTAATCGTGAGGCGATGGAAGGAAAGAGGATAAATGGATAGATAGACAGTCAGATAGATAGATAGACTAGATAGAGAAATAGGAAGTGGATGAAATTTTAGGGCGTGGAATCGACGCGCTTGATATTATAGCGGCAATAATCCCGGCCAATTATGTCTTCCTTAGGGATCTCCTCTTCTAAGGGTTCCATCCCTTCCTCGGCCATACGGTCTCTCACCTGCGAAAAGAAAGATGAATGGTTTGCATAATGGGGGAAGATAGCACATATAAAATTTAGATATTCTTCATACTACGAAGTCTGTACTTTACAAACTTTTGTATGGAGGAACATCAAGGCGGAACACTGAGAACATTAAATATGTACGAAATAAAATCATTCCTTAGAAGTAACGAGACGAATGTATTTTTATGGACATTTTACGGATATAAAATCAATGACAAAAGATCAAGCGGACTGTATTCTTGAATAGGCAGATTAAATCAATGACACAAATTGTTATAGAATGGATAAATCCATTTGGGTGAGTAGCCATTGACATTATTGTAAGCATTATGTGTTTAAAACCTTATCAGGATACACTTTCAAGGTTTAACAGTCGAGGATCGCTTTCAGCAAGAGACTTGTATATTTTATACAGTCGCCATATTAAATGTGATTTCGATGTTTTTTGGGTATGTCTGAAACGGGCTAAAAATGCGTGCGACCCTTTTTTTCTGGGCTATATGGATACCATCAATTTTCGGAAAGCCCATTAAGCTCCAGCAGGCTTGAACCGAGATGGGAGCTTCAATACCGTAAAGCACCTGACGGACGTTCTCACGTTTTTTTACACGAAGGCAACGTCGAGGCTATAGCGACACAAGCTATCATCGACAGACATGGTGAACAGATTAACTAAACTTTTATGATTTTCTTCGTCCGCAAGGTTTTGAAGCGGCACAAAAAGAAAACGATATTGAGTGAATTGTGCCACTTTAAAGAAAGTGACGGTTGCCACAACGCTAGAATATATATCAAAATGACAAACTCTGTTAGCGAAATAAAATATTGAATTGGACTGGCCTAAATTTCATTGGGGTCTGTGTGCTGTACAAAGCTTGGTTTGAGGTTGGACTTTCCAATTAAACGAGTAGAGTGCGCTGCTGTCGCTTCGCATATGAAACCCGTCGGGAGGAAATGAGCTGGCGAGCCGTGGACGTATACAGTGGATTCGGGCTAACTCTAATCAAATCCCTGCAAGCATTGTCAGCACCGCGACGCTCTAACTGAACGAGAATAGCGGCATAGATTTACTCGAAACGTTAGCGATCACGTCGCCTGAGAGCTTCTGTTCAATATTTGGAGAATCCCACTGCCTGTCATTGTATAACCTCCAAATCATTTTATCATACTCTTTGTCTGGCTGTCGCCCTCTTTACTCTAGATTCTTAGTCTCGATTTTCAAAGTGACAGAGCAGACAGGCGATACTCAAGAGTCCTTGAAGGACAAGTGCTGACTATAACGGCACTTTGAGAGTAAAGTGACTCTAAGTGATATGCATCAAAAAGACACTTTATATGCCACTTACACAATGTTAGTTTGTCACCTTTTACGATTTCTTATAAGGGAACGCATAAGAAATTTTTTGTTTTATTAATTTTTTATTCCCCTCTGGAAACTGAGACGTCTCTACGTCTTACATCATCCTTACAGAGTTCTGTTCGAGTTTTACTGGCACGTCATGATATAACAGTGTTCCATTGAGAATAAGGACTTTTTCCAGTAGCTTGTCGAGCAGCAAAATGAGATCCAGGAAAAGGAGATGGAGAAGCCAGGGAGTTTGTACGTGCTTCCCTAGGCGATTCACGACTCAACGAAAACGTAATAATAAGGTCAGTCCTGTGCTAGATCTGCCAATAGGACTCTGGAGGCTGCCTATGGGAATTCTGGAGGAAGTTTGGTGGACGAGAATTTGTTATACTTCACGGATACCTCAAAGGTAAATGGATCACTGGACAAAGAGGTATAACAAGGAATAAACGGGTATAGCTTGCACGCGTTTCGTCCAAGTGTATGGCGAGGATTCGAGCTAGTACCTATCTACGTGGAGCACCAAGAGCACAAAAAACATGAACGCGAGATTGTGCATTCGATGTGAATTGGATGTGGATTTGAAGCGTATATACCTATATAAGCATACAAAGTGAAAGAGAGAGATAGAAAGAGCGAATCCATCCACGATAGAGATTCTCAATTGGTAGATAGGTAGGTAGGTAGGTAGGTAGTAGCTGTACTACGAGCAGCAGCTGTGTCTGGGATTGGCAGGACTCCAAACGAACAAAAATCACAGGGATCCAACCCAGATACATGATTTGTGTGCTTTATTAAATCCAATATCGTCCAGAATTGGTTAACCCGGCGGCACGGTGGTCAAGGTATTGGATATTCCTACAGAGCTATTCAAATAAACTTTGACTATGTTATAGAGTAAAACAAAAAGTAAAATAAAAAACGTTAAATTCATTTTTAATATGTAACAGATTCCATTTCACTCACTTCTTCAACAGCCTTGAAGACCCGTATGAGGTTCAGTCCTGCCAACTTCCGGATGTCCTTTTCCGACCAACCCCTCGCCAGCAACTCGGCAAACAACTCGGGATACTTGCTCACGTCTTCCAGTCCTGCAGGAGTTCTGTAACATGGAAAAGACTTTTGCTTCAACTCGACTTTCCAGCAATGTCTGCACCTGCGTTACCATCCAGTCCTCTCTCCCTCTTCTGTGAACTTATATCATCCTGGGGGTCCTTCGTTCCCCATCAGTTGCACGCTTTTACATCCGTTCATCGCTTCCTACCCTTCTCCAATGAAACGACTACGGCGTATAAATTCCTCGAGTATTATTATACTTTCAAATATGAGGCCGAAGAGGAAGAAGCGCGACTAGGTACACAGATGCAAATACGGGCCAGCAGCCACCACCATCCGTTCTATACCCAGATAGCTCGTGTGTCCTCTTTGAATTGCGTCCCAAACGATTTCCAATCGGGGTCGCAGATACGTCCCTTGCTTGTCTGTACGATCCCTTGTCCCAGACCCTCTTCCTTTCTCTAGTCGGCAGAATTGTTCACCGATAAATCTGTCAGAGAGGCGCCATCCACGTGGATGCTACTAGATAGAAGCAAGAAACTGCAGGACTCGGCACTCTGAAAGTCCAGCCCTGGGATGAGCATGGATGGGAGGTGACGAAGGTTAGACTGTCCTAGAAAGGTCAAAGACCTTTGATAGGGTGTCAAACTATCCTTGCTTTATTCAAGGATATCAATTCATGTGATAATGATCTATTATTGCTTTGGAGATGTGTGATCTGTATGTTCCTTGATAAAAAGTACAAAGTTATCCTGTTGTCCTTTTACCGCACTACTCTTCTGTTCCTAGGTCCCTGGCTGCACGACTTCAAGTAATTGGGAGAAAGGTTGGAGTAGCGTAGGGTTAACGACTTGAAACCATCAGCCCTGTACAGCCTTCCAGCCCTAATTGATTCGATACACCGCGAATCCTAAAGATTCACGTCGAGCACTCCAGTTAAACCTTTCATTAGACCCGCTATATAGGGATAAAATCTTCAATCGAGTTTGGTAATTAAATCAACAGGGGCGAAGGGGGGGGGGGGGCAGAGTTGCCAGCGGTCCAAGGTCTTTCAAGGTCTAGTGTGTTTCGGTTCCTTTTCAAAAGAACTTTTTAACGTTTTTCAGTAGTGCCAGTCTATCTCTGGGGAATATCTTCAGTTCAAAGCTTGGACCTGGTAAGAGAATAAGAAAGAGAAGGAGAGCACGAGAATCTAGGTAAACAGGAAGAAACTTTTGAATCGTTGTCTAGATGGCGCCATAGTCGGTGTTGCCATTTTATCCACGAATGAGATGCATCTCATGAAAATCGTTGGAGCGACCTTTTGAAATGTAGTTACATTTAACTATTAGACGTAGCAAAGTGGGTCATCTACAAATAGGCGAGAGACGACCTGGAGTAAGGCCAGTTAGAAGGCAGAATCGTGTACACGGCCAATAAGCTTTTACGCGAGATTAAAATTCATATAACCGTACGGTGTAGGCAGCCATTACGTGGCTAAATGTACCACTGACGGCTCACTTACGGTAAGCGCAGTCGGCGTGCCTACCACGCTCTGAAACCTTAATGTAATAATTACCATTAATTGCGTCAACAGCGTCGACGTTAACGTTCAGTACCGGGTTATATTTTTACAAGGTATTTCACCTTACCCGGGAGCGAGAGTAGGTGGAAGCTTCTTTGAAAATGTGTATACGCCATCCAGACGTCATTGTGGAAGGAAAATATTTCTTTCTTCACCATCCAACCCCTTATACTAGATTTCTATTTTTCTCGACTCAGACCTTTGTCTCGCAATATCTGGCTCTTGTTCTTCTCATTCTTATCTTCCAGCTAGACCTCGAGACCTGGCGTCGTTCGTCCCGTCGGGAAGGATAAGGCGTCGAAATGGGAGCAGCGTTCTCTTCTTGATTTGTAACGAAGAGTAAGAGAGGGCGGGGAGGGTTCGTTTACTCGTTGGAAACGATAACAATAAGTGTGTTTTCAATCCAGAGGAAGTTGAACGAGAGAGAGTGGACAGGGCGAGGAGGGAGGTGGCGGGGAGGGAGGAGGAAGTATTGAAAATCAAAAAGAATAAGGCAATTGTTGGATACGTTCAATTCTTCCACTTGAATCGTAGCTGAGAATAAGCAACGATACACGGAAATCTCAGACGCAGAATAAAATGTAATTTAGCCTCGCGAGATTAGTTTCTCCTTCTACCTAGAAATCTCTGCGTCTCGATAGAGTTTTCAACTTTCCTCGCGGTCGAGTGATATGTTTTTTTTTATTATTTTTTTTTTTTTTACTAGAGGGCAACCATAATCATTCTCGCCTGTGCCTGGAAGGCTTTTTCTTTGTTCTGCGTGCAGACTCTTGTGTGTCCTAGGTTGTGTCACTCCTCTGTCTTTTTCTTCTAACCTCACTGGCTGTGTGTCGTCGCATCTAGTCTTCCGGTTTTGAATGACCTACGTCCTCTCAGTTTTCGTTTGTTTCCATCCTCCTTCCTCTCATTTGGATTTTATCAAGTTTTCCTAGTTTTTTCTTTTTTTTTTTCGTTTCGCTCTTCGTTCGCGTACTCTTTGTTTGAGTCTAATTATCTGAGTTTAACTGTTGTCGAGCCTCTCACCCTCGCACACACACACACACATCATTTCTTTCTCTTTCGTCAACTCTCGACCGACAATTTTTCACGCGATTCAAGAGCTCGCGAACTTTTTTGCACGGTTTATTTTTTAATAGGGAGTGCTGTGAATCATGTTGGTGGTACACGATGATGTAAAGCTGGATACGACGGTAGAGCATTCCGACGAGGCGAAACGGTTGAAGGGATAGTAGGGTCAAAGGGTGGAAAGGAATGGTGAAATGATGGAAGGGTCGGAAGGATGGAAGGGTGACGGTAGCTGACGGAGTTTTGTTTATTTAATACCTCGAGACAGAGAGCTACCACCCCTCATGCGCCTTGGCGGGAAAGCTTCATGTTTGCACGAGTATAAAAACGAACCGTTTCTTTCAGAAACAAATAAAATGGCTTTTAGCGAAAAATGATACAATTTCGTTTGGTACCAACTCAGTAGAAGCAGTGATACTCTCGAACCAGTTAATATTGCAAGGCAGTATTACTGAAGGGTTTAGGACTAGATCATTACAGTCCTTTAAGCCAGAGGTTGATTGCTGAAGTTCATAACTGATAACCGAAAATTGGTAATTGGTAGCTGGTAGCACAGTTATCGTACGACTCTTTCAATTTCTCGGTTACCGTTTCCCACTGGCGTGAAAAAAATATTTTTATTCATTTCCCTTGATTCTAACCTTTTTATTGATTACCCATAAAAAGGTCCTTTCGTTCTTTTCTCCTTTCTTTCCCATATTTTTATTCTTTTTCTTACCTTTCACCCGAGCTCCCAAAGCCTGATTGACATAGCAGGAAAAGGAAAGTACGTTGAAATCAGAATTCGCATCGACCCCCTCGCGGCCCAATCGAACCTGTCCCTCTCCTTGTTCGAATGTGCTTTCGATTCAAGCACGCACTCTTGCAGGTACACATCAATACGAAGATCGTAAAGAATTCATTCGGTTTCCGGTCACGCGAGATCGTGGGCCATAGCAAAACGGTAGAAACCGAAGTCAACGGATGTAGGAAAGAAAGGGAAAAGTAAACAAACCACAGCTTCAGCTGTAGTACGTACCGATATAGCTGTCTTTTTCGCAATCAAGAGTTCTCTTGGATATAAAAGATAAATAAGAACTGGAATTAAGTAATAAGATAAGGAGAAAATGGGACTGCACAAAAGTTACAGCTGATTGATAAAGAGTGACAAACATAACTAACAATCTTTTTTCTAGGTTTTAACTTATCTCTTCCGATGATTTCACTGTTTTGGATCATTTGCCCATTTGCTTTTAATCATTTCGCCTGGATTCGAGTATTGGAATTGCTGATTTCCTGGTTTGCTGGTCGACTGACTCTTCTAGGGACGCCTATTTCTCCAGGAATTTCAGCCCCGTGCACTTAATTTATTGCCGCTGGAGATTCTGCGACCTGATAATATGGCTCCGGGCTTCGTACGTATTTACTTGTGGCTCACTGCGACCTCCTATACGACGGATCAGCAAAGTTAAATGAGCGAAAGAAATTACTTACAAATTGATTCCATCGTAGCCAGCTCCAATGCCGACGTGATCCACTCCAGCTACTTTTCGTATATGGTTGATATGCGCTGTGGGTCAAAGAAAAACAAAAAAAAAACCATGAATAACAAATTGATACTCATTTAGTCAAACAGTCTGAGTATGCTAGCGAAATTACTATTTTCTAATAGAGGAAATATTGCCTTCGGACAGGGCAGGTCAACCAATGAGAAACCCGATCGATATTTCCCTAGCGCTACGATTACCGGATATCATCCACGCGTTTACTGCTTCTCCCCTTTCACCACTTCCTTCTCGTCATCATAATCATCCTAACCGATCGTGATATTCCGGAAACACGTACTACGTATTCGCAAATCAATTACTAGAGCAATCCTGCTAATCAATAGATGAGCAGACGAATTTGAATTCCAATAAAAAGTGTGCGTGTGCGCGCGCGCACGTGTGTAACATAATTTTTTGTTTGTTTTTAATTAAAGCCATAGACTAAAATTAAGCCGAAGCCAGCTCACCGACGACATCCTGTAGCGTCGATTTTTCTCCACAGCTGATGAAGTGTGGATAGAATGAGACCATGACTATTCCTCCAGTCTGCGCCTGAAAATTTAAGTTCAAAGAATTTGAAGACTAAAATCAATTTTTTTTTTTATTCATGTCAAATCACTACTGAATCCACTTACGAGGAGTCGCAGCGCATGGTCAGGCACATTGCGCGAAGAATTGCATAGAGCGTGAGCGCTACTATGGCTGAAAATAACAGGCGCCCTGGAAGCTTCCATCGCGTCCAGCATCGTCGGCACTGAGACATGAGATAGGTCCACCATCATGCCTAATCTATTCATCTCCACAACAATATTCTGCAAAATAAATATTCAAGTATGAAAAGTGACGGCGCAGTGGCATTAAAAGGAATTACGTGTGATTAACTAATTTTAATAATTATTATCATTAGACACAGACGAACTCGTTTGATTTAGAGACATGTCTAACGCATAGCTCAAACTTGAACCGCAGACCTCAGACTTGGAATATCGGACCCACGTTATACCGGTGACACTTATTGCTTGAGCTGTCTTGTTAGCTTCCCCGACACGGAGCAGCCAGCAGAGCAGTTATACCGGTGTCTTAGACTTCCGGGACTAACCTAACCTAACCCTTGCATCTCAACAGTACCCATAAGATCCTTAGGTTTCCGTTTGTGTCCTTACGCAACCTGAATACCATAGCGATTATAGTATTACATGGATGTTACGTAAACTAGCTCAGTCCAACTTGTTATCCTTGGTCCAGGTGGAAGCTGTGCTCAAAGTGGGCGAATCCTTGGAGAAATTAATTTACAAGATCCAAACAAGCCTCTTCTAGGTTAAACTTGAACTCTCTAAAGACTTCCAATATGGCTGATTCGATTGCCAGTTTCTTTGAAATTGTACGACTTTCAATACTTGTCTATACTCCAGTATCTCTATCTTTACCCAGCAGTATTTTCTCTTAGAGCGAGTCCGGTGTCTTCAAACTCTAGTCTCGGATCATCTGGCTGACTAGTCTTGACCACCCCCTCTTCGGGAATGGCGCCTTCGGGCACAGGCTTTCGAAACAAGTTTAGTTTCGAAACTACTTCCCTTTCTACCTAATTAGAAGAAAGTTTGAAGAAAGCGCCGCCAGGTGGCCTCAAAGGGGCCCAGCCACTTCCGGTCAACGTGCACGCGGTTTTTTTCATTACTTTTCCTTCCTTTTTTTTTTTTTCTTTCATCTCCTTTATATCTCTACGACTATGTTCGGCAAGGTTTTCAATAAGAGGGGAGAAGACTTCCTGGGACTGGAATACCTCTTGCCTCGTTGCTATTCGCTAAAAGCTGCCAAAGTAATTAGCCAAAACTAGCGAACTGACTGAGTACGCTTTTAGCGCAGGTCGCTAATCCGTAGATAGCAGAGCACTTCCGCGAGAGCAAAAGGAAAGCTGGTACGCGGCTGCCGTGGTAAATCCAGAAGTCGAGGAACCGCGAAATCGAAAAATCAAGATGTCCGCGAAAGCAGTTTAAACGAGGAAAAAAGCAACATTCAAATACTGCAGGAATCTTATCAAGCCTGAATCTCCAGTGTTATCAGTGAAATCATAAAATAATAAAACTATCTATATAAATCTCGAATAACCTATAACCTATAATACTGAAACGCATAAACGTTTCGGATGCTTCGGCAAGCTTTCACGTTAACGAGATTATTTATACTGCTGGTATTAATGCCAAGAGAGCAATGTCCAATAAGACAAAATCTAATAACAAAAAGACAAAAAAAAAACTCGTGCGTCGTTAAAAATTCGAGAAGAAATTAAAAACCAAGTCATTCACTGACTATGCTTTCTGGTAATTTTCATACCCACTCTCGCCGCCATCCTTGTACGAGTATTCACCTTTGTTACGTATCATTAAAAGAAATAGACAACGAGCTAGCTCGTTGATAAAAAAGAAAACTACACTTTTCATATTTCATTTTTTACTAAGGCAGACCTAACCTACAAATTAATGTATTTAATAAAAAGCACTCACAGAGGCCCAAAAAATTCTATTTGTGAGGAAGAGGTGAAAAAGGCGAAGCTGCATAAATTTGCAGATCCATATGTACAGTATATATACTAAAAAAGAATCAACCCCACATGGAGTTATGGCAGACAGCCACGATATTTTCTGGTATATGTAGTGTCGGTTTGTGAGTCCAGAAAAAAAAAAAAAAGAAATGACCAATGGTCTATTAAATATCGAGAAAAGGGCGAAAATTCGTGGTTCGTAATACACGTCAACGTCGTGGCGTGAAACACAGAGTGAACGGAGGTGGTTATCGGGAAGCTTTCAGGAAAAGTTTCGAGGAGGATATTTCAGGCTGGTACCCACTAAATTCTCAAATATATATATATATATATATATAT
>JARPRG010000006.1:667480-702326 GCA_031001745.1 Hartigia nigra
TCAGGAAAAGTTTCGAGGAGGATATTTCAGGCTGGTACCCACTAAATTCTCAAATATATATATATATATATATATATCTCGAAAACAATACATTTTAACATGTTATTTAACAATGCCTCAAACCGAGTTTAACTTGTATAATTATTTCGTGTAATTATCTCGAGTACAAAAGTTTTATTTAAGAATTTTCCAAGAAATACGCCAGATGGGAAATACAACTCGAAAGATGGCAGTGCAGTGTAGTGAAACGTGAAGAAAATTCATAGAGCGAATCTGGTAGTAAAATGAAAGTGTAAGAAGGCAACACTATGCTATTATGGTACTCGGTGTATTACCGTAGTAAAATGATAGGAAGTACTATAATAATATAATAATAGAACAGTAGAATGGAAAGGTATAAGGACCAGGAAGAAAGTTCGCTATAATGTAGTCTAATTAGATGAGAACTTGATTGTCAGAGTTTGTTGCATATTTGATTAGAAGCTCAGTGTTATTAGTAAGTGAAAGGATCTTCTATATATCTTAAGTAACAAGAGCAATAATTAATTAAATAGTAATGACTTAATTAATTATAAAGTGAAACGTAATAGCAGATAGTAATTTAAGTCAAGAATAACGAACGAAAGAGTTTAGGAATCGTAGAATCCGTAATATGGAAGTTCGGAATACCCTCGGTTCAGTGTACGTTAAAAGGCAGCGGTCACGTTCAGCTGTACATATTGGAAATATTGGAAATATTGGAAAACCGTGAAATGGAATTTGCTTAGGCATTTCTCTTGGTGATTCTGCATAGATAGCATCTGCACGACGTAAACATGCTTTCCCGATAAATTAAGTGGTGTTTAGTCATTGAGATTAGTTGACCCGACCCAGGAATATTCGTTTTTGTTATCAGCTGCCGATCTGAATAAGAAGTTACTCCTTGTCTTATCGGCCCATTCAGGGTATTCAACGACAGACGCGCAAAGTTACGCCAATCTACTTTAAGGATGCTAAGAGGCATTAAGGTACACCAAGAGAATAATACCTACTAATAGGAAGGGACGATGAGATTGGCTGAAATGAGAAAGGGATATTACAAAGAGCTAACATAAACGACACAAAAGTTTATTTTCCCTGAATTACTTTTTCCTGCTAGTTCTCGAGCGGGTTTCATCGTTTCATTCGTTGCACCCTTGGACCTTGAAGGTGGCAGTCTGGAACTTACCTACGTGACTGTCGCAGTAACCTATCGCTTCGATCAATCGCTAAAGGCGATATATAATGCCGTTGAATGTATGTGGAAAAAATCGACATTAAATTGGGAATCGAAAAAGCCAGAAAATTGCGAATTGATACAAGATCGGCCAGTTCAGGTTATACAAAGGCAGCTATACCCTGTCTGATAAAGAAAGGTCAGCCTCCGTAGATAGCTCGTATATTCTAGGGAAGTAGGCAAAATGGGGCTAACTGTCTAACCCGTCTACCAAAAACTAAATTCGATCCGATGTGCAAACACGCCCTAAAGGACTGGAGAATAGAGTGCTTGCTGTGCTGTCTATGCTTCCTCTATCCGCTCACGCGTAACGGACAATCTCTTTGCTCTCCGTCTCGACTAATGATCCATTGCCCCTTTCCTGAGCTGTCACAAGCGCACTAACAAAAACGTTCTTCCACCCCACGTGCTCATCCTCCGCCCACCAGTGACCGGTCGGATGTCGCCTAAATAGGTAACCCTGACCACCGGCCAATTTGATTCGAATTTGTCCGGCAATCATCAGTGGCTCCCAGGAACCCTACATTTTTTTGTCTGTTACCCGAGGCTACGTGACAGACAGACAGAGTTCGATCTGCGTCCAAGGATCGACTAAAAGAATTAGAGAAAAAAAAAGTGACTAATGTTGTCGAACGACGATATTTTCAAAAAATTATTTCGTTAGTGGACACTCACCTTGCCGAAATTAGAGAGGCCGCCGATGTGGGGCACTTGACCAGGTTCATCCGCTGTGCTGCAGTCTGCCCTACCGAACCAACACGTCAGTAACTCTATAGCGACAATCCTCAGCATTATTGCCTCCTCTTTTAGCTCTATTAGCGTCTCTGTAACATTGTGGCCTCGCGCTTTAATAGCAGGGTATGGTCAAGCAGTTACGATAATGGTAACGGAAATGGCAACGAAACTGCAACGAAGCAGCAGCCGCAACGGTATAACGACAACGATAACGATAATAACGTTATTTAGGTGAGTACCAAGTGCCGACAGACTGGATTGGTCTATAAATATCAGGTATCACGAAGTCTTTCCATTTCTGTTATTGGCACTGATCAATAATCATTGTGCTACGCCATTGTTATGACTCTAGTCGACCCCTTGTCGCCGCCCGTCTTGTCAGATGATCATCTTCATCCGTCTCTCATAGTTTTGTCTAATTGATAGTCACTTCGGAAAGTGAAATTGCATTGTAAATAGTTCCGAGATCATATACTGACCCACTCCCCTTGGAATAATAGCATCCATAAGTTAATAAACTTTGACCAGTGTCCATGTTCAATGTGTGTTCTTCTCGACCCGTCGACGTAACCTTTGCCACTTATTCTCAATTCTCCTCCAGCAGCAGCGCGAACTCCTCCTATGAGAGTTCAACGACTCGACCTCGCTCGATACCTTTTGTACGCGCGTCATTCGTTTAAAGTTTTAAGGGTCGTCGTGGCGCTGGTTTGCAATTGTAAATGAATTATTTCAATCGTTACAGCGACGCGACACATCCCCTTTATCATTTATACAATTATTCAACATTAATTGCAGTATCGATCGTTAGCCGCCAGTAAAAGTATCATAGTTTCGACCGAGAGGGAAGTTTTCGATTGCTCAGGAAACGTGCGTGACGATACCAGGGATAACAGGGATAAAGGGATGAAAGGATAAAGGAAGGATAAGGCTACGTAAGAAGCGATTAGTCGGATGCTGATCAGAAAAGAATACCCACAAATAGATAAACAATGAAAACTATGGCGTGATGGTTACGCCTTTCCATTGGCTTTGTAGGCCTGCCAGTGACGCTTGAAGTAGCTGGATTATTTGGATTAGCTGGATTAGTTGGATTAGATACTCACCAAGGTGTGTTACATGTGTGCGTCAGGGTAAGATATCTCGCTCCCAACTCGTACAACATCCTCAGGACAGCCAGACTCGCGCCGACAGCATGTCCTCCTTCTACACCTATTAGACTGGCTAATCTACCATCCTTATGTGCACGTTCAATGCCTGCAACAAAGTTACGACAAATTAACATTCAATGTTCCTGTGCATATACTGATTATATGAAATTTCATTATCTTTGAATTGGACTGCATGAATCTATCGAATGCTCTCTTCACTGGCTTATGTGCCAATATCATTTACTGTGAACTGCTTTAATTTTTCCGATAATCGACCCATTGATAGCTATCGTTATTAACGCTAATAGCCATGACGCTTCAAAAGGGTGAAAGAGAGAGAGAGAGAGAGAGAGAGAGAGAGAGAGAGAGAGAGAGAGAGAGAGAGAGAGAGAGCTCTCACACGTTTCATTCTCGTAGCACGTGCTCGTCGATGGAGTTTACTCCTCTCCCCCTTTTTTGTGCACTGGAGTACCTGAAGTGCCTGCAGAAGTTTTATCTTTTTATTTATTTTTGTTTTCTCTACTGCTCTCTTTACCATCCTCTTATCTATTTTTCTCTTTGCACTCGAAAATGCTTTGAAGCAAATACGTTCCTCAGCTTCGTTCCCTGGCGATCCCATCTTCAGTTCCCTTGATGCTGCATTAAATCAGCCATTGAAAATCGTCCCCGTCGCATAGTAACATAAGCTATATACCAGACCCTTGGATTTTTATTATTATCAGGTAAATGCTTGATCGTTTTCCAGGAACGATTCGTCCTTTCCGGACTTGAAGTGCACTTTAAATTTTTTAAAGGAATCCCTGATCTTTCTGGTAGCTGATGAGGAGTTGAAGAATCTTGGCTAAAGGGGTAAAGGAGCAAAGAGAGAATCGAGTAGCTACACTAAGGGGTAACAGCCACCTTCGACCCTCCTCACTTCGGTTTGGCTGGCTGCCAGAAAATCCGATAGAATTTACGTCGAATCCGTTCTACTTGGAACAAATGTTCCTGAAGCACGGAAATTTGACGTGCTGCTCGATATATGATGTCGTTTGTTTTTCGATTCTCCCCATGCAGAAAGACAAAGGCTGGATTGACCAGGAAAATAATCACAAACTCTCAAGCTCGTGATTCGTATTTTGAATATAGGAAAATAAAAAAAAATGATGGAATATTTTTTATAATTATAATTAATAAAAATTATAAGTCGATTTTAAGAATAAACATTTTTAACGATTAATTAGCAGAGTGTTTATTAATTTATACACACCTTCGGCACTGCTAACGAGTACCATACTCTGCGGATGTTTGTTGACCAAACGTCGTATGAGATCGATTTGCTCAAGTGCCAGCTGAACCGAATCAAGATGCTGCGAAGAACATGGCACGTACGCCGACCAGAACTGCAACAAAAGTCAAATGCCAACCGACTGTTTCATTCGTAGCTTCACTGCGCTTCCTACTTCTATGCATCCTACCTACACTCTTACACGAAACGTAATTCCAGCCATCCCTAGAGTTCCAGCAATCTCTGCGGCGCCATTACTGTTCCTGCGTATTACTTGCTATGTGATGCGAAACACTCGAATATCCAGAGAGAAACGGAGTAACGGAGTGCAGCAATTTTTTATATGACGCTCGACGATTAACGTAAAGCTCCGATTACGCCACGTTCAAATTAATATCACATCGATCATGTATGTATGTATGTATGTATATATATATATATATATATCATATGTATACGATAACAATTTTCAAAATATTCCAATTCAATACTTTTATGTATTTTGAGGTTATAACGTCGCTCTCGATTTACAGGGGCGCATCGAACGCCTGCAGGCTGAACTAAAATACATCACGTCGACTATGGATCTTCGATATTGTCGAGAATCGCAAGATGGCGAACGGTACCCGAGGAGAGGGAACTCTACGCGCGAGATCACGAAGCTTTCGAAGTTTCGAAACTGCAACGATAAAAGCAGCCCCCCAGCGTTCCCGGTGCAGCACCCGGGGGGCTCGATCAAGCTTGCCACTTTCCCGTTCTCCCGGCGACTAACCCACATTCCAACATTCCAACCTTCCGACATTCTACATTTCTACGTTTCTCGTTCCGGCGTCTATACGCTCAGTTCGCATCCCCGGCAAATCTTCCGTGTACTCGGGATGGTATCGTCAGGAACGACACTCTAAAACTGTAAAACCCTCGCGAATCACTCGAGTAAAACTTTGGGGCCTGGTTTTCACATTTCCCAGGGGCGGCGTCACCCCTGGTCCGATACCCGTGAGATAAATACTCGTAAATTTTCAAAACGTCTCAGATACTCCATGGTCTATGCGATCAATGCTTAAACATAAGCGTTGCGCGTTTCCGCGTTGCGAAATGCCTATTCTCTTGGTATACATACTCCGTCTAAAGTCTAAATTAACCGCGACAGTGATGAATCGAGTCAAGAGTGGATGTTGCGGCTGTACCATCTTTCAGCGTCTTGGGCTTCTTACTCTTCCAAGAATATTTTACAGTTAACTACGAACGTATACAGTTAAGAAGATACCTAGAAATACTATGATAAAAGTTAGAACAGCCTATAGGCATGCATATACAGTTAATAGATAATGAAAACTGACGTATCTCTTTTAATTGTCATCATCAAGTAATTGGACCGCTTCTCATACACCGGATATATTCGTACTTGAAATTCCAAAATTTTCTAACTATTTCTCAACGGTAAATACGCCACTGTCAACTCGTCAGCCCTTTTCCAATTTCCCATTGACCGTCGTTTAAGCCTGCTTTCCCTAGAAGCACCCTTTTATTAATTCGAAGAGCTGCTTCTATTACGTTTATCAGCCTTTTATTAACCTGACGTTCTGGTACCGCCTCCACTTTGCCTTTTCACCCCCTATATTTCTACCCTCGTTCCCTATTCTCTGATCTTGGGCTCTTCCCACTACCCTTATCCTGTACCTGCACCATGTCGAGGAACGACAGCCATATTAATCGAAGAATGTTCCTAGGTTGTTTGAGGTTGTTTTTTAAAAAAGATGGTGGCTATCGAATTTACCAATTCGCAAATTTGTTATCTATTCGCTTGGAAATTCTTTCACGCATCTTTTTTTTTTCTTTCTTTCTATAGCAGTAGTATGACTTTGACAATAGCGTCGAGTTTTGTGGCAACGCAATTTCCTTTTCTTTCGTATATTTCTTATCTCTTTCCTTTACTTTATATCTTTCTTATTCCTTCCTTCCTTCCTCCTTCTCCCTCTACCGCACTTCCTCCCCACCCAACCCGCTCGCTCCGTTTCATTTCGTCTCGCCTCGTTTCGTTCGTCACACAAGTCCTCCATTACGAAACTTGAGAGATGACATCGCCGGGAGTTGACGGAGTAGGAGAACCGGAAGGAAGGGGAAGCTATCGAATTTCCGGGGTTATGGTGAGGCCTTGCCAACACTCGAGGTGATGCTAGCGTGATGCCGCGATTCATTGAGTCAAGAGTCCTTATGCCATTCGCAACTTCAGACGTTAGACCTTGGATACAAGGAAAAGGAAAAAGAATAAGAAAAAATTATACAACATCAAATTAATGACGCGTATGCAGTAGTTCGTCGAACGATTAAGGCGTTTAATTAATTATAATCCTTCAAAGAATTATTTTTACTTAATAATTCTTTCAATTGTTGTCTAATTATGCATAATCATAATTATGATTATGAAGATACCATGTCCCTTACGATTAGTACGAATTAAATAGAGTTTAATGTTTAGAAGTTCCATCGACTAATCCAACCTCGTAATTACAAGAGCGACAATGGCGTTGGGATCAGCGTTGTTATCTCCATAATTACCGAGGTAGCTCGGTTCGTACTTACTTGAGCAGCGACCATCCCTTCCTTGAGTCTTCTGAGATCCGTGTGGCTCCAAGCGCTTCGGGACCACGGATGAGTCTCCTTGAGATCATCAAACCGGAAGTCCCTCAGCTGGTTCTTGAGAAACTTCCGGATGTTCCAAGGGAGGTCGTTGTGCCTGAAACAATGCGAGAGGACAGCTTCTTTATTATTCGAATCTCATTCCTCTGATTCTTCTTCCTTTTTGACGTTCCTTTATCTAAACTTTGTTTCATCAGTAGGAAGTATCCATACTGATTTCATGAAAGATTTTTTTCTAATGATAGTCACTTTTTTATTTTTTTTTTTTAGTCGCCATTAGTATGTGAGAATTAATGAGGTCGTACAGAGAACCAGCAAGCACTTTGCCAGTATGTCCGCTTGAGTGGACTCAAGAAACTCGAAAGGAAGTTAGTTGAGGCGGTTGTAGGAACCTGACATTAATTCCTGGGCAACTTCCTATCTGTACCTTCCATAAACCGCAACCCGTGCACCCCAGTACTGTACCGATGGCATCGTCTACTACAGCGACGCCAGCGCCGTTGACTCAAAATTAACTTGTACGAACTCTATATATATATATTGAATATATTCATATATATATATATTCAATGCTATATGTCTGTAAACTAGTTAATTGTTTATGCATAGTCAGTTCGCAATGATTTGGATAATCTAATCATTTATATAGAGTTTTTTCCTTGCTTTTCCTTCAGAAATTTACCAGTCAAATTTCAATTACAGAGAATCAACCGATCGAAAAAGTTAAAATAACAAATGGAGGCTATACCTCAAACCAAACCTAACCTGCTAAGTAAATCTTGCGAAATATTCAATAAGAAAAACAAAAACGGAAAAAGTATTACAAGTAATAAGACATTTCGAAGTTTCGATGTAAGTGCTCTTTTACTTTTCTCTCTAGTTGATTGTACCAGAATAAGAATAATGTATATAAGAGGGTGAGACGGATTACGAGGTCGCCAAGGATTCCTGGGGCGCTGTGTCGTCGTTCTCAGCGCCACCAGTTAGAGATCAACACAAAGGGGTGTGATGGTAGTCGACACTTCCCAGGATGTTAGGTTAGTACAACGCTGCTAACAAGCCGCTTAGCAATGGCCAAGGGAGCGAGTGCGAGAGAAAGGGAGACAGATACAAGCAAGAAATTAAGAGAGCGACTACGAGAAAACAAGAAATGTCGCGTGAATTTTACTAGACGCGAGCGTCCTTTAACGCTGCTTTAACTTGCAAACGTTGTCGTAAGCCACTTTGACTCTTTTCTATACTTAGCCCCCCCCGCCACTCCCGATGCCACCCTAAATCTCTTTTCCTGCTTTTAACTTTCCAAGCGCCATTACGCTGCCTTATACCTCACAAGACTTTGAGCATAGCCTATTACTTGCCTATTTTCCAAGCCGAAGCAGAGAAGCTTTGGTAAACTTATGTCAAGATTAAATAGAGATACTTGTTGCGTACATGGAGACCGTACTATACGTTTTTCTGTCAATTTTCGATTTTACTACTTGAATCTTATACCGACCACGTTCCTACGATCATCTGTCAGTTTTCATCGACTCTTTTATCATTTTTCGCAATCTGATTCCTTCACGCATTCGCACACGTACGCCTTCGATCCACTAGTTCTTCCGTTTCCTTTATCTCTTGAACATAGAATATTTGGATTCATTGAAACGACGCAGTAGATTCGTAAAGCTACCATGTCTGGAGCCCGACGGGAAACGTCGGGAGTAACGACTTTCCCATGAAAATTCGCACCATTGCCTTTTTAAATCTTTTCATTTTTCTTCCTTCTTTCTTGTTAAATTTTTCAAAGCGCAACAACGCCACGCTTTGTGCCCTCTCTGGTACGAGCTACGGTAATTAAATATTCCCGCGCAAAGACGAATGTCATAAACAGCACGAAATACGAAATTACTGTGCCAGTTATATTATGCGCTAATATTTTTTCATTTTCTATTTAGCCTAGAAACAAGTTGTACATATTTAATGCTTGATTATGTATGAAAATTTTCTACTAAGAATTCCTTAAGTGTCCGTTATACGTGATACTTATTTATAACATTGATAACAGCCTTGCAATGACTTTTCAAAAACTTCTCATGATTCATCTCGTAAACATCTACTTAAGCATTTCAATCTATTGTATTACGTACTATATTTGGATTATAATTGTACCAGTGCAATCCTCTGTTCCTATACTAGTACCGAGCTAAGGGCCAATGTCGGCCCGTGACGGGAAGCTTAATTATCGGTGTAATTACGGGCACGCACATGAAATATTTCATTGCACGTCATTAGCAGGACATTGTTCTCAGCAGCAGCGTCTATTTAAATTTCATAGATTTCTACCATATGTTAATGTTACTCACTGACTGGGCACATAATATACTTAAAAAATCCATATAATCCAATTCATTTGGCATTTTATTGAGAAATACTGTGTATTTTCAATTTTTCAAATGCCCACAAAGATTCTGATTAACATATCTAAATGTGTCAAACATGGAGAATGATCTAACAATAAGAAATTTTAGTAACTCACCCATCTATCAGTGGGACGTCTCTCAAAATTCTTCTGGCTGCTGCAAGTCGGTCCCCAGCATGGGCCGCAAGTAGAAGCCTCGTCAGAAGCTGACCCAGCACCATCATGCCCATCACCATCCTCATCCTCCTCCTCCTCCTCGCTGGGCCGACACCTCCTTACTAATGTCTTCATGCCATCGCCGACTAATCGACCTAAACGTCACGCCTTTAACTTCACTGAGGACTGGAACACATCAGTTTCACTCACGGGAAACACTTTCTTAATTTTGCTTCAATCTCACAAACTTTTCTTATGAATACTTTCGAATCGTTCGTATTTTGTTTCGGATTTAATTTTTACGTAGCATTTTTTTGATTTACCTAGATAGTTTCTGACACTTAATCTTTCAGATCACATAGCCAATGTATGTTTTAATTACTTTTCAATCTTTATTTGCATCGGAAATATTTGTAAGGATCTATGCGTTACCAACTTGTTCGTTTACTTTTTTACTTTGACCACCTCGTCAGCGGCAGGATGAATAAAAGTTGGGGAGTAATTTTTTATTCTTTCAACGTGATAATATAACGCGATAGAGAACTTTTTCAAAAATTAAGTGGTTGAATCAAGTTGAAGAAGATGTAGGAGGATGATTTTAATTTCTTGGAAGCATCTCTTGAGTGATTGTTGTATCGCTTGTCTGTTTATGCTTTTAATGGATCTCTAGCTTTTTTAGTGCTTAGTAATTTTGTGCCGGTCTGCCCGTTATACGCGGTTTAATTTTTTCTTGAAAATTGAAAAATCAACGAATGCCACGCCTGCGATGTATCGTTGAGGTGAGATAATCGATCGATTCGGCTATTTGGGTTATCTCAGTTATCCAAGGTATTCCAGTAATTCGTTCATCGACCATGGAATTTCACGAGAGCCCTTTACTGAAAATATGTAAAGGACTCCTTGGTACTTCCAGACATTTTTATGCTAAGAATATTTTATCGGCGCCGTCGCTATCGGTTCAACCTGAATTTTTCTTATTAGTCGCGAGACTCCTGATAACGTCTTGCAAATTTATATATTTTGTATTCTCCACATTCTTCCGTATATCTCTTTTATGTCATCCTTACTAAACGTTTACTTGCCAGTAGTGTCCTATGTCGTTTAAATTATCCTTTCTTGTATCCTCAAATTCACTTTGTCTTTCTATCAGTGAATATCGTGTATAACACGAAGAACGATTTATCACTAAGCAACGATAAGTCTTTTGAGAATCTTCTGAAAGATACTATGATCGACGAATCCGAAGGAAAGTTATTCTTTCAGGAAGGAATAAGCGTGCAAGAGAGTGAGAGAAAAAAAAATAGGATCCACTCGACCAACGGGAGACATAAATCCCGCGCACTACCAGGAAATGAGAAAATCCGATTGGATAACTTGCTAGAATTTTTCCATCGTATCCTTATTTTTTTAACTTTGCTTTGCACTTTTCTTTTAACGTCTCATAATGAACCACGAAACAAATTCAAGACTAAACCATAGACATTATCTCGTTCTTAAAATGTTCAACGATATTTTTAATATCACTGGCACGATGATTATTCATTGTTTGCATTTTTTCGTATAGACACTCTAACGATTCATGACAAAGAACACTGTAATGACATTGCGAATAAAAAACTTTTAAATTTCAGTTGAGTCACGAAACTCGGTTAATCTTATTCCTACGGAAAGTTTTTATCGAGTATTTAAGCCTAATGGTCCTTTCATATTTTTACTGTGAAAGAGTTATGAAAATGGTCATTGTTTCTGTTACGAGGTGTCGCAAGACGTCGCGAAGTATTGTCGAGCGTCGCGACGCGATAACTGCTACTGACTGCCTCATCTACACGCTTCAGAGTTGAAGACCCGACTGCCACGACCGCCAGAAATTCACCCTGTCTGTAACGCATGCGCATTCCGTTCATCCACAATCTTCTATTCCTCTCATGTCCAGAAGCAGCAACGAACCACGACATTTCCATGCTTTTATTCCGCATTACGTTCTTGAAGTAGAACGAAGACCGTATAAATATTAAAATTTACCTAAACGTTAAAAAAATCGAAACGATTGAAAGTCACGAGTAAAACTTAATCGCGAGAAAATGTGATCGTCGTCGATAAATATCAATTGGAAATTAAAAATTGATTTCTCCAAGATATTAAGAAATCAAATATTTTTTTGGGCATAAAGGTTGGCTTTCGGAAAAACGTATTTCCGCTCGAGTTATTTTCATTCTCTTTCCTCCAGTCTTTCATGACCCTACCTCTGGCTACCTAATGCAAATTTTGGAAAGCCTCTACCCACCCATAAATCGTGTTAACATCCACGTCTGCGGGTCCGTTGGCTGGCTGGCTGGTTGAAACGGCTGGCTTATGCATGTTACGATACATACATGGATACTGTGCCCACTCTGATTCGGTTTTACGCTATCATGAAACGAGCCACGTGGCTGCTTACTCGGATGAACATCATGAAACTGATTGTCAACTTCATTGCGATAACATCGGTTAACAGATACTTTGATCCACGACATTGTTGTTCCCTGTAAATATTCTACCTTTCTAATATAAACCACGTACCGTATATCTATAGAAAGATAAACTGACGTTTAATTGTAATCGTAGAAGGCAGTGAATGGCGGAGAAACTAGGTCTAAATGAAAGCAAAGAAATAGTAGTACTGGGTGGAAATTACTCGTAAGCAACTAATGTTTTTTCTTGGCGCGAAGCATAAAAGCCAATTGATTGAAACATCCTGGAAGCTTCTGACTCTTAGGAGAGCCATCCTTAAATTACTGATATTCAAGAGCTTCTCGCTTGCTGGACACTAACCTCAAGCCCTGTAACGCGTGGCAATGGTCGCCATGATTTTCCGCTACTGTTCCCAGTGCTGCCACCTATAGAAAATTACATTCAGGGGTAACCCCATTGGATTGATATTATAGAAGGAATTTTCGTCTGCTAACTTGACTAACCTCTTTGCTTTGAGTATTTGAGGATTTATAGTAATTCAGGATGAATTAAAAGCGTGACCTCAAGGCCACTATGGTGGAATGCCCAGTAGCTGTTAGGGTCAAAGCTTGATGGATCATTTACCTTACTGGACTGTCTAATATGCCCTTCGTGATCGAGCGACGCTGCTGTTGATGGAAACATAGCCGGATATTAATTAATATCTTGGAACTTGGTGACTGGCGTGACCGCCACACCTTAATTCCGGAAGTAAAACCATCCACCAATGCCAACCACGTATCACTGACTGACTTCATATAGCGTCGCGACGCTGGGCATCATCGCATGCCATCACATCGTTTACATCTGTTATTCGACTTTAGCTAAGGTAACTGATTTAGCAGATGACACGTTACACGCGATATACGTTTACTTATTTTGAAAAGTTTTAAAATTTCTGTAAGGAAATATATAACGCGTAGGTGTAAATGTGTTTGAATACAATTTTCATGTATTTTAAGTCGCCTATGGAATCTCCGTAATTATTACTAAGTGAATAGACAGTTTTTGAAAAATTGTAGAAGATCGTTATAAGGGAAAACTTTTGACAAAGTATTAACGTATACAGTGCATTAAGGGGAATCAAAAACTAAGTGAATAGTTAAGGCTTATTAAGTAACGACTGACTGTAATTAAAGTATTTGCTATTTGCTCAGTGAATTATTTATGAACGTGGAAAAAAGGCAAGGAAACTTTAGCGCCGTGCGACGTCGACATCGACATCGGCTCCGCCTCGCAAACTTTCGATCAAATTAATTTTGCAATTCTAACTTCTTGGCGGCAAAGCACGTGCACTCTCCTCATGCTTTGATTGTGTGATGAATTACGTACATGAAGTTTCCCGTCATACAGGTCATCAGTGTCATCAACTACAACCTAATATCGGTTTATAAAAATAATAGAACCAGAAAAACGTTGAATAAGTTTTATTTTTTAATAACCATCAAGATTAAAATATATATATGGAAATGGTTTGTATATTAAATATATAAAACAATATTTCTTTTCTCGATCAATAGAAATTATTTGAGTCCTCATATGGTTTGAATTTCTGTCATTTGTACAATTCCACGAATCTTGGTGTCTGTTTTATTGGACTTCCAGTATAGGCGACTAGTTGATTGATTGCGAATAATACCAGTTACAAATTACAAAATATTACGAAATGCGAAGCATTTTCGAGAGGTTACTTCCGGAAGTTTGTAGGCTTAACGGTTACCATGTTCGAAACCTTGACCCTTGTCGAGTAATGCAAGACTCAACTAATCTCTATCTCAATAAGAAGATTTGGCCAGTTGGCGAGACGATGTTTAGATTTGTATAGCGATCGCTCCGCCGGGAATATCAATTCTTGAAATCTTTGAATGTTTAGCCTGATCCTCTTCGGTACCGGAAATGATGTGAAAATTGCCATCAGCTTCAACATCAGCGTTTGCGTCAGCATCAGCTTCGGCATCCGCATTAGGGTCAACATCAACGTTAAACGACTCGTTGCTGGTTTCAACGGTGGGAGCAACATCAGCGGTACCAATAATTGTCGCAGTTCCCAATGGGGCGCTCTCTTCAGCGAAAACAAACTGTTCGTGCTTTTGTGATGCGCCAAAATGATGACCGTGATGTCCGTGATGACCATGATGACTGTGATGCCCGTGAGAATGGCCTTCGTAAACGGAATGCTGGTGACCTTCATGATGTTTGTGATTATGGTCATGCCCGTGCTTGTGATAATGATCTTCGGTGTGCTTATGGTTTTCATGATGCTCATGTCCGTGTTTATGATGATGATCTTCATGATGGCTGTGATTTTCGTCATGTTCGTGACCGTGTTTGTGGTCGTGGTCATGTTTGTGAGATTCGTGATGATCGTGTTCGTGCTTGTGGTCTTGATGATGAGCATGCTTGTGATCTTCACTATGAGAATGGTGATGATCTTCATTATGTCCATGGTGATGATCTTCTTTGTGATCATGCTTGTGCTCGTGACCGTGCTTGTGAGCATGTTCTTCATGATGATCGTGTTTGTGATCTTCATTATGTCCATGATTATGAGATTCCTCGTGGCCATGCTTATGATCATGATCATGCTTGTGATGATGATCCTCATGATGGCCATGCTTGTGATCTTCTTCGTGTCCATGCTTGTGGCTATGGTCATGTCCATGGTGATGATCTTCGTGATGATTATGCTTGTGATCCTCCTTGTGCCCGTGCGTATGATCGTGTCCATGCTGATGGGCATGGTCTTCCTTATGATCGTGTTTATGATCCTCCTTATGATCATGTCCGTGATGATGATGATGGGTCTCGGATTCCTTATGGGTATGATGATGGTGATGCTCATTGATATGATGATGTTCATGATGATGGTGATGCTCATTGTGGTGCTCATGTTTATGATGATGATGATGCTCGCCATGATGTTTGTGCTCCTCATGATGCTCATGTTTCGAGTGATGTTCATGTCCATGCTGATGTTGATGTTCACCATGATGTTTGTGATCATGACCATGTTTATGATCATGGCTGTGGTCATGCCCGTGCTTATGGTCATGGCCGTGTTTGTGATGATGATCCTCGCCATGCTTGTGATCTTCATGATGATCGTGTCCGTGCTTATGATGATGATCTTCCTGATGCTTATGACCTTCATCATGTTTATGTCCGTGTTTGTGATTATGCTCTTCATGATGATTGTGCTTTTCGGCATGATCATGATGATGCCCGTGTTGATGTCCATGATGATGGTGACCATGATGGCCATGTCCGTGATGATGATGGCCATGTCCATGCGATCCTACATAATGTCTATTTTGCGCCTCTTGAGGAACGGGAACCGATGGTGTTACGAAAGTAATACGATCGGAAGCCAAAGGCACCTGACCAATCTTCGGCTCCAGATTAGGCCCCAACAAGTTTCCATGACTCGACAGCGCCGCGATACCATTCGTATGGATGTTTGCCGTGGTCCTCGTTGTCAACGTTGTAGGCAACAAAAAGGATGCTTCGTTGGCTCGCGCGAGATGCTCTACGAGTGTACGTGGCGTCGGTTGGCCAATTGGAAGCTGTCGTTTCCGTATAGCAATCTATCCAACAATTATATCATTTAAAGATTGCTATGCAGTTGCTATGAAAACTAGAACTTGAGTATCAGGTATACCTTCTGAACATCCTCACGAGGCGCCTCAACTTGTCGGACTACTCGAATTGGTTGAAAATCAACGATCATAGCAGCATCTTCACTGGGGCGGATGGATTGCAGGATTTTTTGGTTTCGCGTCCTCGGATCTTGAAGGGCGCCAACGGTTACCGCGAGACTTACCCCCAAGCATAGGGCGAAGAATAACCGTAACTGGTAATAAAAAAAAAAATAAAACTAAAATAAATATAGAAACTCGTATAATCTCGAAAGTAGCAGCGAAACTGATCCAGAAGTCAATAGGAGGTGACCAGGACGTGATCGGACGTGACGTACGCCTGGAAATTCTTCGACTTCGGTGCTCGCTTTTCTGCACATCCAAGCGGAAGAACGATAATTTGCACTAAATCGCCAGTAGACTCGTTGCTTTATGGCGGAATCGTCGCGAGCCACACTCATCGCCACTAACAACGCCAGCAGCTCCAGCAACGTCACCACAGCCACCGCCGCCAACAGTGCACACGATTTCATGTGGCTTTCGTTTTCCGCTTAAGAGAAGAATGACTCTCTTGCCGCCAAACTGACTAGGATTGCTGGTCTAGGCTTTTCCGGCGCTTTCCGAATTTTCAGCAATAAAAACAAGGTAGCTGGATTCCATTAAATTGTTAATTCTCCTGCTGCGCAGATACATCCGGATACCATATTACACTTCCGGCACGCTTCTGTATATCTTAGAGAAAGCTGAATAAAACGTGAGCAGCTGTTGGCGAATGGTCGCTGGCAAAGACGACCAACAAACTCTAGCCAAGCATATATTCTTCTTGAAATGCAAATGCTGCCGCTTAATAACTCAGAATTTAATCAGCGGCAAAGCAATTTATACAAAGATCCAACGAAACTGTGCGCGTGCAACGTTTCCGGTTTATACAACTTTTCATCTCTTTGTAAATGTAGGCACTCCCGTTTTTTGCATCGTTACGAACTTCAGGCACGTTTATGTAGAATTAATATACGAAGGCTGAATATAGAGGGTGGAAAACGCATAATCGAGAAAATGATAGGCTGTCCACTTGTGAAAAAAAAAAAGATGGCTAACAAAACGAATATCCAGAACCGAGAAGAATTAACAAAAAAAAATGAATAAAAATCAAACTAAATTTTGAAAATAATTATTTTTTTCAAAATATTTACAAATTTTCGTAATTTCTATACGTCACTTACCCGTTCTGCCATCGCGTCCTAATTCAGATTACGGACTTCTGAACTCGAAGACTACTGAATGTAGATTGACCAAGAGCTGGCACTTTTATACAGATCACAGTGGACTCGAGACTTTCTTTCGTGCTAAGCACCAGTGTCGTTTATGACACTGGTCATATTTTAATTATTGTCATAATACTTGACCAACCGGGACGGGACCACTCACTAGTAATCATACCAATCATTATACCCAATAATAAAAAGTTGAAAGTCACCCTTTGTTTATTTCGTACAAAATCGCCTATAATTCCCGTAGAATTTCTTAAATTCAAAGAATCACACCTTACTTTACCAAGTTAGTATTCAACAAGAAAATAATATTACAAAGGCTTTACACACGTGATACAATAAACTCTACGTTTATCGAAACAATTAATAGTTTAGCCATAAACTTTTAAATTCGCCTTAACGCCAAATACCCATTCATAACGTGAAAATGCATCGTATTATCTTTGGTATACCAGCTTTATACTTCCGGCCGCGAGGAGTCACCGATTTGTATGCTGAGAGTCTCGTAAAACTTAGGGAGCGACAAGACGGCGACACGTATTCGCCAGTGAGACTTTCCGGACTTCCTCTATTTCTCGCACTGTTAACCCAGCATCCACATCGTCATACATTCTTCTTCTTTTTTCTTCGAAACAGAGAAAAAAAAAGCATGGAAATCATCCTCTTTAAGTTTCCGAACGCGGAACCAGCAATAACATTTATTTCCACGCACGAATCGAGGATTGTCGATTCTCCATTAGACTCAACGATCCGCCATTTAACTCCTATACTTTGTTGTTTTCCTATTTTTTTTTCAAAAGCCATCTCCCTCTTTCCTTTTTGCAACTTTTACCAGCAATACACTGATCTAGGATTTCTCTAGGATTCTCCATATTCTACTAACTCCTCCTACGAGAAAAAAAGTGGATAAATAGAAAAAAAAGCAAGAAAGGAGGATTACGTAAGGGATGCCAAGATAAGGGAGGGTTTCCCCACTCGAACCGGAGATTACGAGTAAATCCCTAAAGTCTTAACTCGCTTACGGTCGGCAGACTCACAAATATTTCCATGACGTGCTTAGGATGTCACTGACTTGCTGTGACTCTGCTCAATCTGTCTTCTGCAAGAAAATCGAAAGGACATTGAGAAAGGGATATAACGGTATTAGGTATCATAATTGATACGGTATTATCAGTAGTTTAAGTAAAAAACTATAAAAGAATTTACTTCAACAATATCTCTATAATGTTATCACGTAAATACATATATTCCAGTATATATATTTCCTGGATTACTTCATCGCAATCATCAGGTACCTCGACTCCAACAGATCCATCCAGAAGAATGTGCTGAGGTAGTAAAAAGGATACCCAGGATAACCCGACACAACTATAGAATTGCGTAAAATTTATATCTATGTATACGTACTCTCCGCTTCTAAAGTTATAGGTTATAGGAGTATGATGTCCTCGAAGGATATCGCGATGAAATATCGTTGCGTAACGGCGATAAAGATAAACGCATTGTAGCCCAGGTGATATCGTAGCTGGGCGCTTTTGATGTTCCACGATAGTAGAACTTTTCTCGTAAAATACTTACACCGGCTCTGGAACGTTTATCTTTTTTCATATATTATTTCGTATTATTTATTCAACGCCCTCTGGCATCGTCTACTAACAGAACAAAAAGCGATAACCATATTCCGATCTGCATTACCATCTGAGACGTCTTTAACAAGGTAACGGTTGCCCGATTTTGTCCTCCATTTGAAAAGCATTGACACAGCGTATCTCGGATACCCTCTTCGCGCCTACTCACGGGTTAATGTATTGCCTGTTATTATATTTTACTCTCACTTTCTTTTTATGACAATAATAAAGAAATTACAGTCTTATCATGCTGAATATACTTCCTGAAATTTCCAACGACATCCGATCATAATTTTCCGTTGTTTTTCCTTTTTTTATTGCAAAGAGGTATCTCGTTTCACCTCGTTTCACTGAACGGTTTATCGTCGAGGAGCATCGAGCATCCCTCTGCCAACCACAGTCGAGGGATTCTTGAGAGTAGCGTACGACGTGCATACCGACCGAGGTGTTCACAGTTTTAAAAGAAATTTATACGTTCACGTGTGAATCGTATAGTTGATGGTGAGTAGGTTCTTTCTTTCCCGTGTTGTTTTTTTTTTTTTTTTTTTTTACGAAAGGGACAAAGGGCAACAAAACTCCTTGCGGCATTACGTAAATACGTATTAACCAAAGAGAGCCCGTATGTTTTTCTAACGACCGCATAAAAGTCAGAATGGAATGGTTTGGCGAGCAACTGGATAACACAGTTGACTATTTCAAATATTGCAAATGACGGAAGTATGTTCTTGTTGAAATTTCTTGACTGCTTATTGACTAAGTTAATTATTTTTATTCTATAAACGATACGTCAATATTGTCATCCATGAAATATTTGGAATTTTTAAATGGCTGACGCTAACATTCTTTTTTGTGAAGGAAACTTTATATTTTATGTTCTTTCCACTATCGATTTTCGCGTAAAATCATTCTTTCCTCGTTTGTTCACTTTTTCTACCACTGATTACATTATTATGATTTGACCAACGTAAAAATGTAATTGCGTGAGATATATCAAAGTAACGAGGCGAAGCATTGCGCCTGGACTATCAAGGTCGGTTGGACGCCGGTAGCTTCTCTTTTCTCTCTTGCGCGCACTGTCTCTCATCTCTTTGAGAATTCTCTTTCTTCGCCAAGAGCCACCGTTGTTATCGATTTAAACATTAGCGTCCTGCTACGATAATAGAGTAGTCCTTTATGTCCTATAGAGTATTAGGTATAGAATATATATATAACTAGGCAATAACCATACCATTTGACCAATGACTTTCTGACTGACAAAGGTGTTTCCGGTTTCTTCGGACAGACCAAATTTGTTATATCTACTCACTATATACCATATATACATACAACATAAATTATTTGTACAATAATTAGGGGTATTTTTTTTTTTTTTCATTTTATTTCAAAACTTTTCTTCTTTATCGATCTTAGGAATAGCGTTGAAATCCTACTTGCGGAAAGGCTCGTTACTTGAACGTGAAATTGACGCAAGGGGACAATGTCTTGGGTCTTAACTGCCATTGTTGCAGCCAACTCGTTGCTCGTCGCGATAAAAACGGGAAACCATTAGCAGAAATGTAATATCTACTCTGTCAGTGGAAAGAGTGTTAAATGGCCAGACTGTAAAAAGAGCTCAACTAACAGAACCTAGTCGCAGTACGATGACGTAGTTACGCAGTTACGACTATTTCAGTGGGAGTTTTCTCAGTTAAATCAAGCCAATGGATTTTGCAGAGCATTCTAGTTTTCCCATAGGTAGAGTGGATACTCGCCGGCGTCGCTACCGGCGTCGTTGTCAGTGTCGGAGGACGTCTCCTGTGATTTATCAAACCAAACTGGAAATGGAGGGACCACGATGCTGAGTTATCGTTTGCTTTCGTATTTACTCACGTTAAATTTGAAATTATTAAATTTTCAATATTTTTCATGCAATTCATGTCGATTAACTGAGAAAGACAAAGTCAAAGTAATGGGTCGTTAGCTTCGTTTCGCCATTTACTTCATGAACTTTCTTTACGGACGTTCGAATCCGTTAACATTGATTTACTTTCGTGAAAAGTTTTTATCGTACAGTCTATATTAGGTCCTTCCTTATTCCCTAAAGATCTTTTCGAGAATTTCTACTTCTCCGTGATTGCGTCAATCTTTTCTCTTTAACAGCGAAATAAGTGGCTTAATGCCAAAAAGTCGAAAACTTGGAAAATCAGAAAATCAGAAAGTCAAAAGTCCTCCACCTCTTATTTTTCTCTTCGTTCAACCACCCCCTTCCCGCCAATATCCTTTGGCCAATCGCTTTCCTCGCTCTGCTGCCAGAATAAAGAAACACGTCGTTTGCTTGGTTTTAAATTGGCTGAACCTCTCTTTGGGTTCATAAATATTTAAATCTAATGAAGTTTATATTCTTCCCTGTATTTCTGAGAATTCTTGATTGCCCCCACCGGTCCCTTTTTTTTTTACATTTTCGTCCACCGATCGTTTTTTTTTTTTTTTTAATGTACAAATGCAATTTCAATATCCACGAATTCACTGTAAAAGTCGTTAGAGCAATGACAAAATGGCATCGAGCTTTAATCGAATGAAAACCGTGTAAAACAAAGTGGGTTGCACGTCCAGATACCGATAGTCCTCGCGCGGAATATTAACTAGGCCTTGGGCAGTCCTCTCCCAATTAAACTGCAGAATTATTCGCAAAGTTGTTAAGTGGGTGCGAGCATTGTTAGAGCGAAAGTTCATAAACACGAAAGCCCAAATAATGCGATCCTTTTTTTTGTTGTTTGTTTTCTTTTTCTTACCCAAAGCTTAGGGAATCGATTTTGAAGAGTATTTTCTGGAAAAAAAAAAGCTTAAAAACAATTTATAAGGAATTCATGATTCTTTCATTTATATTAGTATTAACGAATATTCTGATTAGTTAGTGGTGAACTAGTGGGCCATACATTAATTTAAATTAATGACGGTAAGCAGTTGGCTTGGAATCTTGGATTAGGTAGTTTACTTGATTCCCAAGGGCACGCTGAAAACTAACTGGTTACCAGCAGAAGCATCTATAGTCCTGGTCTTGAGTTCCTATGTACGTAAAGCGCAAGTCGGGTACAATGCGTGCGCAATGCAATGCATTGGAAGCGTCGGCGACAACTGCGAGGACCAATTTTATCTCTTGTTCTTCGCTGAATATTTGAATATGTAAATATCTCAGACTGTACTTGAATACCGGGACTGTTTGCGTACAGATAGTGAAAGAATTTTTATTTTTTTTTCCTTTTTCATCCGCCCATCCGATAACGAGTGACACGAAAAAAATTGTACGTCCAAATTGTAGTGAAAATAAAAAAAAAAATTTTAATTCAAACTACAGGTATTACTTGTTTGTAACATGTTTTAATATTTTTTAAAACACATATACATACGTTCAGTCCAAAGGTATCACCTGAATTTGGCGAGCCAATTTAATTCTTATGGTAAAACCATGTCCAGGGAGTTACCTTTGGGCTGAATAACAGGGTATAATTTCTGAACATTTTTTTTTTATGTGTCCATTCAGCATCTAATATAGCCAACCGCTTCTATGTTTCTGTAATCATACTCGAGTCTTTAATAAGAGAGGGAAAATAAATTACGATGGCGCAAAGTCTCGTTTCAGCCCATGCGCGCGGAAAAGTTATCAAAGTTCCTGGCCCGGCACGGCAGGAGGCGGAAACGTGAAGCGAGAAACTAAGGAGGTCTGATGCGCGACAGACGAAAAAGTGGAAAAGTCGTTAAAATAGAAAACGCAAAAAAAAGAAATTAACAATACATTCTCATTACAATGGATTACCTCTTAGTCTTCCGCCACTTCTTATCATTCCTATACTAATGCTCTCTTGGTCCTCTTATCGTATAGAGGCCAAAGGTCGTGTATGGAGAAGCCTCGTGGTAAGTTGCGTTACTTTTCTTTTCACCCCAGGAGTATAAGCCCTCTTTCACTTTTCCAAGCGTTTTTCAGCGACCTTCGTTCTTATTTATTCCACTCGCGAAGAAATTCCTCGAGTAAATTTACATAATCCACTTTTTTTTAAAACCCAACCACCAAAAGAGCTCTCCGGGCGTTTCTTCGACAAATCTTGATGACAGCTTCGACGACTGATGAAGCTCAAGCTTGATATCCTCGCGGCAATTGAAATATTCGATTTGAGCTCGATTTCGCAGTAAATCGAATGCTTCAAAGCGAAAAGCTTCGGCTTCATTTGCGTTACTAGTTCTACAGGGAATGACGGCGGTTTGTTTACGTCTGTCAAATAACACTTGAGGCGCTCGACCTACGTTCACGTTTATCGCCTCTACCAAGCAGGATTGGTACATGCAGTTAAACGTATAGCCAGATCATCAGTGCTGCCATCATTAACAATGGGCGAGAGGTCGAAACAAATTTTTCCCATCAAGTTCGACTTTGCTTATTTTATAAAATACTACCAATTTCGTACTCCCACGTATTTTTCCTCACCGTTTCCGTATTTATCTAACCTATTCCACATAAACCTAAAGAAATTATGAAAATCGTGATTTAGGATAAAGGAGAAAGACGACTCCTTGTTTTCGAAAAGTTTCACAGCCGATTGCTAACTGCTGACACGTATCACCAAGCCGCGTGGAGAGCTCGCGTCGTTCTATCCAGCCATTCAACCATCCAGCCTGGTAGCCACCAGCGGAAACCGAATAAATATTCATCTAGCTGATGGCGACAAATTTTAGTTGCGCTCGAGAATTTCGGGAGTTACGTGACCGGGATATCCGTGTTCCGCACTATAGTACCGAGAGCGTTGAGTGAAGGGAGCGAAAAGAGATAGAGAGCAAGAGTGAGAGAGAAAGATGCCGTGAAAGGGAAATATAGAGAAAGAAGAAGAGGAAGTGAGCACATTTACGTGACGAGACGCAGGACTAGCCTGGCACGAGAGTGAATTAATCTAGGGATTTTCGCGAATGCTCGACGGAAATCGTTCGAGTGGCTCAGGAGTCTTCAAGGAGGATTCACGAAAAGAGAAAGACAAAGAGATAAAGATGACAAGTATAATAGCCGAGGGCTTGCATCCCCTTTTTAAACAGACGATCCCCTCTTCTCCCATTTCACCCCCACTCTTCACTCAGTGCTCAATCTCTTTACAAATTAATTACGCAAAATCGTTCGTCCTCGATTCATCGTTTCCTCTTCGTCGTTGCGGCTACAAAAGTTATCTTGAACCTCCATAGGACTAGGGTCCTCAAAGCTTTCGGAGGGATCCCTCTTACGATTACTCTCCTCTCATCGTCGAATAAAACTGCCCGAGCAATTAATAAGACGGGGCCAACGGGCACAAGAGTCGACTAATTAAAAAGGAGAAAAATTTCTCCTCCAACTTTTCGTTCTCCCTGGTTATATTATATCTACAGTGTACTCTGTTCACCCACTGACTACGGAGGACACCTTCTTTAATGGAAATTTCAATTAACCATTTGCTAGGGATCATTTTAGTATTAGACTCTTCTTAACCACCTTGCCCATTCCCGTAGACATCATGACGTTATATTATTATATAGGAAGTTTCATTTATTTACACTCATCTAATAATTGTTCGAATACCAACAATTTCGTTTGTTTTCCTGGTTAACTGATTCTGGGTGATCCAGTTTAGTCTGGGATTGGATGAACGAGAACAGGAGGATTCTTCACCGAGCGTGGACCACAGCCATTTTTTATCTTTACGAGCGTTCCCTTCTCTTCCTATTGCATGAGTGGAAGTACAAAGAGTTATGTAGTTACGTAAATTATGACAACGGCCCGGAAATGGCTGCCTTCCATAGAGGCGTTAGAAGAGAGTCCCTCCCGGCCCCTCCTTCGGCACTCCCAGCAAAAGAGGGGAGTTGTGAAACTAGCTATTTGCGTATTATCTAGATATTTCATATACATACATATATACGTTCAGAAAGTAAAGAGTCAGAGAGACGGAATTACCAAGAAGATGGCCAGAATACTCTTAGGTTAGGTTATTGCGCAAGAAGCAAAGTATCTTCTGAGAAATCCAGGCCACCCGAGCTTCTCTCGCATAGAAAGCTTTCTCTCGGCGTCCGGCTATCCATTTTGTATTTTCCTTTTTCCTCTCAATTTCGCTCTTTCCTTCTCTCTCTTTTCTCTTTCTCGCTCAATCTTCATGAAAAAGACGTATCCCAATGTGATAAAGTCTAGAACAGCAGTAAGCTCGGAAGATTAAAGCAAGGGAAAAATAAGGAATGAGGTGGGAGGGTTCCGTACCTGAAGGAAGTATACGAAGACTCAAAAATACAATTAAAAAAAAAAACAAGGCAACTCGTTACGTTTTTAATTCTTAGACATAAAGAAGAATAACAAAATTGATGTTACCCGGTGGATGACAAGGAAAAAACTAACTCCATTTCTTAACAATGTTGATACCTGTAGACTTCGGGTACCGAAGTAATTCCATCTTCAGAACCTGATGTTATTTTAGGTCAGAAAAAAGTACAAAAAAATATACCGTAAAATCGAAATTTCTGTTAGGTGAGTTTTCTTAGTAGTGGTAAGGCTGCGTTTTTTTTTTTTTTTCTCAAGCACGTTACCATTCGCGTTTATACATAAGCTTAAGGACGCACCAAGACTCATTCAAAGATTCAATAACGATATACATAGTATATTTTGAGGCAGCCTATGAACTTCACTTTATAATAATAAATGCTTAGCAGTCATAAGGTTGTTGCAGTGTCACGTTTGAGCATCTATATATATATATATATATATATATATATATATATATATATATTTCCTCTGACAATCAACCTCAAAGGAACTTGACGCGGGCTTACAGGAAGCATCCAAAAGAGCTAGAGTTAGATACGCCCGGTAGGTAGCAGCATGTTCTAGTTTACAGAGACCAGGTTTCCACAGTAGGATTCAATTCTGTATAGCTTTAGTACTTTGCTGCTCCTAGTCGCAGTCTATGGACAGCTGAATGTGTACCGACTGAATATCATGGTGGATCCTATGAATTGTCGGAATAGTCGGAATAGTCGAAATGGCCGAAACAGTCAGGACACACAGTGTGAGTAATCGTGAAACTAGACAGAAGGATAGAGGGAGGGATGAAGAATAAAACAGAGATGGATATCGAATACAAGAATGAGGAGAATACCGTGGTGTATGGGGAGGAGGCTGTATTTCCAGATTGCGCTTATACGTTATAGATCTGAGTATATATTATGATACAATAGGTTAGGTATAGTTTACAGTATCATAGGGCAGTAACGTTTGAGTGTAGGTAATAACCTTTGCTCCTTCAACTCTGAAACGTCGTAATGGTCCTAAAGGGATAAAGAGTGAGACATACAAATCATCAGATTCCTGAAACCACCTCGTTTCCTTCCTCCACCTGAGCAACTATAACCTTTAACCTACCATATAGTGGATTTGAGGAATTTACTTGGTACCACTGCCAATTTATACGTCTAGTTTAGAGATTTACGGTTTGGCTTCTGTTAGTCTATATACGGTATATGTGATATTTCAACTTTTTGAGTGATATTATACACAATTTGTGAATTTTAGGTAAATTCGAAATTTAATTAAATACAACTTCTTTCTAGTGAAATTTCATCTTTATATTCTCATGCGGAATACACTTTTAGCGTTATGCAGGCACGCACGCTCGCACGAGCCTTACTAACTAGATTCATCCGCAGTGCGATAAGCTGACACGATTAAAGTGAGCCGGATGCGGAGGGTAAGTAGGAGGAAGTACCGGAACATCCCCTACGACTGCACGCTCAGATAAGAATAATACAGGGTAACGTAATAATAGACCCCTAAAAGCCACCCTTCTGGCTTTTGCTGGATGTATTAGCTACTAGTAGCAATGCTAAATTAGTAAGAGACTCTTAGTTAATTTTCGAGAAATATACTAAATGATGCTAAGTCGTACGTGACAGTGACGTCATTACAGAATACAACATCGACTTCCTCTCTGTAATTCCATTGGCTGATTATCAGTACAAATGTTTTATTCAATACTCATCAGACCTTCGTTTTTCTTCCTCATACATTGGCTTCTTTACGATTTTAGTTTTTCAATAAAATTCCTATCGGTAACTGACTATTATTCTGTTTATCTTAGTAGCAACAGGAGTACTGTGGTCCAGTGGTAATCCAGTAGTATTTGTACGGTACAACCTCTCAGTAGTATTTCAGTCAGTGTTATTTGTGCGATAAAATATTTATCTCGGTAGCGTCGGTCAAGTCCCAGGGTGTCGCAAACAGCATAGGATACCGTAGAGGCGCGGAGAGAAAGGATGAGCATGGATTTGAGAAATAAGGATATAGACTCTTGTTTATTTGGTTGGAGGGAGGAAAAGTCCTCTCAGAAGCTCCCGCGTGGATTAACCTAGTGACCAGTGTAGAGTTTGACGTTCGCCAACCCATTTTCAACTCTTAGCACAGTTTCTCGCAGTATGGATATTCTGCTTTCCAGAAACTTCGCTGTACGATTGAGTGCTGGAAGAGTGGAATAACTTTGAAAGAGAGACAGAGAGAGAGAGAGGGGAATATTTGGTGAAGCGAAGTTTGGACGTGCAGTGAAAGAAATACGCCGATTCACTAGGTTGGGAATAAACGAATGACGTAAACAGTGTCGGGACGCTTGGCGCCTTTGAGAAAATCTAGAAAAAAAAAGCTCGCATTCCAACTCTTGGAATCTCTTGAAGTTCAATATAGAATATCTATGGAAGAAATGGGCCTATGATCTCCCATGAGAACAATGGCTGTGGTTCATGTATGATAACGGGATATTGCTTCGTCTCTCTTTTGGAAGAAAACAACGAGAGTGAGAGAGAGAGAGGGACGAAGGATGAAGAAAAGTATCAAACGAGGCCAACGGGCAACAAGGAGTAAAAGGTAAGTGTAAGGGTTAAAAAGCGGTGGGAGGAAAGGATGTAATGGCAAAAAAAGTGAGGAGACCAAAACCACTGGCTCAGTAGTAGTTTGTAGCTCAGGGGTTCAGTGGGGAGGATCGACTCTCTTCTGATTTAGCGCTGGAGATTTGCTCCAGGTTCTTGTTTATTTTGCCGGAGCTGACCGTAATTTTTCACGAGCACGCTTTCATGCTTTCCTCTCGCGTAAGCGGACCCTCGACACCCTGTCTACGCCAGCTTCCTCTCCTTGCCCCCTTTTCTAAAGCGTCTTCTATAAGCCTAACCCTACCGCCATGGCAACCTAACGGCCTTCATCCACTTTTCCGTAAATTGTTCATTCCAGAATACTTTATGAGAGGAAAAGTTCACCTCTATGGGATAAAAAAAAAAAGAGAGAAATTGCCTCGACACTCCTACCGTGGTAAAACCATAAATAAATTGTTTTATCTGCATCTGAATTCTGTAGCATTCAGTAGCTTCAACGTATCAACTGCATGCTTCACCGTTATTCATCAAATTCCTCCGAGGCATCGACGCAGAATCGTTAAAAGCCTTCGGTGATGCGCGAGAGCCTGTCAAATTTTTTTTTGTTAAACTTTGATGTTTCCGGGTCGTCGCTTTTCTCGTCATCCTTGCAAACCTTCGAAAAAGTATTTTTCTCACAGTTGCCGAGCAGACGGAATCATTTATCGATCCACACGCAACTGTATCGTCCTTTTACGGATTCTTCCATTCCCGAGCAGACGAATCATTTATCGATCCACACGCAACTGCATCGTCGTTTTACGGATTCATCATGTCGCTAAAACATCAATCGACCAAGTCAATCGTTCAAAAAGCTCAGTTTACTTTTATTCTATTTTAACTGTCGAAAATCGTCGCTGTGTGGCGCCATCTGCTTTGACGCGGTTTCAAGTGCGCCGCATGGAATTGTGGGTTGGAATTTTACTAAAGTTACAAGAGTATCTTATCGTCGCTAAAAAGTAATGGAGATCACGAGATAGAAGCTGCTGAAAAATAGTACTGAATACGTAAAAGAGACAGAGCTAAGATTTTTATGAATTATTCAAGATCTGCCCGCTATTTTCAATTGGCAGTTGAATCGATTTTTGCTCTGGAAAAATGACCGGGTATGGTTAACGTCATTATACTACTCGAGTTAGTTTGTTTTTGTTGTTAATTAAACATTTTTTTTTTCAGTGTCGTTAAATGGAAATTATATCTGTGTATTGTGGAGAAGGTTTACAATAAAGATTAATAACATTGGATTATTGTTATTTATATATAATTCGTAATTCTTTTGAATAATTTATTTAATATGGCTGCAGGCTCCTTTTGAGAAGCCATCCTAACCCTTAAACCCAAAGAACTTTGGATTCCCTTAAAAAAGAATAAGTAAAGAGAAATAATGAAAGAAAATATCGTTGAAAAAGGGAGTTGGCCATCTTCAAGATTTATAATTGTTGCCAGACTGAAAGCGGCCAATCAAAAAATTCGCGTTATAAAAGGACCAAGAAAGTTAATGCCGTTGGGCGCAATTTTACGAGTTGGGTGCCCCGACCGCAAACTCCACTAAATAGAGAAGCACACAACCCCTCCTTCTTTATATCGATTTCAAAAGATTCCAACCTCCCCTATTACCCCTTCTATCCTCCCTTATCTCGTTCACTCTAATTACAGACAACCTCCACGCCTCACACAACTAAATTCTTGTACAAGCTTAAAAAAATCGACAATTTTTCTTGATTTTAGGTTAAATTTTTTTTCAACGCCCTTTTACCTTTTTTTTTTTTAATTCACTTCTTCTCTGTTTTCATTCACTCAATGTTTTACTCCCCATAGTATATACGCACAATCTAATAATCAATTTACCTAATCTCAGTCAACTCTAACTTTTCTTTCTCTTACGTAACATTATCACATAATACGTTATCTTACATCTGTTGGATTCCATTGCAGTTTGTCTTACAGAAGAATTTCACAGAACGTGAAGTAAATCTTGAAGGAGGATCGATCGATCAGGTCGGCTCCAGCAGCCGATCACCTGAACAACTCCCAAAAGGTATAGAGGGTGAAGGCGGGAGCGAAACAGGCCATTTACAAAATTGCTACATTTGGCCGATGGGATTTTTCTAGGAAAGCCTCTCGCTACTTCTTCGATCGTTTGTCTCTCGGCGTATCGACCGTCTCAACTTCGTCTCTCGTTTTCTCTCCCTTCTCACACTCCACGTGTGATGAGAATAAAGACAGAAACCACCCACCTTTAACCCTTGTTTCATTGTCAGCAACCAGCTGGATAAGGACATTCTTGATAACTCATAAAACTTGCCCAGCATTAAGTAACAAGTAAAATGTTCAAAAACAATTTTTTTTTTTGCAAAATCAATATTCATACTTGGTTATTAATTTCGATCAAAACTTTCGTATATCGTAACGATTACGTTATCTTAATAGGGATTTTATCATTTTGCATCATCTTTTTTTGTTTTAGTGTCACGCACAATCAAATGTTTAATAGCGATTTTATTATTATTTTCAATAGAAAAGATAACGGGACACAAAGTTCACACAGCTGCCATAATTTCCGAATGAACGAATTCTGCTGGAGCATGTAAAGACAAAAGTTAAAAAAAAATGTCCAGTTTAATTGGAAATAGCAGGAGAGGTTATCGGACTTCCGGTAAATGACCATAGCCGCAATGGTGGATGAAGGGAATTGGGGGGAGGATGTACACTAGTAATAATTTCACCTGGGAGTTTTGTACGATCAACGATATCCCGTCAGTATATTAGTGTGTCCGTGTGTAAAGTCTAGCAGAGACCGTACACTGCCATTGGTGAAAATGTGAAATTTTGTAAATCAATATCGAATCGATACGATAAAGCGGCTACCTTTAAAACATCTTTATTCGATTATACGTAATTCAACCTTTTGCAACAAGAAATATATTCTCGGATGCATTTCATCCGCCATTTATCTATACGCGACAGCCTTCAACTTGATACGTTAGAAATTCTTTCATTTTTTTTACATAAAACTCAAATGCGTTTATGCATAGTTGACTTTCATTCCGCCATTTGTGCAAACCGCCGAGCAACGGATAAATTCTCGAGGAATTTAACCATGAAGAATGCATCCCCAGGGAGAAAAGCGCTGTTTTCATTTTTCTGATGGAAAAGAAAAAAAAAAAAAAAAAACCAAAACATTTATCAACTTTTACTTCAAAATAATTCAAATAAATTCTTGCAATCTCCTTATGCAACCGTGTTTATGCACATCACCAACTGGATTGCATAATCTCACCCTCACCCCGCCCGCCCTTCCCCTCCATCACTGCCACCCACCTTCTTATCCTTTCCCAGTAAATCAGTCTTTCGATGAATGTTGTCCTTGTCAGCATTTTATGCGGAAACACGTTCTCTTCCTGGCGCCATTCTCTATCTCTATTGTAAGAGTGATGCGAATATATGCACGCGGGTATATAGTATCAATTAATAATAGCAAGAATTCTAATGAATATAGTAAACGAAAAGAAATTCGAAAAAAAAAATGGTCAAATCGTACCAAAAAATTCGATAAATCAATCTGCCTGTTTAATTCAAGTCGAGTGAGGGGGAAAGGGTTAGAGTGAGAATTATTAACCTCTTCCTCCCATAATCGCTACCTGGAGCTTTACTGCAAACTCCGAAGGTTGACCTAGTTTCTGCAATTATTATTCACCCAGCACTCGTAGCTCATGGAACGTTCCCCATCCGTCCTCGTTATAATTAGACTTTTTCTCATTAAATCAATTCAGTTCGCTTTTAATCGATCAACCATACATCGGGCTCGATCATTAATTCAATAATCCGTCTACTTGACATTGCGCACTCTCGTATGAGTTATACATTTTCTTTTTCTTCCTAGAGGTACAGAAAAATTGGGAACAAGTTGAATGATCGTAGGAGGGAATAAGCCGAGGTCAAAGGTCTAATATTGATTTCGTCTGACTCCATGTATATTCGGTACACGACTGTAAGACGTGACACAAGCCCAGTAACCTAGTTCGAAGATACATCTCAGATCAACAAGATAATTCCGCAATGACTGTACAAAGATTAATCACTGTTTTTAGAAAATTTCCATTTTTTCCCATATTCCATTTAAAAAAATGTTTTTTTTTTCTGTCTCATTTTTTATTTTTAAAAAATTCCAGGAAGGCAAACAATAAAGTTTCAGTTGGATGCTGGACTGTAACGTAAAATATACGTGTCAAGCAAAAATGAAGTAAACTGTACGTAGGGCAGTGAGTCCAGGAGGTCCACGTAAAGAGGATGAGAGGAAACACGTGCTGCGTGATACTGTGACATCCGACATGCGACGTATGATGTGTGACATGTGACATACTGCAGGACTGTTACAATTGCACTAGCAAGTACCCAAGTGCCATATTGTCTGTCTTCGTGCATTGAATGCACAGCTTGAACATGGTATAGAGCGGTACTGTAACGGTATGGTATAATAAATGCAATGGGAGCTGGATGCTGTGAGTAGAGATTTGGGATTTGAGAGGTTATTACATGCCACTAGCCTTTACAACCCGTATTTGACCTGGTTCGCGTATATGTTGTAATTAAAATTATAGGTACGTCACTGAGATACGGAGCCAATATACATGAATTCTCTTAAATTAAGTTTAATTAAATTTAGGTACATGAAAAATTAGTTTGATTACGCGATGATCATTGAAACTGAACGATTCGTTAAGTTTCAGGAAAATTATTTAAAAGAGAGAAAAAGTTATCGACTCTAGAAATCCTTAAGGTAAGATTTATCGATACTGCAGATGGTCAAAGATTCAGCAGGATAGGAGCTTGCATAAACTCTGCTTAAATAAGCTCAGACCGTTGCTGGCTTTCGCTTCCATTGGAGAGTTCCAGAAAGCTTGGTTAGCCTGTTCCTGGTTACGCTGTCCAAAATTTATGTGAAGCACCTGCGTCTAAAGGCAAACGAAGGCGACTAACGTAAGCCACAGGAAAACGAGACGAATGTGCTGGAGTTTCAGGTTATAGGAGAGGAGAAATCTGGTAAAGTTAGGTTGGGTTAGGCGAACTTAAAGGATAGAAAGCGAAAGAGAGAGAGAGAGAGAGAGATAAATAGGGATAGAGAAAGAGAAACAGCAATCACATTATATATATACCGAATTCATACGGAAATGGCGAATATCCTCCAGCCAGACGTATGAGCCGTTATTAAGTGACATAGCGGCTCTACGACAGGCGTCGATAAAATTTTCATTTCCAGATTTTCACTAGGATGATCGTATCGACGTATCAAGATCGCTTCTGGCGTATTCAGCCGTTCCGATTACTGTAACCATAGACAGCATCAATATGTCTCTCTATATACCGCTGGCGATTATAGAGTCCTCCAGGAACTCCTGAATTAATCGATAAATCCTCAGACTGAATCTGTCCCACTATCGCGACTATGTTACGAGACACTGTGTTGATCATATGGATCATACAGACAGATCATAGATGTGAATTTCCAACGAGGAAGTAGATGGGAAGCTGAAGGCGGGAAGAGGGGAAGGTCATTGCCCGAGGGTCAGTCTGGAAGCCGCGATATATTAAAAGTTCATAAGTCAAGAGAACGAGGATGATGAGTAGTGGCGGAAGAGAGAGAAAGATAATAACGGATGGGATGTGGATTCGAGGGAGGTGCTTTCGAATTGCGTCGACAGATGCTTGATAATGGAAGTGTTTCGTATGAGTTTTGCTGTCCGAGGTTACGTTGCTGGTTTTTTTTTTTTTTTTTTCTTATAAAAACTGCATCGTCATTTTTGTATCATCGTTCAGGCTGCCATCTTCGATAAATCGTCGTTTTACCAACTGATATTTAACGCACATATGAAAATCTGTTAAGCTTTTCTCATAGGTGGGGTGTGCTGTGTGTTTGTATAGACGGCTAAAGTCCTTTCCCTGTTTTTCCTGATATTCTGACGAAACTTTTCACGCTACTGAAAAATCTAAAGCATTTTTACGAGTTACGAGGCGTTATTTACATTGGCGGGAAATACGGCAACGTCTCTCACTGAGCTTTCATAACCATGTATGAGCTAGTATAAATGTACATGCTCGTGCATTCAGGATGCGAGCTTTACGTACGTGTACCTTCTGTATACTGTACATTCCTAGAAGTATTGTAAAGACTGTAAAGATTAAAGAGGGAGGGCTCGGTGATACGAAAAAGTAACGATGTAATAAGTATCAACGTAACGATGGCAAAACTACGTGACTTTTGGTGACGATCGAAAGTTGTATTTCGGTCGCAGAGGTTTAAACAAATAGATAAAAAGTTAGTAGGCTTGATTAAGGAAATTTGTTTAAACATGGAGCACCGGGATGGGGACCTTCTTCCGACCCGACGGACGATGGACAGGGACAGTAAAAAACTACACCGGCCGGTGACCGTCCTCGAGCGATTTCAAGCTGAGGCCTCAAGGTCATTTATTGATAGTATTTGTAGAGCTGTACAAGGACGGGGGGAGGTTGACTTGACTGCAGCTTCGAACAGGATCTGAGCGGGGTTGCACCGATGCCGGGTAACGGCGTCTAGATACCGTACAAGTCGACAGACTGATAGATACCTTGCACGTCGCTAAGAGAGGGGTTGCTGAGGTGGTCGTGATACCGTGCAATCGTAACCGAGAGACTGCACGTCTTGAAAGATCCCTAAGAATTCATGCAGCCAGAGCGGAATTGGTTTGAACGTGTCGAGATACCGTGCAAGTCAATTGGTTGGGAGATACCTTGCACGTCGACGAGTACTAGCGATCAGCGAATGCAACGCTGCGAGTATGCGTCTTTGGTGTCCAACACCGTAGATATAACTTTGGCACGTATTAATGCCGCGTAAATATATCGAGCACTTACCTTTGCTGCGGATCATGGGAGCACCCGGTCCGGTTGGGACGTCAGGCCTGGTGGTGAGGATCGGACACTCGCGCACAAGTCACAATAGTAAACCTCACAGGTGGAGATCAAAACACAAACTGAACTCAAGTCCGAGGTCCCCTGTCCCCTCGGTCAGAGACATGAAAACGGTTTTTCTTCAGAGAGGGTTATAGGTTACCTCGGTGTGTCCCTGAATGTCCCTTTATTATAAACAACATTACGAAGAGAAAGCAAGCGAAAAATACAACGGTAACAATAACAAGAAACTGGACCAGATTTAAAGACGGCGCGTCCGCCGCCCACTCCTGCTTGTGCCCTTTCATCCAAAAAAATTCATAGTAGTCCATATATTCAGAATTTCTATTTATGTCTGAACA
>JARPRG010000008.1:10225-30605 GCA_031001745.1 Hartigia nigra
AATACATTCTTGGATATGCAGAAATATATTTCCCTGTACGTGCAAACAAAAATTCCAGCGGAAAATGCCGTCCAGCCAAAATATTAAAATGCAATTTTTAACGATGACATATCGAATCTCGCTTTCCAAATGCATCGATGTAAATTTTATTAAGAGAAGCGGGGAAAAGGGGGAAGGAAGGGGGGGAGGGACATACCTTAATTACAAGGAAACAACATTTTCGATTCCGAACGGACGGCTAACAGAATTTTTAATATCTGACGAGTAACGTACGTACCAGTTTTTCTTTTTTGCAATAATCGATATACTTTTCCACCAATAGGAATCCGCGCGTTAAGCGGGAATATTTGAAATATCCATTAATTCCTATACGCGGCTGTGATGTTACTAAGTGACGGCAGACAGTGCGCGGCAGTGACTGTTATTACTAATTGAAATCCAAATTCTCTGTAAATTCATCAAGCGTTTCAATTAATTCGACTTAATTAACAATACTAGTGTAGATCCTCGCGATGCATGAACAGACTCGTTTAACGTTAAAGAAGAAATTAGTATTCGCTCGATTTCGCAGCAGCGCGTGTCAAATTGACGGTAAACATATTTACGTCGTATATATAAAAAAAAGTATATCAGGAATTAATAATATAAAATATTTTTTATCAATTTAATAATATACCAAAGAATCGGCGATATACCGTGCCTTTGTCAATTATATAGCAATTTTCAAAAATTACTAACAGTTTTATGCTTCTGTCGGCTTATACGGGAGACTCTTAAAAAAAAAAAGGTTATGCTCCCTACCAGTTTTATTGTAAACACTGCCAGCACTTTTTCCAATAAATTCGCAGTAAATGCTCCGTAATTTTGCGGCGTGGCTTTAAACCACCGTCTCATATATATATACAACCGCCGCCCGTGGCTTTCTGTCGTAAAATAAAGATTAAGCAGCTCCCTCTTACGTTTTTGTTACAGAAAACTAGAATCCAGTCTGGCAGCTGCGTCGGACACATGCTTCAACAGTCAAAGGTAATAAATAAATACACATAAATAATAACGCGAACAAATTTAATAATCCCTAATCTAACTTTTCGCCAGAAATTCCCCCCCCCCCTCCCGCCCCAAAAAAAAACATACAAAATAAGCAAGCTTAGAAAAATCCCTAGAATTCTAGTAACAAAAATTGCAAGCAATGCGACACACCTATAAGCATTTCACTCCGAATCCTGAAAAGATTGTCCTAAATTATCCCTTTTTAAGTGAGGGGATGAACGGTGGCGCGGGCATTGGCGGGGGACAGTGAAGACTAACTGAACGTAAAACGAGGGAAGAATTTTGTTCGGAGAAAGAAAGGGCGGCAGAGAGAGAGAGAGAGAGAGAGAGAGAGAGAGAGAAAGAAAATAAAAAATAAAATATTTTTCTCAAAGGCTGTGAGTGGGATGTTAGGGGGGAAACGTGGGAGGGGATGGGGAGGCAAGGGATAAAAAACGTTTTAAAAAATAATTCGAAATTTTTTTACCGACAAAGAAATATTCACGGCACGACCAACAAGGATTTGTACGTTCATGGATTTACTTGCTAATGAATCTCGTTAAGTATTCTTCGACGTCATGAAAGACGAAATAATAATGGCAGACAATAAAGAAGAATACATAAAAAATGCGTGAATATCGTGGAGACTCTTTTGCGTTGAATTCGATATTACTTTGATTTACCATATCCCTACTTAGAATACGTTGTGTTCTATGGTTATCTGACTCCCTTTCCCCACTACACGTCCCACCCACTTCCTATTTCGTAATTAACGCTACGATATAATTACTCTGTTTCATCAGGTACGTTGAAAACAGGATCGCTCGAGGGAATTCGAGCTTGCCTGATTTAACGGTCAGTGCTCGTTGGAATCAGAAGGCTTAATTAATCGATCGACGGTTTCATCGTATAAACTTTTTAACGAATCCTGCTATCTCGTATGGCTTAGTTCAGGTTACCGTTAAGTGTACTGCAAAATTTTGGATGGTTTTCGTAATCCTTTGTAATCGAGCTGATAGGCAGTTAACGGTGCAATTAAGCACTTAACCTAGCAATTACTAAGCGGTCGTTTGGGCACAAATAAAATTGTTAGACCAAATATCAGCTGGGGTCGCATAAGTCTTGAACACGTATAAAATAATTTCTTGGTCCCAGATATTTTGAACCGTCTGGGAGTGGTTAAAAACAAATTTATTCAAATTTCATTACACGCAATAGAGCGTCTTCCAACGATCGATATACTGGTCGATGTTTTTTTTTTTTCACAGTTAACATTTTATTTAATCCTTCCTCGCGTCTCAGAGGAGATTCTTGAAACTGTCGTTCCTTGTAAATGCCAGAGCGCGTACGATGGTGGCGCTCCTTAAATCCAGAAAACTATGAGAGCGAAGCTGAGACATTGCCAGAGAGCGAAGTAAAATTAAACTAGCCACTTAAGCCGATAAAACCGGAAGAGGGTAACTACGGAGAAGCGAAGAAAAAGTAACAAGGGATGAAAAAAGCCCAAGAAGATTTCAGAGAGACGTAAACTTCCAGGAACACGCGGTTCTAGTGACTCGTAGTTGCAGGGGATGGTCTTGCGTATCGAGGACACGGGAAATTGAGAGAGAGAGAGAGAGAGATAGGAGAGGTGTGAGATTGTATAAGAAAAAAAAAAACAGATGAAAAAAAAAGGCTTTCGATTCTAGGAAGAACGAGAAACGCGAGTAAGTAAGGAACGCGGTGTAGTATTTCGCGTAACTAGGAAATAGCTACTTGTGGGGGCGGAGGGAAGAGGGAGGGATGGGGAGCGGGAAAACCAGATTGAATGATTACGTGACGATATGATTGATTAAAAAAGAATTGCATAACGGAGCCAACGCCGCGAGAGAGGATCGTCTATGTAACAGCGAAGGGGGGCGACAGAGGGATGTTCCCATTTCCTATGGGAAGTACGTGCATGTCTTTGTATACTTCCGGAAGTCAATTTACTCAGGAATAAAGTCACTGGAAGTTGATGCACCGAACCTGCGGCTAAATCTCCTGGAGTTTAATTAAATCCACAGCCGACTGGGGTAGCTATTAATTAGTGGATTGATCTTTAATGCGCGTGATACGATTTTGTACCAGGGTATTCCTCTTGGTTAATTAAACTCAATCAAAGAAGCGGAAGTAGCTAAACTTTCCAGGGAACGGAAATGACGGTGATAGAGCATACTTGAGGAAATGAGTATACACGTATATCGTATATGTAGACACAAAAGCACCTTAATTATAATTTGTTTTTGATTAATCATCGATTAAAATAAATTCCGACAGATACGGTTTTTAAGTATAACGTGTATTTCGACTTTTCCCCTCTCCCTCTCTTTCTCTCTCTCTCTTTAGCTTTTATTGTAAAATAATAATTGATAAAAAAAATTATTAGGAAAAAAAAAGAACATTAGTCGACGAGACAAGATGCGAAATGAAAAAGGCAATTAGTAAAACTTCTAAATGGCTGCAGGCGTGTAAGAAAAATCAATGTTTTACGCTCGCTGCTTACGCCACGTTATTCTCGACTGCTAATTGAGCAGTAGGTATGAAAGATTCGCTTATTAAAAAATGCGAGAGATATAAATTCGCCTTCTCGTATATAATAGGTATCAAAATAAATCTTGTTAAATATATATGGATCAGAAGACTACGAGTGACCAGCATGATGAAACGACATTAGACGTAAATTAATATATATAATAAATTAATGAGGCTTAAGGACAAGCGAATGCAACGCGAGCTGCGCGCATGCGCAGTAAGCTAAAGCTCATTTAAACTTGAGCGTTAATACCAAGGCGCGTCCATAATACAAAGGGTAGATTTAATTAATTAGTGGCATTAATCAATTATACAACAGTATGGAAAACTATATGTATATTTACATGTGCTTGTTTACACTTGTGCTGAAAATTACAGATGTAACTTGTCCAAGTTAAAAAAAGAAAGATTTCGCGTGTTGTAAACGACCCTCGCGAATTTATGTGCGAGTGACAAGGGTGAAATTGGTACGAATACGCGGTAGTAGATAAACGAGAAAATATAAGAAAAATGAGTGGAAGTGAGGGATGAGGGATGAAAAAATGTGTCTACAATTTTATTGTACCCCTTATCTTTTTTTCCATCCCCTAGTCTTTTTGGACCGATTCGCTTTTAAGACGGATGTACAATTTTTACGAAAAATTCTTCGTCTAAAGGAAATTCTAAGTGACGTATCCGTCTACTTTGGGATTCAAGCTTATTTGCATAATTCAAAATTTACCCTTAGGTACAGGGACGAAAAACTTGTATTATTCATTATATATCATCCTTCGTTATCGTCGCGCGGATTATTATCTAATGACTGTCCATTAAGTCACGTGGATGATGTTTGTTGATTTATCTAATTCCAGCCGGAGGTCAAAGTTGCACGTGCACTTCCGGCTAAACGTATACGCATCATCCAGTTAACACATCGGCACGTAATTTCATTGGGATTGAAAGACACGAATTTTATGTAGATTAAAATAAAAAGTCATCGATTAATTATATAATAAATTAATTGTTTGCCTCGATTTACAGGGTGTTCAAAAAGTCATCGCCGAACAACAAACTGACGCTGTATTTGGCCAGTAGAGACCTCATCGTCAGCGGTGGTAACATAGACAAGCTGCAAGGTGTGCTCCTGGTGGATCCGGAATTTTTGCAAGATAAAAAGGTAAAAAAAAATATATAACTCACCACACAAAATAGCGAATCATATTTTGCACAAAACTACCTGTATTTCCTCATTACGGAACTACGACACAGGACTCACAGTGCGAAAAAATTTTGATTTTCTTTTTTCATCACGACCGGCACAGAATTGCCGACTGATTTTTTAATCAAGTCAAGCATGATGGTTGTGGACGTGGAGGAGGCAGGAGGAGAGAGAGAGAGAAAGAAGACAGACAAAACGGGAACAGAAAAGAGAATTAGAAAAAACCATTTGCAGAGTTAAATTAAAGGTGTGGCTTTCACAGGATACTCGGTCCGTTTACGACGCACGGCAAACATCGTGCCTTGTAGTCGATACATATTTTCATGATTGACTAAAGTCAAGTGATACAAAAAAAAAAGAGAAGATATACGGATACAACAAAAAATCGAAAAAAAAAAAACAATCGAACGACAAAGTAAAAAAGACGGCTGATGCATGTGACAAATGCTCAGGAAAATGCGAATAGAACCGAATGTATTCCCAATAGAGCCCAGCAGTCCTAAATATCTTTTTGTGATCAGCCTCGCCACGCGGGCTTCTAACGAAAACGCACGGGTCAATCTAATTAACAAATCAATCGCACCGATAAATACGCAAAAAGCTACAAAATTCCCAAGTCCAATCTAATTTTGAAAGATTTCCATAGATATATTCCGAGTCAATCTTCTTTCCTCGTTCGTCACCTCTCCCTCCCATGGACAACAGCAACGTATTAAGTGACGATAAAAATAAAAAAATATTTTCAGATATACGGACAAGTTACACTGACGTTCCGCTACGGTCGTGAGGACGAAGAGGTCATGGGTCTGAAATTCTGTAACGAAGCTGTTATGTGTCTTGCGCAATTATATCCGCCATATTCCGGTGCTGAGCATCAAGAACCCAACACGCCACTCCAGGTTCGTATCCATCGACAGTTACCAATTCACGTAAAACCGTAAAAAAAAAACATCTGAAAGACTCAACCCTTCATGTAATACAGACACGAGCGCTTGTTGAAGTATATAGATGATTATTAAAAATAAAGGCGGAAGGAAAAATATTTTAAAAAATAGCTCAGCACGACACGTTACAGGTTTATCTCGACAGCCGTCAGTCTGTTGCGCAAAAGATGGGGAAGGGAGGAACGCGCGCAGAACGGAGGTGGCACATGTGTTGCTGTTTCTTTAAAAATAATTTCTAAATTATCTAAAGCACGAAAACTCACGTTATTCTCGACAAGTAACAGGTATCGATCTTCGTAAATATCGAAAAGGTTTGAATCCGGTATGAGGAAGACAAAAAAAAATTCTTAAAGCACCTACGGATACTATGTATTACATGTATACATATATATATATATATATATACATATATATACACACACACAGCTGTATGAAGAGCCTTTGTGAATAAGGATCGTAGTCTAGCGAAGTAATTAAATGTTTCGTGATTCGCGTGGGCTTGTTGCCACTGTCAATTAGTTTATTAGCAGGGTAACGTTAGGGACGTAACGTTGCAGACTGAAAAATTAGTCTGAATGACAATAACAATAATGATACATCGTATGCGTGAGAAGATAATGATAGATCGCATGATTCTTTTCACGAGTCTCATTATGGACGCGCGTACGTCATCATGGCATGTATAAGGGAGGTTGACTTTTGGTTTTATGAAATTATCGATCTAGTTCAATTACAACGGCACTGAGTACCTGAAATGGGTCGCTTCTCCTATAATTTTGCTGTTGATATCGATCAGGATACGTGATCGATATATATTTCTATTGGGTTATACACGATGATGAAGAGCCCACACAGCTTTCCCTATCATGTGCTGCCGGGTCGCCAGGGAGTGCGGAGGGAGGGCGATGAAGTTCCAGAAAAATTAGAAGTTCTGACCGGGAATCGAACCTGGTTCCTACGTACCTGGCCAAGTCACAACACGTAGAGCTGTTTTGGTATCGGGAAAATTTCTTTGAACCGTTCAAGATTGCCGAGAAGGGGTATATGTACAAAGGAAGAGCTTTCACTATCCCATGTTTACGTATCCTTGTGGAATTAGTTGGTTAGATATTTAGGTATCTATGACCATGTGTTTACGTGTGTATATATATATATTTATGTACGTATGTATCGTACTATAGCTATGTATATATGTAGCAACAAGAGGTAGCATGATATATTATATGAAAGGGAACGCTTATGCGATAAATATGGATGTGGGAAGACGGGAAAGGGGCTACGTATATGGACATAAAACTTGGTTGAGAACAGGTGTAATTTGAATATATTCCTAAAGAGGGCAGTAGCATACGATTCCCCTATCGAGGAATTCGATCAGTAAAATTTCGATGAAAAAAATGATGAAGAGCCCACGTTTCACAAATCGCTCCACCTCGATTCTTTAGTCACTCGACTGCTTAATCGCTCCTTTGTATTTTCACGAAATTTTCCTTTTGGTTGGTTCTCAAGGGTGGCAAGGTGTAGTAAATACATAGAAATACCTAATGGGATCGCGTTATACGCAAGCAGAGACATAACGTGAAAATGAGAGAAATATGTTTCAAGGCGTAAAACAAAAGTAAGTACGAATTCATGTTTGAATTTTCAAACGCGTATCCGGCAGACGTAGAGATTCTAGTTTTTCGATATTTTCAAAAATATGTGTTCCAAGCGTCTATTTTGATAAATTGAGAGCTTTGGGACAATGGGGTACTAACGAGCGAGGCCTGAGCGAATTACTGAGGCTTAAAGATTATTCAGAGATGCGTGAGATATTGATAATGAGTATTAATAGGGGTTATATATTTTCAAAATTGTCTATACTTATGTGGAGATATAGTAAATATTTTAGGGATAGAAAATCAAGTTTTTTTCTTTTGTTCAAAAAATAATACGGTTACTTATTCTAATGCCGTTACGTTGGCAGCTTCGTAGGACGTAAGGAACAAGAAGTGAATGAAATTGGAAAATGGAGAAGTTTCATGTTTCTTTTGATTTTCCTACGTCCTCCATATGTACCTAAGGATGAGTACTTGTCCGAAGGATACAAAAAAAAAGACAAATCAGACTAACAGAAAAGAAAAAATAAAAGGACTAAGAAGGTTCCTACCTTAGAAGTCGAGAGTCGAGAATTCGTGATTAGAACGGTAAACACAAAGCGCCTCGGATTTTTCGCATTTTATTTATATCTTATTTCACTCCGTCTTCTTTCTCTAACAGAATTTTCCCCCTTTTCTCGTCTTCGTCTTCGTCGTTTCTTTTCATTGAACCATAAAACATCGTTTCCAGAAAGCTCTTTATTTAACGAGCCGAGAATAAAATCAAAATGTCGATATAAAATTACGAGTTTTTCCCCCCCAAAAAAATGTACCTTATTAATTACGCCCTCCACTCACCTCTGGCCCCTCGTAATGACTGCCGTAGCGAAATGACCCCTAAATTTAAAATATATTTAGAGAATATTCAAGGCTGGTAAATACTGATACTCGTACATTTACGTCAACAGGTCGCCGAAAAAAAAAAAAAATATCAATATGACTCTTTTTCACGACATGCAGAAGAAACGTTACGAACCAAACGAAAGGGGATGACAAAGAAACCTTAAGATGAATTAAGAGACGAAAAAAAGAATCTGATAAAAGGCTAAGACTAGATACAGGTAAAAGGCAAAATAATGACGATAAAAAAATAAATACGCGTGGGTTTGACTTTCCTGGCTGAGAAATGCACACCGAAGAATAAAGAAGAATCCCGTGGGCGCCACTTTGCTCTCGAGTGAAAAAACCTTCAGACTCTTCGCAAGCTCTTTTTGCCCCAGCACCCATAGACGTCGTTTCCTATTGGATGGTAAAGAGAAACCGTCAGCGGTGCAATACGCAACACGGCGGGATGCCACGTCACGAGATAAATTTAAAATGACCCCTAGAGGTTGAATACCAAATGAACCACAAGACGTTAATAACAGAGACCACCCTCGTTCCTCTTGAAAAAGAAAAAAATCCTTCTAAAAAATATATGATTTCTTTTTCGATCTTTTCAAAATAATATATTTGTCAACTTTTACCCTTTTAGCACTTCCTGCACCTACGTATACGGAAAAATCTTCTCCCACGTATCCACCAAAGGGCTCGCATATCATTACGAAGTGAAAAGGGGATGCCCGTAAGGGATAATACGCAAAACAAGGTTTGAGTTCATAACCCCCTCCTTTTCATCCCTTGCAGAATACTACCTTATGACTTAAAGAGCCGTTAAATTAACGATACCCGTTTCGCCAGAAGCGATTACTGCGCGGTTCCGGATCACGCGTATTACATTTACGCCACTTGAAGGCACACGCTTGACGAGCAGTCAAGCACAAACGCACCTGTTACACACTCGACAGCATTTCGGCAAACATGGCCCACAAATTCACTAAACCCGATTTAGAAGGCAGCGTCACGTCCGCTAAAAGAGATTTGCCACGCGGACAAAGGAAAAGATTCATACCGCATGAAGATTATCCACCGCACTTTAACTCTCAAGGTTTTCACTCTCAGCCCCGCAATCACCCAATGGCGTAAGCCGACCATTGTGAAAATAGCTTCGTCGTGAATTGGCAATCTGGCGCTCAAAAGAGCCTTTAACTTGTATACATTAAAAAACCAAGAATGACGTCAGTACCGTGCCCTCACCTTGACCCCATATCCCCACCCCCCTCAAGTCTGGGAGGAATCCCCCCCTCCCCCAGACTCTGACCTACCTTGCCGAACGGGGTGACCCCTTCAATTTATTTAATGTATAATCACGTTCTGGACACGATCATTATTAGTCGAAAGTCAATTCCTATAGGGATGAAGTTACGATAAGTTTCCGGCATCCTCAAAATGGCCGCGTATTTTTTTACCATAAAACAAAAAAAAAGTCAAATGCTACGAAAAGGTCAATCCGAAACAGTTGACCGAACTTTTCATTCAGTCGCAACGAACGACCCTGACACGTTCATGATATTCAGTATACGTCCAAACGAAACCACCATTTCAATGATTATTATGATTATTATGATTTGATTGAACGTCTATAATACATATTCGTCGTAGAAACTGATTACTTCGCTCGATTACCTTTCAGGCTGACCTTGACGCGTCCTCTTGCATATCCTACGTAATATCAACCTACAATATAGATATTACGTAACACAGAATGGCAACCCTCCTATAAAGCAACCCCCATGCCATAGACAAGTAGATACCTAGATACGTAAGTAGATAGGTAGTTACATACAGGTATACATATAGAGCACGTGTATTATCCTTGAACTCACGGCCTACAATCCAGATCCTGGCTCTGCAGTCCTGCGTACTTCGTGGCACTCTCTCGGAATCCTGACAACGTACATACCTGGCCATTGCGTAACCAGGATACAAATGCATGCCATAATATACACGGCGATTTCGGACTATTGAACCACCTGAAAATGGGTCTGTCCATTTGCTTTCTATTGGTTCGACAGTCCTGAATGCGAAGTATGGTATTGAATAATCTATACAGTCATATATGTAATAATAGTAGAAACGTAGTATCGAGAGGAAATCTCGGGTTCAAAGGGTGAAAGCGTAACGTGAGAATGATAAGGGATGATAAGTTTTTCCTTAACACATTGAATGCCATGGGGGTCACCTGCACTGAGTTTATTCGTAGCGCCGTGGGGTTCACCGATGACCGACGAAACCAAGATCGCTAGAAATACATAATTCGAGTGAATTTCAATGCTTTTAAAATTTTAATTCACTTTTAAATTCACCGGTGAACCCCAATAAGATAATTGCGTCAAACATTTTTCGACACTTTTATTTATTTGTTGTAAATAATATTTCACCATAATATGTAACGCGTAATAAGAAATTCATGTTGGCCAGACGGGGAAGCCATGTACAATTAGCCTGGCCTTCAACGTGTTAATATTTTATTTTCTTCCATAAAGATACGATAACGATATATAACCGATAGGTGGCGGGTGATCGTGTTTGCATAGGAAATTTAGGTCATGTGAAAGGTACGAAGAAGGTCCTTCAAAGGGAAAATATCAAATGAGTAAAACAAATGTGGAAAATTGCTACACGATAACCCGGCGTTTACTCGTAAAATTCTTACGCTTTATCAAAACGTCATAGGAATCATCTAGGAGACTTTGTTTCGCATCGATCTGTCTGGCTATGCTTGGTCCTTGATTACTGGTTGGATTAAATAAATAACGAGTAAAAGATGAATGTGGTAGCTGCTGATATTTTTTTTTGTAATTCAATAATCGGACAGACATTTCGTTAACACGTTCCTTGCCGCATAGGGCGTATACGCCCTAAGACGAAGTAATGAAAAATCGGTCCGGCATGAAACGTGTTAAGGGGTGTATTAAATAGCTAATTATCGAATTTTTTCATAATCAAATTCTCAATTTCTTGAGTTATCTCCGAAATTGTATGACATTCCGAAATAAGTATGGCCCGGGGATTCCTTCAGTTTCGTGCGGTACAAATTCGGGATGCCGTGTCAAAGTCGTAGCCCGTCGAAAAAGATCGCAGGACTTTCTTTACGAAAGACATTCCAGGATACGACACGGGTATTTTTATTAATTCCGGATTCTTGATTCATTTATTTTCGAGAATTTAGGAAATATGTGCGATCGTTCTTTTTCTTCTATACTACCTATAGGGGGAATCATTTGAAGGATATTTTGGGGAAACAAAATTATTTATCAAAAATTATTTAAATTTAACCCTTAGATCAATAATAGGAACGAATATGTAAAAAGGGAAGAAGAAAAGCAAGGAGGAGAAAAAAAAATTAAAAATCCGAAAAACTCTTAGACCAATAACAAAAAAAAAATCTTAACGAAATGAACAATCACTGCTTTATCCTTCGTCCTGAAAATCCTCTCAGCTAAAAAAAAAATAAACCCAGCTTCTGGTAAGCCGGCATTCTACGCATTTTCTTAACTCCCTGGTTAGAAAGCTTTTACACTATTTCAAACTTCCCGCCGTTTCTTTACACAGACGTAAGCCACCTACTTCTTTCACCACTAGAGTCATAGATTCGTTCGTGGTCTGGAAATCTAATTTTTCAAAATCCCAATTGAGCTACCAATTATAGTATAAGTTTGACACTAAACCGCCTAAGGTTGACACTAAACCGCCTTACGATCCCACATGTAATAAATTGTGCTACAACTTTCATAAAAATGACACTTAGATCCCTTTATTATATAATCAATGTCAAAGTTCATTCGGAACGTATCGAAAATATCTCAAAATATCACTATACCAATTGGTCGTCACTACCGTCGTTCAATGCAATTTAATTTGCCGCGTGGCGCGCGCATTCACGTCATGCAGTCAATTTGACGGATTGCGGTAATTTTAAGAATATAAAAATATGAAATAATTTTTGAGTAGTTTATGAGATGCCGATTCGGCGCGCGTCATGGGTCTCTAATGAGGATATAGAATGGATAACGTTATAACCTAAACCTATACAAGAGCATTAAGTAATTGCAGTCTATACGATAAAGGATACAGAATTGACAAAGTAAATATATATATATATATCATCTATGTCACCAACAACAACAAGATTATAAAAAAATAATAAACAGATGACAAGAAGTACCTGTCATTAGCGTCTACTAGGAGAATATATAAATTTCCTAAATTTTGAAATCAAGCAATATTAATGAATTCGACGAGATTTATAACATGCGAATAATATGTGCATTTGCTACGTCATAATTATCATAAATTATGAAAATCAAATGCTAATGACTATTGGAATGATAATGGCCGATAAGTCATACATTCGAACAAGTAGTCGATCCAAAAGCAATTCTTCGATACGAACCAATAGAAATTTTCTGCTCTAGGGATCAGTGTGTGTATAGAGAAATTTATCGTTTTCCATAAATCGACGAAATAATATTATTATACCCTTATTTCAACAGGGGTACGTCGATCATTCTTATATGACTTACATGACCTGGAATTTCGAAAATCGTTCTCGTGCTTTCGATTAATACATTCAAAGAGAATCGATAGGTCCTAGAATCGAATCGATATATCATTAGAGATACCATAGGACAAGAATGAAGATACACTCGGTTTCATTATCTTACCCAATGATACATCAATGGACAGAAATTCAATACAACAATGGTGTCTGAGCTATCGTGTTTCATTGACTTGGGTAAATCATCATTTTTTTCATTATCAATCAAATCATCAAAGCGACAACAAAAAATTACTCGATTCGATATAAGACCAAAAAGACCGTGATACAAGCTGCAATTTATTTTCACGCGATATATTATCACATATAAATCGATGGAATGTCATTCCTATTATTACCCTGACAATTATAATTTTAAAAAATCCAAAATATCATACGGGATTTAAAATTTATTTCAAAGCACCCCCGGTTACGCCATTAATCGGAATAATCAATTGTTCGCAGTCAATAGAAATCACAGAGATTTATTGGTTATCGCATTATCAATAATGACCGAATTTCTAACGTTATCAGCTACTGTCAAAACAAATTATTATTAATCTGACGGTTGATATATTTAAAAAAAAAAATTGCTAATAATCGTTCCACGAAAAAATCATAAAATAACAAGATCGAGAGAATAAACTTGATTTCCTTCGATATTACTCGGGAGTGGTTATGTGTATATGTATAACATACTATGTTATCAATTTTGTATATATATATATATATATAGTAGGGCTGCGATATCAGACTTTCATTTTGACAGATGAAATATAACTTATTTTCGATATTTTACTGAGTGCAGTCTAATCATGGAAATAAATATTATCTTACCACGTGAAAAATATTCTCTATTGATCTTGAATTGAGTATACTTAAATTAATCGTTACAATGTTAAATGCTTTATATTTCTTCTTTTTTTTTCGTTAACTTATTTTGGAATCTGATGTCGCGATATATTATGCGATACGACAAAGAGATAGAGAACGCTAATCAGAATGGAAAAACTTATTATCGATATTCCTTGCGGTATTTCATCAATCACTATGAGTTCCCATCTTCTCTGGAGCATAAGACTCCGAAGGGAGATGAAGTAAGGAGTATATTTCATTGGTAAAGTGGTTGATACTGATAATGGCAGATGCTCACGATGATATCAGTGCTTGACAAGTATCTACAATAAAAGGGAGACAGCCTATAGGCATTATAAGTGAACAAGAATGATATATCATTCTCGTCCATTATAATATATATATATATATATATATATATATATATATATATGGTAGATACGTCTTCGTCCGATTCAATAAAAAGTACAGCTGGATGACAATTCCTGACTGACGCTTTTAAATGCTTTAAAAGTGTCTTTGAAGCTGACAAGTATTATTCTAGGAAACAAAAAAATCTATCACAGGTTCGCCTGCAAGGACGGAGTTAATTTGGTATAATTTTAAAAATAAAGTTAGATGCCCATTCGATGTGCTGTAACGATTATACTGAAAGATACTAACCTCCATTTTACTCGAGTCGAGTTGTACGTAGAAACGACGTAAATATAAGCGAATACGTTTTATCGACCCGCACAGAACGTAGGCTTGTCTATATACCTCAATTGTCAGAGATTGCCAACGTATATTGTTCGGCACTGCATATTCTAAGGGTCCATACGAAATAGGCAGACAAGAGATAAGTAACAGATGTCGGCTGAATCGACGGGTGCCGGCATTTTCAAACCCGAAGAACCATTGTTAATTAGTTACGGTAAACTCCTCATGTTCATTGTCAGTGTGTAGATTTCTCTTAGTCTAGACTCCCATTGCTCCAGAGCAATAATAAAAAGACAAAAAATGGTGCCCTATTCACAGTCAATATAGGGGTGTTTACTCTATAAGTTGATACATTTATCCCCTGATGAAAAGAATGGCTTAAATTAATCAAGTACCTAACTTACTTCCTAATAGAAAATCAACATGAGTGGATATGGGTGTGTATGACTATATATATTTTTTGTAATAAATAAAATACAAGAGCATAATTGAAAGTTATTTTTAGTAGGATAAGGTAAATACGGGGGTGGCTTATAAATTTTGAAAGACCTAATGGACATGGACGTGTCTCCTCCGTTAAGGTTGGGAGGGCATTATTGATCTGCTTTAAGGGAGGACGGAAAAAGGGGAAACCCCCACAATGCACAACTGAACGAGGGTATGTTTTGGACTAGATAGGCAGATGGTTGAAAACGATTTTCTTGAAGGTTTACGCGCGGGGATGTCTTTGGGAGACAGTGAGAGATGAAAAAAATAAAAGTACAAATAAAAATAAAATGGCGAAAAAGGATAGAGACGAAAATACGATGTATCTAGAGAGACAAAGAAGAATTTACAAAATACAGAAATTCTAATATACACTGATTGATCCGTGAAATATCTTTCATAAGGATGTACAATCTTTCTGACGTCCCTTTAGTCTAATATCAGTTATCCACCGATGATTATTGTAACGTACCGACGATCGGTTATTCAAAATATTAGAAATAGTCAATAGGTGACACTAAAATCGTTCCCCTCTCACCTCGAGTTACCTATATAACCCATAATCACTGTAAGCATGATCCCTTTCGACTGCGAAGACTCGGCACAGATTACGTAGCAGGAAGACTATATTTCAATAATTCCGATAAATAAAATTTAATATTAATGCGTTCATTTTTTGTTTTAATTATTTAAAGGCGTTAGGGCTTTTTTTATTACCACACGTGACGAGAGAAATAGACGGGAAATTGATATTGGAGTATATCAGAAAAAGGAAGGACGACATATGAAAAAGGAATTAACAAACATACTGTTCAAGCATTTCGATGATCATTGTCGCATCATGATGATATAATTAAGGTATGGGATATGAGTGATTGTATGGTTAATGAGTGCGTAAATTTAATGTAAAAATATCACGCGAATGAATTTCCGTTTTTCTTTTCGAATTTCTGTTTTATTTGTATTAATTTATCTTGTTTTAAAATATAATTATCGATCGGTAATAAATTAATTTATATTCTAGACATATATGTATATTTTTAAATTTATTGTGTATTGTATTCAGTCATATTACATTAGAGATGCTGAACGATGGTCCATATCAGATTCAATGATACCTTCGGTATATTCTACCAGGACTGTCATTTAATCAACAAATACAATTATATTATTAATAAAAAATTCCAAATTTTATTTATTGATTTTATAAAGAAAAATACCTTTGTTAAAATGATTTTTTTTATTTTTACCATTACATAACCAGATGTACTACCTAACAATAGATACTAATGATCATGTACAGTCTGAAGTAACGCCAAAGCCATCCGTGCATACAGCCCACCTAAACTCTCCTTCAAAGATACATCATCGTTCCACGTCACATTCGCTTGGCAGGACAATAAAATTGCACCCCATTACCTATACCTAACCTCCTTAACTTTCAAGCGCAACCCTCCAACAGAGAGAACAAGAAAAAGGTACCAGTATATAGACGTAAGAAAAGTATCAAATTTCCTTGAGTTAACTTAAGGACGATCAGTTGACGCTACTCGCGTCACGATCAAAGTGTATTTCATGTGATTCGCCATTTTCATCACTCTCCCCGTCGCCTGGTTAGGCCACCCGACCACCACCACCTGAAACGTGTAAGATAATGACACCCTTGAGAGTCGTTCCCTTTTATCCTCGAAATACGAGATAATGGACCCCGGAACGAAAGTGTCAAATGACTCAACGATTTCACGAATAAATTCCATTTTCCAAAAGGAAAGTTCCGTGTGTTATATATTGAGACAAAGTAGCTCACGTCCCGAATGGTCGGCCGGCAAGTGAATCGAACCCGTGATATAGTCAGAAAGTATAATAGAGCTGTCACGTGCAGCCTTGACTAGGAAAAAAGTCAATCTAACCAAATCTAATCTAACGATTGTCAAATCATTCTGTAGTATCGTACGCTTTCTTTATTTTTCAGGAAGCCCTGATAAAGAGATTAGGATCGAACGCTCACGCATTCACCATGGAGGTAACACCGTTGGCACCGCCTTCCGTTCAGTTGATACCCGCCAAGGAGTACAACGGCGCCCCAATTGGTACCAGCTATGACGTACGAGCATACGTCGGTAAGACTGTTTTTAACGTGGATCGTACTCCAATTGTTTTCCACGCGTCGAAAAGTTAATTCAGAGAAGAGGGAAATTCAAAGAATTACGTTAAAGTGTGTTATCAGTCTTGAAATTATGATAGCAAATATTGTGAATTTCGTGGTTATCAAATACTAACCAATCGGCTCTCTGTAAAAGCTAATCTCCGGTGATGTGAGCGCAAAAGGCAATTATCATTAGCGAAGCGTAACGACTGGAAGGATTGGGGAGGTGAGGGAGGATTCGATTGAGAGCAATGGAATCATAATAAATCTTTTTTTAACTCACCCCTAACACATGCTATCAATGGACGCTGGATACATTTTTTTTTTGTTTAATTACACCTGTTTCTTTTTCAACTTTTGATAACCTTTCAGACACTTTTTTTTTACTCTGCCAGCCCTCCCCCTGTTCTACCAATTTATAACCTGACCTAACATCCCAACAGGAGTCAAAGTTCTGACGACGAAACAAACATGCTACGGTTTCGGGATATTCAATCAATTAAAATTCTCGTGGGCACATGGGCGTACTTTAGTTATGAGACAACTACAAAATACTATCGGGTGTTTACAAATTCTAGGCGGTTTGGCAAACTTTGTTCAAGAGCACTTCTAGAAAGCTTTACCTACGATATATGTATATATATACATATATATGTATTAACCTAGTAAACCCTTGGATATGATTATGCCAGGGTTGCCATAATAATCTAAAGCCATAAGGACTGATATAAATTTTAAAAACTTTCAAGAAAAATTCTTTAAACTTTGTCGCAAACCTTATTAACGCGGATGCCAGCCTTTTCTTTACGATCCCAACAAGTTTCTTGATCTTTTGCACCGGCATCAGTGTGGATAATGACATCTAGTTTCACCTAGGGACTTTTTATTTAATTTCTCTCTGCCAGACAGGGCCAATTTGTTACTGCGTTGTTTCGAAGAAACTTAACCCTTTAACGAAACGATCAACGTCGCAATGACGAAAGTGACAGTGAAATTCATAAAAATCCATATAATTCGAATGCAGAAGCAGACGAAGTAACAGCCATGACGTCCTACCCAATTCCGGTAGTTAATTAGTACACGTTAATCACTATTATTTTTACCGCTCGTTAAGACCCTGGCAGCACCCAGGCACTTCATCACCTTGATTGGCCGCTTGATGAACTTTTCCTTCGTACAAAAATTCTTACTTTTTCTGCTTAAAGGTGGCTGAGCTTGGATCTTCCTGTAGAATAAAATTCCCTGTTAAATACATAGGCTTATGAGGGATAGAGAAACTGAAAAATTCGCCATAACTCGCCACCATGTAAAACCTATAAAGGAATAAAAATAATTTAAAAAAGTAAAAATTTACGTAGCAAAATTTTAAACGTATAACCCCTAAATATGAAAAAAAAAAAGTGAATTTCATCCCTTAAATGATAATGGGATTTTACATAAAAGACAATGCTCACGAATAAAATTTTTTTTTTCTATACAAATTGTCCTATAATCACATCCACTGTTTACTGTCTACTTCGCTCAGCAGACTATACAAGCAAACTATACGCGTTCGCATTGTTCATAGCTGATCGTGCCGACGAGAAGCTCCATAGGAAAACTACAGTGCGAATGGGTATACGTGTCGTTCAGCGTACAAATCCGCCGCCATTGCCAATGAACACAATGTACAGCGTGCCACCCAGTCTAAGTGCAAAGGTTCAGTCTTGTAAGCTTCAGAGGACAAGAGTAGTAGAAGCTGAGAATGAAATAACGGAGGACGACGGTGAGTGGAATAAATTACCAGCTGTGTATACAGGGTGTCCCATGTACACACTGAAAAATTCTTTCGTCGTAACAATCGCCAGCGATTCAATCGTCAGCAGCATCTATTGTCCTGATCGACTGATTGTTTTCTTCGTTTTATTTCTTTACAGAGCCTTCTGCACCCCATGCGGCTGTCGAAAAACCATTTCTATTGAGCGACGGTCGAGTGGGACTGGAAGCGCGACTGGATCGCGCAATTTACGCACATGGCGATCCCATAACGGTTCACGTGAACGTTAGCAATAATAGCAGCAAATCCGTAAGACGAATCAAGGTAATACGATCTTACAATATTTTATCCTACAGCACTTACGCGACACCCCGTAGATACATGTATATTCTCACATGTTCTAAGTACGATCTGAAGTTGCAGCATTTCCAATTACTAAATTCACGTTTGCTCGCAAAAACGTGGCACTCGGAAGAAGTTCACCTTGTCTCGAATACTCGTACGTTTTTTACTCGACGAGCATCAATTTTTGCGTTTGAGATATAAGAGCGAAGTAACCTAACCTCAAAGCACTTTGATTTTTCTCCTGTACTTCGTCCACTGCTACACTCGGTCCCTGTCATCTTGATACTTCAGATGCTTTTAAGGATTGGATACTTTAGAGAAACTCATGGCTGCAAATACTTAGATTCAAGTTAACGTGTCGTCTGACCCAGTGAAGTTTTCATTGCTGCGTTATTAAGCTTGAAGTTTCTTAACGTCAACGACATTTCATATCCATTAAACCATGCTGTCTTTACAGGCAATAATATACCTGATATACAACGTGAATCACATTATTTTTACTTTTATAGAATCATAATAATTGGGAGCTCGTATGACAATTAGTGTATATATATATATATATATATATACACACTAATACATACATATATATATATATATGTCGTAGTCTAGTCGCTACCTCAACCAAGTGTATAATTTTTTAACCAACTTTCAAACATGTCTAGTCTCCCAGAAACTTGGTATTTTCCATACTATAAAAACAGTAAGTCGGTACATGCTGCCAGCCCTGAATTATTCAACAGAATTAATAAATATGAGATGATGCTTGCACAAGCAGCTACTTCACGAGGAAAATTAATCGAATAAATAAACGATTTTCGCCAGATAAAATTTTTCTTTTTTTTTTCACAATAATACCAAACGTTGTCCGTCGATCACTCTTATTATATTTTATTTTCTTGATCCGCCATATCTTGAATCTCTTACGCTCTATCCGTCATGTGGATAACCTTGTTTAAAAAAGAAAAGTATTAAACACAGGAAATATCTGCGTTCCCTTGATAAAATATTCTGGCGATTCGATATATGGTATATCTATACAAACACCACATCAATCTCAAGAACCACGTCGAACATCGAAGTGGACAGACAGACGTGCGTTACGCGAACGTGCATATTTCATAATTGTGCTCCCCAGTCTTCGCATCATATCTTCTTAACTCACTACAGACTCCCCGGGATCTCCTACAGTTTTCATGAACGGAAAAACAAGTTATCTCCTACAATGGATCTTCCAACCCCTGTACTCATATAATTTTACTTTCAACCCTCGAGTTCCGTGCTGGCCCTCCTGGTATGCTAACATTCTGTAT